>OX422213.1:54430283-54752783 GCA_949130495.1 Sambucus nigra
ACTTCATGAAGAGCTGTGACTGTTGAAGAACAGTCACAGAATTGGCTATAAAAACAGTTCGAGGTCTCTATTTTGGACACCGAAAATTGCTAGTTTCTCCTCTCTCCGTCCTCTATACTTTGGCACGTGCGCATCGCCTCTTAAAGCGAGGGAGCCTAAAGTTTTGACGAGGTAAAATTGATCAACGGTTGTGATTAAAAGATCCGATCAAAGGGTTTAAAATCTGAAACGACTTGATCTAAACCGTTAGATGAACTCGTAGCATTTCGTGTAGGTGATGTCCACTCGCTTACGATGGGACGCCTAATCTGAACCGTTAGATCGCAGCTATTCCAAACAGGCACGATCCAACGGTTGCTGAGTCACGTCATGAAGAGCTGTGACTGTTGAAGAACAGTCACAGAAATGACAATAAAAAGAGTTCCAGGCCTCTATTTTGGTCACCGAAAATTGCTAGTTTCTCCTCTCTCCGTCCTCTATACTTTGGCACGTGCGCATCGTCGCTTGGAACGTGGGGGCCTAAAGTTTTGATGAAGTAAAATTGATCAACGGTTGTGATTAAACGATTCAATCAAAGGGTTTAAAATCTGAAACGACTTGATCTAAACCGTTAGATGAACTTGTAGCGTTTCGTGTAGGGGATGTCCATTCGCATACGATGGGACGCCTAATCTGAACCGTTAGATCGCAGCTGTTCCAAACAGGCACGATCCAACGGTTGCTAAGTCACTCCATGACGAGCTGTGACTGTTGAAGAACAGTCACAGAAATGGCAATAAAAAGAGTTCCAGCCCTCTATTTTGGACACCGAAAATTGCTAGTTTCTCCTATCACCGTCCTCTATACTTTGGCACGTGGGCATCGTCGCTTGGAGCGTGGGAGCCTACAGTTTTAACGAGGTAAAATAGATCAACGGTTGTGATTAAATGATCCGATCAAAGGGCTTAAAATCCGAAGCGATTTAATCTAAACCGTTAGATGAACTCGTACCGTTTCTTGTAGGGGATGTTAATTCGCTTACGATGGGACGCCTAATCTGAACTGTTAGATCGCAGTTGTTCCAAACAGGCACGATCCAACGGTTGCTGAGTCACTTCATGAAGAGTTGTGACTATTGAAGAACAGTCACAGAAATAGCTATAAAAAGGGTTCTACGCCTCTATTTTGGACACCGAAAATTGCTAGTTTCTCCTCTCTCCGTCCTCTATACTTTGGCACATGTGCACCGTCGCTTGGAGCGTGGGAGCCGAAAGTTTTGACGAGGTAAAACAGATCAACGGTTATGATTAAACGATCCGATCAAAGGGTTTAAAATCCGAAACGACTTGATCTAAATCGTTAGATGAACTCGTAGCATTTCGTGTGGGGTATGTCTATTCGCTTACGATGGGATTCCTAATCTGAACTGTTAAATTGCAGCTATTCCAAACAGGCACGATCCAACTGTTGAAGAATAGTCACAGAAATGGCTATAAAAAGAGTTCCAGTCCTCTATTTTTGACACTAAAAATTGTTATTTTCTCCTCTCTCCGTCCTCTATACTTTGGCACGTGCGCATCGTCGCTTGGAGCATTGGAGCCTAAAGTTTTGACGAGGTAAAATAGATCAATGGTTGTGATTAAACGATTTGATCAAAGGGTTTAAAATTCGAAACGACTTGATCTAAACCGTTAGATTAACTCGTAGCATTTCGTGTAGGGGATGTCCATTCGCTTACGATGGGACGCCTAATCTGAACCGTTAGATAGCAGCTGTTCCAAACAGGCACGATCCAACGGTTGCTGAGTCACTTCATGAAGAGCTGTGACTGTTGAAGAACAGTCACAGAAATGGCTATAAAAAGAGGTCCATGCCTCTATTTTGGACACCGAAAATTGCTAGTTTCTCCTCTCTCCGTCCTCTATACTTTGGCACGTGCGCATCGCCGATTGGAGCGTGGAAGCCTAAACCTTTGACGAGGTAAAACAAATCAACGGTTGTGATTAAATAATCCGATCAACGGGTTTAAAATCCAAAATAACTTGATCTAAACCGTTAGATGAACTCGTAGCGTTTCGTGTTGTGGATGTCCATTCGCTTACGATGGGACGCCTAATCTGAACTATTAGATCGCAGCTGTTCCAAATAGGCACGATCCAACGGTTGCTGAGTCACTTCATGAAGAGCTGTGACTGTTGAAGAACAGTCACAAAAATGGCTATAAAAATAGTTCCAGGCATCTATTTTGGACACCGAAAATTGCTAGTTTCTCCTCTCTCCGTCCTTTATACTTTAGCACGTGCGCATCGTCACTTGGAACGTGGGAGCCTAAAGTTATGAAGAGGTAAATTAGATCAACGGCTGTGATTAAACGATATGATCAAAGGGTTTAAAATCCGAAACGACTTGATCTAAATCGTTAGATGAACTCGTAGCGTTTCGTGTAGGGGCTGTCCATTCGCTTACGATGGGATGCCTAATCTGAACCGTTAGATCGCAGCTGTTCCAAACAGGCACGATCCAACGGTTACTGAGTTTCTTCATGAAGAGCTGTGACTGTTGAAGAACAGTCACAGAAATGGCTCTAAAAAGAGGTCCAGGCCTCTATTTTGGACACCGAAAATTGCCAGTTTCTCCTCTCCCCGTCCTCTATACTTTGCCACGTGCGCATCGTAGCTTGGAGCGTGGGAGCCTAAAGTTTTGACGAGGTAAAATAGATCAACGGTTGTGATTAAACGATCCGATCAAAGGGTTTAAAATCCGAAACGACTTGATCTAAATCGTTAGATGAACTCGTAGCGTTTCGTGTAGGGGATGTCCATTCGCTTACGATGGGATGCCTAATCTGAAACGTTAGATCGTAGCTGTTCCAAACAGGCACGATCCAATGGTTGCTGAGTCACTTCATGAAGAGCTGTGACTTTTAAAGAACAGTCACAGAAATGGCTATAAAAAGAGTTCCAGGCCTCTATTTTGGACACCGAAAATTGCTAGTTTCTCCTCTCTCCATCCTCTATACTTTGGCACGTGGGCATTGTCGCTTGGAGCGTCGGAGCCTAAAGTTTTGGTGAGGTAAAATAGATCAACGATTGTGATTAAATGATCCGATCAAAGGGTTTAAAATACGAAACAACTTGATCTAAACCGTTAGATGAACTCATAGCATTTCGTGTAGGGGATGTCGATTCGCTTACGATGGGACGCCTAATCTGAACCGTTAGATCGCAGCTGTTCAAAACAGGCATGATCCAACGGTTGCTGAGTCACTTCATGAAGAGCTGTGACTGTAGAAGAACAGTCACAAAAATGGCTATAAAAAGAGTTCCAGACCTCTATTTTGGACACCGAAAATTTCTAGTTTCTCCTCTCTCCGTCCTCTATACTTTGGCACGTGCGCATCGTCGCTTAGAGCGTGAGAGCCTAAAATTTTGACGAGGTAAAATAGATCAACGGTTGTGATTAAACGATCCGATCAAAGGGTTTAAAATCCAAAATGACTTGATCTAAACCGTTAGATGAACTCGTAGCGTTTCGTGTAGAGGATGTCTATTCGCTTACGATGGGACGCCTAATCAGAACCGTTAGATCGCAGTTGTTCCAAACAGGCACGATCCAACGGTTACTGAGTCACTTGATGAAGAGTTGCGACTGTAGAAGAACAGTCACAGAAATGGCAATAAAAAGAGTTCCAGGCCTCTATTTTGGACACCAAAAATTGCTAGTTTCTCCTCTCTCCGTCCTCTATACTTTGGCACGTGCGCATCGTCGCTTAGAGCTTGGGAGCCTAAAGTTTTGACGAGGTAAAATAGATCAACGATTGTGATTAAATGATCCGATCAAAGGGTTTAAAATCCGAAACGACTTGATCTAAACTGTTAGATGAACTCGTAGCGTTACGTGTGGGGAATGTCTATTCACTTACGATGGAATGCCTAATCTAAACCGTTAGATCGCAGTTGTTCCAAACAGGTACGATCCAACGGTTACTGAGTCACTTCATGAAGAGCTGTGACTGTTGAAGAACAGCCACAAAAATGGCTATAAAAATAGTTCCAGACCTCTGTTTTGGACACCGAAAATTGCTAGTATCTCCTCTCTCCGTCCTCTATACTTTGGCCTGTGCGCATCGTCGCTTGGAGCGTTGGAGCCTAAATTTTTAACGAGGTAAAATAGATCAATCATTGTGATTAAATGATCCGATCAAAGGGTTTAAAATCCGAAACGACTTGATCTGAACCGTTAGACGAACTCGTAGCGTTTCATGTAGGGGATATCCATTCGCTTACGATAGGAGGCCTAATCTGAACCGTTAGATCGCAGCTATTCCAAACAGGCACGATCCAACAGTTACTTAGTCACTTCATGAAGAGCTGTGACTGTTGAAGAACAGTCACACAAATGGCTATAAAAAGAGTTCCAGGCCTCTATTTTGGACACCAAAAATCGCTAGTTTCTCCTCTCTCCGTCCTCTATACTTTGGCAGGTGCGCATCGTTGCTTAGTACGTGGAAGCCTAAACTTTTGATGAGGTAAAACAGATCAACGGTTTTGATTAAACAATCTGATAAAAGGGTTTAAAATCCAAAATGACTTGATCTAAATCGTTAGATGAACTCGTAGCGTTTCGTGTAGGGGATGTCCATTCGCTTACGATGGGACACCTAATCTGAACCGTTAGATCGCTGTTGTTCCAAACAGGCACCATCCAACGGTTGCTGTGTCACTTCATGAAGAGTTGTGACTGTTGAAGAACAGTCACATAAATGGCTATAAAAAGGGTTCCACGCCTCTATTTTGGACACCGAAAATTGCTAGTTTCTCCTCTCATCGTCCTCTATACTTTGGCAGGTGTGCATCGTCGCTTGGAACATGGGGGCCTAAAATTTCGAAGAGGTAAATTAGATCAACGGTTGTGATTAAACGATCTCATCAAAGGGTTTAAAATCTGAAACGACTTGATCTAGATCATTAGATGAACTCGTATCGTTTCGTGTAGGGGTTGTCCATTCGCTTACGATGGGATGACTAATATTAATCGTTAGATCGCAGTTGTTCCAAACAGGCATGAAACAACGGTTACTGAGTCGCTTCATGAAGAGCTGTGACTGTTGAAGAACAGTCACAGAAACGGCTATAAAAAGAGTTCCAGGCCCCTATTTTGGACACCGAAAATTTCTAGTTTCTCCTCTCCCGGTCCTCTATACTTTGTCACGTGCGCATCGTCGCTTGGAGCATTGGAGCCTAAAGTTTTGACGAGGTAAAATACATCAACGGTTGTGATTAAACGATCCAATCAACGGGTTCAAAAATAGAAACGACTTTATCTAAACCGTTAGATGAACTCGTAGCGTTTCGTGTAGGCGATGTCGATTCGCTTACGATGGGACGCCTAATCTGAACCGTTAGATTGCAGCTGTTCAAAATAGGCATGATCCAACGGTTGCTGAGTCACTTCATGAAGAGCTGTGACTGTAGAAGAACAGTCACAAAAATGGCTATAAAAAGAGTTCTAGGCCTCTATTTTGGACACCGAAAATTGGTAGTTTCTCCTCTCTTCGTCCTCTATACTTTGGCACGTGCGCATCGTCGCTTAGAGCGTGAGAGCCTAAAGTTTTGACGAGGTAAAATATATCAACGGTTGTGATTAAACGATCCGATCAAAGGGTTTAAAATCCAAAATGACTTGATCTAAACCGTTAGATGAACTCGTAGAATTTCGTGTAGGGGATGTCTATTCGCTTACGATGGGACGCCTAATCTGAACCGTTAGATCGCAGCTGTTCCAAACAGGCACGATCCAACGGTTGCTGAGTCACTTCATGAAGAGCTGTGACTGTAGAAGAACAGTCACAGAAATGGTTATAAAAAGAGTTCCAGGCCTCTATTTTGGACACCTAAAATTGCTAGTTTCTCCTCTCTCCGTCCTCTATACTTTGGCACGTGCGCATCGTCGCTTGGAGCTTGGGAGCCTAAAGTTTTGACGAGGTAAAATAGATCAATGATTGTGATTAAACGATCCAATCAAAAGGTTTAAAATCTGAAACAACTGGATCTAAACCGTTAGATGAACTCGTAGCGTAACGTGTCGGGAATGTCTATTCACTTACGATGGGATGCCTAATCTAAACCGTTAGATCGCAGCTGTTCTAAACAGGTACGATCCAACGGTTGCTGAGTCACTTCATGAAGAGGTGTGACTGTTGAAGAACAACCACAAAATTGGTTATAAAAATAGTTCCAGACCTCTATTTTGGACACCGAAAATTGCTTGTTTCTCCTCTCTCCGTCCTCTATACTTTGGCATGTGCGCATCGTCGCTTGGAGCGTTGGAGCCTAAAGTTTTAACGAGGTAAAATAGATCAACGATTGTGATTAAATGATCCGATCAAAGGGTTTAAAATCCGAAATGACTTGATCTAAATCGTTAGATGAGCTCGTAGCGTTTCGTGTAGGGGATGTCCATTCGCTTACGATGGGATGCCTAATCTGAACCATTAGATCGCAGCTGTTCCAAACAGGCACGATCCAACGGTTACTGAGTCACTTCATGAAGAGCTGTGACATTTGAAGAACAGTCACAGAAATTGCTATAAAAAAGAGTTTCAGGCCTCTATTTTGGACACCGAAAATTGCTAATTTCTCCTATCCCCGTCCTCTATACTTTGCCACGTGCGCAACGTCGCTTGGAGCGTGGGAGCCTTAAGTTTTGACGAGCTAAAATAGATCAACGGTTGTGATTAAACGATCCGATCAAAGGGTTTAAAATCTGAAATGACTTAATCTAAATCGTTAGATGAACTCGTAGCGTTTCGTCTAGGGGATGTCCATTCGCTTACAATGGGATGCCTAATCTGAAACGTTAGATCGCAGCTGTTCCAAACAGGCACGATCCAATGGTTGCTGAGTCACTTGATAAAGAGCTGTGACTGTTATAGAATAGTCACATAAATGGCTATAAAAAGAGTTCCAGGCCTCTATTTTGGACACCAAAAATTGCTTGTTTCTCCTATCTCCGTCCTCTATACTTTGGCACGTGCGCATTGTCGCTTGGAGCGTGGGAGCCTAAAGTTTTGACGAGGTAAAATAGATTACCGATTGTGATTAAATGATCCGATCAAAGGGTTTAAAATTCGAAACAACTTGATCTAAATCGTTAGATGAACTCGTAGCGTTTCGTGTAGGGGATGTCGATTCGCTTACGATGGGATACCTAATCTGAACCGTTAGATCGCAGCTGTTCAAAACAGGCATGATCCAACGATTGCTGAGTCACTTCATGAAGAACTGTGACTGCAGAAGAACAGTCACAGAAATGGCAATAAAAAGAGTTCCAGGCCTCTATTTTGGACACCGAAAATTGCTAGTTTCTCCTCTCTCCGTCCTCTATACTTTGGCACGTGCGCATCGTCGCTTGGAGCTTGGGAACCTAAAGTTTTGACGAGGTAAAATAGATCAACGATTGTGATTAAATGATCCGATCAAAGGGTTTTAAATCCGAAACGACTTGATCTAAACCGTTAGATGAACTCGTAGCGTTACGTGTAGGGGATGTCCATTCGTTTACGACAGGATGCCTAATCTAAACCGTTAGATCGCAGTTGTTCCAAACAGGAACGATCCAACGGTTGCTGAGTCACTTCATGAAGAGTTGTGACTGTTGAAGAAAAGAAACAGAAATGGCTATAAAAATAGTTCCAGACCTCTATTTTGGACCCCGAAAATTGCTAGTTTCTCCTCTCTCCGTCCTCTATACTTTGGCACGTGCGCATCGTCGCTTGGAGCGTTGGATCCTAAAGTTTTAACGAGGTAAAATAGATCAACGATTGTAATTAAATGATCCGATCAAAGGGTTTAAAATCCGAAATGACTTGATCTAAACCGTTAGATGAACTCGTAGCGTTTCATGTTGGCGATATCCATTCGCTTACGATGGGACGCCTAATCTGAACCGTTAGATCGCAGCTGTTCCAAATAGGCACCATCCAATAGTTACTGAGTCACTTCATGAACAGCTGTGACTGTTGAAGAACAGTCACACAAATGGCTATAAAAAGAGTTCCAGGCCTCTATTTTGGACACCAAAAATTGCTAGTTTCTCCTCTCTCCGTCCTCTATACTTTGGCATGTGCGCATCATTGCTTAGTGCGTGGGAGCTTAAAGTTTTGACGAGGTAAAATAAATCAACGGTTTTGATTAAACGATCCGATCAAAGGGTTTGAAATCCAAAATAACTTGATCTAAACCGTTAGATGAACTCGTAGCGTTTCGTGTAGGGGATGTCCATTCTCTTACGATGGGACGCCTAATCTGAACCGTTAGATCGCAGTTGTTCCAAACAGGCCCGATCCAACGGTTGCTGAGTCACACCATGAAGAGTTGTGACTGTTGAAGAACAGTCACAGAAATGGCTGTAAAAAGGGTTCCACGAATCTATTTTGGACACCGAAAATTGCTAGTTTCTCCTCTCTTGATCCTCTATACTTTGTCACGTGCGCACCGTCGCTTGAAGCGTGGGAGCGTAAAGTTTTGACGAGGTAAAACAGATTAATAGTTGTGATTAAACGATCCGATCAAGGGTTTAAAATCCGAAACGACCTGATCTAAACCGTTAGATAAACTCGTAGCGTTTCGTGTGGGGTATGTCCATTCGATTACGATGGGATGCCTAATCTGAACCGTTAAATCGCAACTGTTCCAAACAGGCACGATCCAACGGTTGCTGAGTCACTACATGAAGAGCTGTGACTGTTGAAGAACAGCCACAGAAATGGCTATAAAAAGAGTTCCATGCCTCTATTTTGGACACTAAAAATTGCTAGTTTCTCCTCTCTCCGTCCTCTATACTTTGGCACGTGCGCATCGTCGCTTGGAGCGTGGGAGCCTAAAGTTTTGATGAGGTAAAATAGATCAACGGTTGTGATTAAACGATTCGATCAAAGGGTTTAAAATCCGAAATGACTTGATCTAAATCGTTAGATGAACTCGTAGCGTTTTGTATAGGGGATGTCCATTCGATTACGATGGGACGCCTAATCTGAACCGTTAGATCGCAGTTGTTCCAAATAGGCACGATCCAACGGTTGTTGAGTCACTTTATGAAGAGTTGTGACTATTGAAGAACAGTCACAAAAATGGCTATAAAAAGAGTTCCAGACCTCTATTTTGGACAGCGAAATTTTTTACTTTCTCCTCTCTCTGTCCTCTATACTTTGGCACGTGCTCATCGTTGCTTGGAGCGTGGGTGCCTAAAGTTTTGACGAGGTAAAACTGATCAATGGTTATGATTAAAAGATCCGATCCAAGGGTTTAAAATCCGAAATGACTTCATCTAAACCGTTAGATGAACTCGTAGCGTTTCGTGTAGGGGATGTCCATTCGCTTACGATGGGACGCCTAATCTGAATCGTTAGATCGCAGCTGTTCCAAATAGGCACGATCCAACGGTTGCTGAGTGACTTCATGAAGAGTTATGACTGTTGAAGAACAGCCATAGAAATGGCTATAAAAAGGGTTCCACGAATCTATTTTGGACATCGAAAATTGATAATTTATCCTCTCTCCGTCCTCTATACTTTGGCACGTACGCACCGTCGCTTGGAGCGTGGGAGCGTAAAGTTTTGACGAGGTAAAATAGATCAACGGTTGTGATTAAACGATCCGATCAAAGGGTTTAAAATCCAAAACGACCTGATCTAAACCATTAGATGAACTCGTAGCGTTTCGTGTGGGGTATGTCCATTCGCTTACGATGGGATGCCTAATCTGAACCGTTAAATCGCAGCTGTTCCAAACAGGCACGATCCAACGGTTGCTGAGTTACTACATGAAGAGCTGTGACTGTTGAAGAACAGCCACAGAAATGGCTATAAAAAGAGTTCCAGGCCTCTATTTTGGACACTAAAAATTGCTAGTTTCTCCTCTCTCCGTCCTCTATACTTTGGCACGTGCGCATCGTCGCTTGGAGCGTGGGAGCCTAAAGTTTTGATGAGGTAAAATAGATCAACGGTTGTGATTAAACGATTCGATCAAAGGGTTTAAAATCCAAAACGACTTGATCTAAACCGTTAGATGAACTCGTAGCGTTTTGTATAGGGGATGTCCATTTGCTTATGATGGGACGCCTAATCTGAACCGTTAGATCACAGCTGTTCCAAATAGGTACGATCCAACGGTTGTTGAGTCACTTTATGAAGAGTTGTGACTGTTGAAGAACAGTCACAAAAATGGCTATAAAAAGAGTTCCAGACCTCTAGTTTGGACACCAAAAATTTCTACTTTCTGCTCTCTCCGTCCTCTATACTTTGGCACGTGCGCATCGTTGCTTGGAGCGTGGGAGCCTAAAGTTTTGAGGAGGTAAAACAGATCAATGGTTATGATTAAATGATCTGATCCAAGGGTTTAAAATCCGAAATAACTTGATCTAAACCATTAGATGAACTCGTAGCGTTTCATGTAGGAGATGTCCATTCGCTTACGATGGGACGCCTAATCTGAACCGTTAGATCACAGTTGTTCCAAACAGGCCCGATCCAACGGTTGCTGAGTCACTCCATGAAGAGTTGTGACTGTTGAAGAACAGTCACAGAAATGGCTGTAAAAAGGGTTCCACGAATCTATTTTGGACACCGAAAATTGCTAGTTTCTCCTCTCTCGATCCTCTATACTTTGGCACGTGCGCACCATCGCTTGGAGCGTGGGAGCATAAAGTTTTGACAAGGTAAAATAGATCAACGGTTGTGATTAAATGATCTGATCAAGGGTTTAAAATCCGAAACGACCTGATCTAAACCGTTAGATGAACTCGTAGCGTTTCGTGTGGGGTATGTCCATTCGATTACGATGGGATGCCTAATCTGAACCGTTAAATCGCAGATGTTCCAAATAGGCACTATCCGACTATTGCTGAGTCACTACATGAAGAGCTGTGACTATTGAAGAACAGCCACAAAAATGGCTATAAAAAGAGTTCCAGGCCTCTATTTTGGACACTAAAAATTGCTAGTTTCTCCTCTCTCTGTCCTCTATACTTTGGCACGTGCGCATCCTCGCTTGGAGCGTGGGAGCCTAAAGTTTTGATGAGGTAAAATAGATCAACGGTTTCGATTAAACGATTCGATCAAAGGGTTTAAAATCCGAAACGACTTGATCTAAACCGTTAGATGAACTCGTAGCGTTTTGTATAGGGGATGTCCATTCGATTACAATGGGACGCCTAATCTAAACCGTTAGATCGCAGCTGTTCCAAACAGGTACGATCCAACGGTTGTTGAGTCACTTTATGAAGAGTTGTGACTGTTGAAGAACAGTCACAAAAATGGATATAAAAAGAGTTCCAGACCTCTATTTTGGACACCGAAAATATCTACTTTCTCCTCTCTCCGTCCTCTATACTTTGGCACATGCGCATCGTCGCTTGGAGCGTGGGAGCCTAAAGTTTTGATGAGGTAAAACTGATCACTGGTTATGATTAAACGATCCGATCCAAGAGTTTAAAATCCGAAATGACTTGATCTAAACCGTTAGATGAACTCGTAGCGTTTCGTGTAGGGGATGTCCATTCGCTTACGATGGGATGCCTAATCTGAATCGTTAGATCGTAGCTGTTCCAAACAGGCACGATCCAACGGTTGCTGAGTGACTTCATGAAGAGCTGTGACTGTTGAAGAACAGTCACAGAAATGGCTATAAAAAGGGTTCCACGAATCTATTTTGGACACCGAAAATGGATAGTTTATCCTCTCTCCGTCCTCTATACTTTGGCAAGTGCGCACCGTCGCTTGGAGCGTGGGAGCGTAAAGTTTTAACGAGGTAAAATAGATCAACGGTTGTGATTAAATGATCCGATCATAGGGTTTAAAATCCCAAACGACCTGATCTAAACCGTTAGATGAACTCGTAGCGTTTCGTGTGGGGTATGTCCATTCGCTTACGATGAGATGCCTAATCTGAACCGTTATATCGCAGCTGTTCCAAACAGGCACGATCCAACGGTTGTTGAGTCACTACATGAAGAGCTGTGACTGTTGAAGAACAGCCACAGAAATGGCTATAAAAAGAGTTCCAGGCCTCTATTTTGGACACTAAAAATTGCTAGTTTCTCCTCTCTCCGTCCTCTATACTTTGGCACGTGCGCATCGTCGCTTGGAGTGTGGGAGCCTAAAGTTTTGATGAGGTAAAATAGATCAACGGTTGTGATTAAACGATTCGATCAAAGGGTTTAAAATCTGAAACGACTTGATCTAAACCGTTAGATGAACTCTTAGCGTTTTGTATAGGGGATGTCAATTCGCTTACGATGGGATGCCTAATCTGTACCGTTTGATCGCAGCTGTTCCAAATAGGTACGATCCAACGGTTGTTGAGTCACTTTATCAAGAGTTGTGACTGTTGAAGAACAGTCACAAAAATGGCTATAAAAAGAGTTCCAGACCTCTATTTTGGACACCAAAAATTTCTACTTTCTCCTCTCTCCGTCCTCTATACTTTGGCACGTGCGCATCGTTGCTTGGAGCGTGGGAGCCTAAAGTTTTGAGGAGGTAAAACAGATCAATGGTTATGATTAAACGATCCGATCCAAGGGTTTAAAATCCGAAATGACTTGATCTAAACCGTTAGATGAACTCGTAGCGTTTCGTGTAGGGGATGTCCATTCGCTTACGATGAGACGCCTAATCTGAACCGTTAGATCACAGTTGTTCCAAACAGGTCCGATCCAACGGTGGCTGAGTCACTCCATGAAGAGTTGTGACTATTGAAGAACAGTCAGAGAAATGGCTTTAAAAAGGGTTCCACGAATCTCTTTTGGACACCGAAAATTGCTAGTTTCTCCTCTCTCGATCCTCTATACTTTGGCACGTGCGCACCGTCGCTTGGAGCATGGGAACGTAAAGTTTTGACGAGGTAAAACATATCAACCGTTGTGATTAAACGAGCCGATGAAGGGTTTAAAATCCGAAACGACCTGATCTAAACCGTTAGATGAACTCGTAGCGCTTCGTGTGGGGTATGTCCATTCGATTACGATGGGATGCCTAATCTGAATCATTAAATTGCAGCTGTTCCAAACAGGCACGATCCAACGGTTGCTGAGTCACTACATGAAGAGCTGTGACTGTTGAAGAACAGCCACAGAAATGGCTATAAAAAGAGTTCCAGGCCTCTATTTTGGACACTAAAAATTGCTAGTTTCTCCTCTCTCCATCCTCTATACTTTGGCACGTGCGCATCGTCACTTGGAGCGTGGGAGCCTAAAGTTTTGATGAGGTAAAATAGATCAACGGTTGTGATTAAACGATCAGATCAAAGGGTTTAAAATCCGAAATGACTTGATCTAAATCGTTAGATGAACTCGTAGAGTTTCGTGTAGGGGTTGTCCATTCGCTTACGATGTGATGCCTAATCTGAACCGTTAGATCGCAGCTGTTCCAAATAGGCACGATCCAACGGTTACTGAGTCACTTCATGAAGAGCTGTGACTGTTGAAGAACAGTCATAGTAATGGCTATAAAATAGAGTTCCAGGCCTCTATTTTGGACATCGAAAATTGCTAGTTTCTCCTCTCCCCATCCTCTATACTTTAGCACGTGCGCATCGTCGCTTAGAGCGTGGGAGCCTAAAGTTTTGACGAGGTAAAATAGATCAACGGTTGTGATTAAACGATCCGATCAAAGGATTTAAAATCCGGAATGACTTGATCTAAACCTTTAGATGAACTCGTAGCGTTTCCTGTAGGGGATGTCCATTCGCTTACGATGGGATCCTTAATCTGAACCGTTAGATCGCAGCTATTCCAAATAGGCATGATCCAACGGTTACTGAGTCACTTCATGAAGAGCTGTGACTATTGAAGAACAGTCATAGAAATGGCTATAAAAAGAGTTCCAGGTCTCTATTTTGGACACCAAAAATTGCTAGCTTCTGCTCTCTCCATCCTCTATACATTGGCACGTACGCATTGTCGCTTGGAGCGTGAGAGCCTAAAGTTTTGATGAGGTAAAATAGATCAACGGTTGTGATTAAACGATCCGATCAGAGGGTTTAAAATCCAAAATGACTTGATCTAAACCGTTAGATGAACTCGTAGCATTTCGCATAGGGGATGTCTATTCGCTTACTATGGGACGCCTAATCTCAATCGTTAGATCATAGCTATTCCAAATAGGCACGATCCAACAGTTGCCGAGTCACTTCATGAAGTGCTGTGACTGTAGAAGAACAGTCACAGAAATGGCTATAAAAAGAGTTCCAGGCCTCTATTTTGGACATCGAAAATTGCTAGTTTCTCCTCTCTTCGTCCTCTATACTTTGGCACGTGTGCATCGTCGCTTGGAGCTTGGGAGCCTAAAGTTTTGACGAGGTAAAATAGATCAACGATTGTGATTAAACGATCCGAACAAAGGGTTTAAAATCCAAAACGACTTGATCTAAACCGTTAGATGAACTCGTAGCGTTACGTGTGGGGAATATCTCTTCACTTACAATGGGATGCCTAATCTAAACCGTTAGATCGCTGCTGTTCCAAACAGGCACGATCCAACGATTGCTGAGTCATTTCATGAAGAGCTATGACTGTTGAAGAACAGCCACAGAAATGGCTATAAAAATAGTTCCAAACCTCTATTTTGGACACCAAAAATTGCTAGTTTCTCCTCTCTCCGTCCTCTATACTTTGGCACGTGCGCATCGTCGCTTGGATCGTTGGAGCCTAATGTTTTAACAAGGTAAAATAGATCAACGATTGTGATTAAATGATCCGATCAATGGGTTTAAAATCCGAAATGACTTGATCTAAACCGTTAGATGAACTCGTAGCGTTTCATGTAGTGGATATCCATTCGATTAAGATGGGACGCCTAATCTGAACCGTTAGATCGCAGCTGTTCCAAACAGGCACGATCCAACAGTTACTGAGTCACTTCATGAAGAGCTGTGACTGTTGAAGAACAGTCACACAAATGGCTATAAAAAGAGTTCCAGGTCTCTATTTTGGACACCAAAAATTGCTAGTTTCTCCTCTCTCCGTCCTTTATACTTTGACATGTGCGCATCGTTGCTTAGTGCGTGGGACCCTAAAGTTTTAACGAGGTAAAACAGATCAACAGTTGTGATTAAACGATCCGATCAAAGGGTTTAAATTCCAAAATGACTTGATCTAAACCGTTAGATGAACTCGTAACGTTTCGTATAGGGGATGTCCATTCACTTACGATGGGACGCCTGATCTGAACCCTTAGATCGTAGCTATTCCAAACAGGCACGATCCAACGGTTGCTGAGTCACTTCATGAAGAGCTGTGACTGTTGAAGAACAGTCACATAAATGGCTATAAAAAGAGTTCCAGACCTCTATTTTGGACACTGAAAATTGCTAGTTTCTCCTCTCTCCGTCCTCTATACTTTGGCACGTGCGCATCGTCGCTTGGAGAGTGGGAGCCTAAAGTTTTAACAAGGTAAAATAGATCAATGGTTATAATTAAACTATCCGATCAAAGGGTTTAAAATCCTAAATGACTTTATCTAAATCGTTAGATGAACTCGTAGCATTTCGTGTAGGGGATGTCCTTTCGCTTATGATGGGACGCCAAATCTGAACCATTAGATCGCAGCTGTTCCAAACAGGAACGATCCAACGGTTGCTGAGTCACTTCATGAAGATCTGTGATTGTTGAAGAGCATTCACAGAAATATCTATAAAAAGAGTTCTAGGCTTCTATTTTGGACACCGAAAATTGCTATTTTCTCCTCTCTCCGTCCTCTATACTTTGGCCCGTGCGCATCGTCGCTTGGAGCCTAAAGTTTTGACGAGATAAAACAGATCAACGATTATGATTAAACGATCCGATCAAAGGGTTTAAAATCCTAAATGACATGATCTAAATCGTTAGATGAACTCGTAGCATTTCGTGTAGGGGATGTCCATTCGCTTATGATGGGACGCCTAATCTGAACCGTTAGATCGCAGCTGTTCCAAATAGGCACGATCCAACGGTTACTGAGTTACTTCATGAAGAGCCGTGACTGTTGAAGAATAGTCACAGAAATGGCTATAAAAAGAGTTCCAGGCCTCTAATTTGGACACCAAAAATTTCTAGTTTCTCCTCTCTCCGTCCTCTATACTTTGGCATTATCAAGTTACAAATTCAGAGTGTTCTCGGTTTGATCAAACAGTACATAGTTTGTATCAAACAACTATTCATACACTGTATTCTATCCCGAAGGAAGATTCTATAAAACCCATAGTGTACTCACGGTTCTGGTTCTGTCTCAGCCGGATTGGGAGAAATTTTGCCTAAAAGAAAGCGTTCCAAGAACGTGCCTTACAAAAATTAATTTATATATTTCATTCTTTTCATAACAAAACTCCAACAGTTTTAGGCAAAAATATTATTCTTATTACTCCACTCAAATGGAAGGAACTGTGGCACAATCTATCCAAGTCATGACTCAAGACTTAATCCGTCTCGACCGTTTTGATGGCGGAAATTTAACCCGTTGGCAAGAGAAAGTTATGTTCTTCCTCACATCACTAAAACTTGCATACATTCTAGATGATAACCTTGAACAAATTCCCGAGCCTACACCCGAAGACACCGAAGCTATAAAGCAAAAACGTGTGAAGAGGAAAGAAGATGAATTTATGTGTCGAGGACACATCCTCAATGCTTTGTCTCAAACTGTTTATAGCGCTCATCGAATGATTTCGACGACAAAGGAATTATGGAAGGCTTTGGAGACAAAGTATCAAAACGAGGAAGCGAGCAACCGTAAGTTTCTAATTTCAAACTATATGAATTTTAGAATGAGTAATGATAAATCTGTCGTTGCACAAGCCCATGAACTCCAACAAATTATTGGTGACCTTAAAGTCGCTGGTATTAATCTTCAAGATGAATTTCAAGTAGGGGTGATTGTTTCAAAACTTCCATCCTCTTGGAATGGCATTAAGAAGAAAATTAATCATGATGAAAAGACTTATACTGTGGAATCCCTTCTTCGTCACCTTCGTATTGAAGATGATACTCGTATTTGAGAAAAGAAGGATGAACAAGGTAAGGGTCATTCTAAAGCTAATATAGTTGAGGATCAAAAATCCAAGATTACCAAAGACTCAAAATTTAAAGCAAAGAATGATTCAAAATTCAAGAACCAATGTGCAAATAAGAAAAAGAAGGGAAAATGTTTCTTCTGTGACAAATCGGGCCATTATTCTCGAGAATGTCATCTTAAAAAGAAGGCATTTAAGGAAAAACAACGGTCGAAGGAAACCAACAATGTTGAAGATCTTATTGCTATTGTTTGCGAAGCAAATTCAATTGATAATGAAAGTGAATGGTGGCTGGATACTGGCGCAATGGTCCACATATGCTAAGACCACTCTTCATTCAAAACATATCAAGAAATTGATTGAAAAGAAGTGAAGATGGAAAATAATCTTCGCACCAATGTAGTTGGAAAAGGCACAGTGGAATTGAAGCTAACTTCTGGAAAGACACTTACTCTAATTGATGTACGTCATGTACCTGATATGTGTAAAAATCTTGTGTCTGGGGACCTTCTCAATAAGAGAGGTTTCAAACTAGTGTATGAGTCTGATAAGTTTGTCTTGTCTAAGAATGGCCAATTTATTGGCAAAGGGTACTCTTGTAACGGTATGATCAAAATTAATGTAATCAATGATATTAGTTTTGCTTATATGGTTGAGTCTATTTCTTTATGGCATAGTAGATTAGGTCATGTGAATTATAGAAGTATAAAAAATATGACTAATCTCGGCTTAATCTTGGATTGTAAATTTGATAACCTTTCTAAATGTGAAATTTGTGCTCAATCGAAGATAACTAGAAAGTCGTTCAAATATGTTGAGAGGAAATCCAAAATGCTTGATCTTATTCATAGTGATGTATGTGATATGAAGAGTAATATGACTCGTGGTGCAAATAAATATTTCTTAACTTTCATTGATGATTACTCTAAGTATGCATATACATATTTACTTAAAAGTAAAGATGAAGTTTTCGAGAAATTCCTAATTTTTAAAGCAGAAGTTGAAACTCAACAAAATCAGAAAATTAAAGTTCTACGATCCGATAGGGGTGGTGAATATTACCCAAGTGATTTTATACAATTTTGTAATACTCATGGGATAATCCATCAAGTTACGGCTCCATATACGACACAAAAAATTGGAATGGCGGAAAGGAAAAATAGGACTTTAGTTGAAATGATAAATTCAATGTTAATCAGTTCTGGTTTACCTTTGTCGATGTGGGGAGAAGCTGTTTTATCCGCATGGTATATTTTAAATAGAGTTCCATTGAAAAATAAGGATATTACACCATATGAATTATGGTTTAATCGTAAGCCTAATCTTAGACGTCTTAAAGTTTGGGGATGTCTTGCTTATGTAAGAAAACCCGAACCTAAGAGACCTAAACTAGGAAATAGGACTTACAAATGTGTTTTTATTGGGTACTCTAGTAACAGTACGACTTATAGATTTTTAAACCTTGAAACTCAAGAAATCATTGAGTCGGTAGATGTGCAATTCTTTGAACATCTAACAAAGTTTAGTACTTTGAATCAAGGTTTAGAAAATAATAATCCGACTGTTGACTCCTCAAATTTAGAAGAAAATTCACAAGCTATATCTTCTTCGAAAACAACGAATGACGTTGAACCATGAAGGAGTAAAAGACAAAGAACTGAAAAAACATTTGGGCCTGACTTTGTTATTTATTTAGTTGAAGGGGATTTAAATGAGACTAAGAACAAAACTAAATTTGTTCTTAATGTAGAAGATGAACCGACCACATTTCATGAAGCGGTAACATCTAGGGATGCTGTCTTTTGGAAATAAGCAATAAATGATGAAATGAACTCAATTTTGTCAAATCAAACTTGGGTTATTTCCGATCTTCCCCCCGGGGCTAAACCTATTGGGTGCAAATGGATATTTAAAAGAAAATTAAATTCGGATGGTTCTATAAATAAATTTAAGGCAAGACTAGTTGATAAAGGCTATAAGCAAAAACATGGAATTGATTACTTTGATACATATGCTCCTGTTGCTCGAATCACTTCCATTAGGATATTAATATCTCTTGCTTCTATTCACAATTTAGTTATTCATCAAATGGATGTTAAAACTGCATTTTTAAATGGTGATTTAGAAGAAGAGATTTACATGGAACAACCCAAAGGGTTTGTTTTGCCTAGCCAAGAAAAGAAAGTGTGTAAATTGATTAAATCTCTTTATGGCCTTAAACAAGCTCCTATGCAATGGCATGAGAATTTTGATAATATTGTTATATCCCATGGATATAAAGTTAATGATGCCAACAAATGTATATATAGTAAATTTGAAAATGGTGTTGGTGTTATTATTTGCTTATATGTGGATGACATGTTAATATTTGGGTCTAATCTCAAATATGTTGAAGAAACCAAAAGGTTTCTTTCATCAAAATTTGATATGAAAGATCTTAGAGAAGCTGATGTGATTTTAGGAATCAAAATTGTGAGAAAGGATAATTCTTTAGCGTTATCACAATCTCATTATATAGAAAAAGTTCTAAAAAGATATAATCATTTTGAACTTAAGCCAGATGCTACACTAGTGGATCCTAGCATCAAATTAATGAAAAATACTGGGCGTGCTATCGACCAACTTAAATATGCTAGTATTATTGGGAGTCTAATGTATTCCATACATTGCACTAGACCAGACATTGCTTATGCAGTGAGTGTATTATGTAGATTTACAAGTAATCCAGGACAAGAGCACTGGAATGCAATTTCTAGGGTGCTTAGATACCTGAAGAAGACTTTGGATTATGGCTTACATTATGTAGGATATCCATCTGTTTTAGAAGGATATAGTGATTCAAGTTGGAATAATCTTGAATCAAAATCCAAGTCAACTACTGGTTGGATTTTTACGCTAGGAGGAGCAGCTATCTCTTGGGGATCCAAGAAACAAACATGTGTATCAGATTCAACAATGCAATCTGAATTTATAGCCCTAGCAGATGCATGTAAAGAAGCAGAATGGCTTAGATATGTGTTGTATGATATTCCTTTATGGAAAAAGCCATCACCTTCTATTATGATAAGTTGTGATAACCAAGCCACAATTTATAAAGTTTCGAACAAAACTTACAATGAAAAATCTAGACACATTAGTCTAAGGCATCAAATTATAAGAAAATTACTCAAGGAAGGAGTAATTACAGTCGACTATATTAAAAAGAACAAGAATTTAGCAGATCCTCTGACTAAAGGTCTTGTCAGGGAGATGATATATATCACCTCAAAAGGAATGGGACTAAGGTCTATTAAATAACACAACTA
The DNA here is from genome assembly GCA_949130495.1 of Sambucus nigra. Classification (NCBI taxonomy): domain Eukaryota; kingdom Viridiplantae; phylum Streptophyta; class Magnoliopsida; order Dipsacales; family Adoxaceae; genus Sambucus; species Sambucus nigra. The sequence goes on from OX422213.1 coordinate 54,450,610, forward strand.
TATTTAATGGGAACCCAACTGATATCTTGAAAATATAAATAGAGTTCAATGTGGTACAAACAAGTTAAATTATAGTTATGGAACACTAGGAATTTTATACAAAAAGTTCCATTCCTATGTGCCTAGTGTTGGTTTTCTGCATGTTAGAGGATGAAGGTTACTTCTTAATAAATCATATAAGTGTGACTCGCAGAATCACTAAAGTTGATTTACCTATTCGAGTGTCGAAAGTGTGTCCACTTTCTATGAAATCAAGACCGATCCTAAAGCGCTCGTGAAACCAGGATTAGCACAAGGCCATAAAAGTGCATGCTAAAAGAACACTTATAAACTCAGAAATCGGTATGTGTGAGGTTCAAGATACATTCACCACAGAACCTTGATGAAGCGTTGAATTATTTTCACTATATGGAAGTTCAAGTCCGAAAGACACTTCTCATTTATGTACTAGATTTTAGGGATAATGCCAAAATTTATTTCTTGTATTTTTGCTTTGCTCTCTTGTGTATATTGAAATTGGTGGGGGAATGTTGGATAAATTCCAATATTTATTGATATTTTATTTTTTAATTGTTAATATTTTATTATATTATTGGTGTTTTATTTTGAACATAGTTTAGGTTTTAATTTAGAAGGTAGAAACATGAGCAAATGGGTGTGAAAGATATGAGAGTACTCAAAATCCCATATTGTCCCACATTGGAAGAATACTACAAAAAGTAGTGGTATATCAACTAAAGGACAACTAAGATTCTCAGTTGACAAGTCAAATAAGAGGCTATGATCCTACGCATCGCGGTGGTGCTTAAGCACCACCAATCGCGACACACGTAAGCGCGACACGCGGCGCGCGAAAGGGCTACTTAGGGCGCATTGTGCTCTTTGACGCGCACTTGGCACTTCGCACGTGCGCATCGTCGCTTGGAGCGTGGGAGCCTAAAGTTTTGACGAGGTAAAACAGATCAACGGTTGTGATTAAACGATCCGATCAAAGGGTTTAAAATCCGAAATGACTTGATCTAAACCGTTAGATGAACTCGTAGCATTTCGTGTAGGGGATGTCCATTCGCTTACGATGGGATGCCTAATCTGAACAGTTAGATCGCAGCTGTTCCAAACAGGCACGATCCAGCGATTGCTGAGTCACTTCATGAAGAGCTGTGACTGTTGAAGAACAGTCACATAAATGGCTATAAAAAGAGTTCCAGGTCTCTATTTTGGACACCGAAAATTGCTAGTTTCTCCTCTCTCTGTCCTCTATACTTTGGCATTATCAAGTTACAAATTCAGAGTTTTCTCGGTTTGATCAAACAGTACATAGTTTGAATCAAACAACTGTTCATACACTGCATTGTATCTTAAAGGCAGATTCTATAAAACCCATAGTGTACTCGCGGTTCTGGTTCTGTCTCAACCGGATTGGGAGAAATTTTGCCTAAAAGAAAGCGTTCCAAGAACGTGCCTTGCAGAAATTAATTAATATATTTCGTTCTTTCCATAACAAAACTCCAACAGATTTGAGTAGGATTTTCTTCGGATTTATAATTATCATAATTCTTTGTTTCGTATGATTAATGATTAATGTCCGTCTCTGTTTTTCTTTAAATCTGTTTTCTGTTTTAATGATTTCAAGTTGATAATTTTGTCGTCAAGAATGATTTATTTTTTATTTATTTATTTTTTTTTGGGGGGGGGGGGGGGGGGGGAAGGAGGATTTGGCACGGTTTGAAGATGAACACTAATTTCTTGCTAAAAATAAATATAAAAGTAGATGAAGAGATGCATCAGAAGCTTTAATGGAAGAGTCGCCTCTTGGGTTTTGTTTTGATGAGCATTAAAGATTCATCTTGAGACTGCATCTTTTGGGGTATCAAAAAGCCTCATACAACGCTATGTTTTTCCCAAGTTAACTTATTTTGGTTATGTTATATAGTTTCGACTCCCTTCTGAATCCTATTTTCCTTCATAAAACTTGTGATATTGCTTCTCTGCCTCAAATAGCATTAGAAACATTTAGTTTTTGGAATTTGAGTGAAAAGTGATTAATGGAAATTAAGATAGCGATCGTGAGTAAGATGAAGATACTAATAATGTTTCATGTGTTTGAGGAATATCAGATGCGGTTTGGTGTGACGATTCGAGATGGGGGGATGGTCGTTTGTTCACTAAGGTTAGATTTATATTATCATTCATTTAAATACTTTTGTATACATGATATCAAAACAAATATGGGTAAATATTTTCACATGACACATTTAATTATTTATTATATAAATATTATGAACTTTATAAAATATAGACTCTCTCTTTACAGTGCAGATCTCAGTAAATATTATTTTTTTAAATATTTAGAAATTTAATTTTTTGATGAAACTTTATGGATATGATCTCCACGGTGCGGAGATCGCCTCCAATTTTTTTCACCAAAAAATTCAATCAAAAAATCGTTGAGATGAGGTGATATGTAAAAAAGGGTAAAAATGCATTTTCGAAATGCACTTTCGAACGTTGAAATTTTGGTGATCATCTCACCCACTTTTTGATTGAATTTTTTTATGAAACTTAATGGATATGATCTCAACAGTGAGAAGATCATTATCACTAAGTTTCATAAAAAATTCAATCAATCAAGTGCCTGACGCAGATCCAAAATTTCAACGGTAGAAAATGCATATTTATACTATATTTTTAAATATCACCTCATTCCAACTGTTTTTCATTGAATTTTGAAGAAAAAAATTAAAGATACTCTTCTCACTGTGGAGATCATATCCACGAAGGTTCATCAAAAAATTCTTTATTATACTATTTTAAGAAAATGATATATACCAGGATCTGCACCATAGAAAACCCTTATAAAAGATTTTATATATATATATAATAAAAATATTTAAAACCATGTGAATGCCTAAAGTTACTATCTTAATAAGATAGTCCAATTATGCTTCTTCACCACGTCACAATCAAAGCACATGGATCACAGTAACTTTTCTCATCAAATATCTATAAGCTGACATCTATCTCTACTTTAATAAAATAACAATGATAAATTGTGATGTACATAAATACATCAAAACTTATTTCCTTTCCAATTGGTTCATACAAAAAAAAACCTTTTCATTAAAATGGCAGTTTAATAAAGTGAATGAAAGAAATGGCTTCATTTTATAGTGCACATTCATGTATTAAAATGTTTTATAAAATTATCATTCATATTTTCCACGTAGATCATGCAATGATAAATGGAACATCATGGTCATATCACGAGACTTATATATATAGCTCATTAATCTTATATATAAAAACTCACGTTTGTCATAAGACAATAATATATTATTACTAGTAATCTAACTCACCAGTGAAAGCAGTCATACATACGTATACATCTATATAATAAGGAGTAGAAGTTTTTCACTATTCAATAAGTTGATAAGCTAAGTAGGGGTGGGGATTTGGCCACCAATGCATTGATCCAATGGCTAAGATTAATTAATCATGCACTACCTATCTTACCCCTCATACATTTGAGTTCCCCCTCTTTTTACACACTTATAATTATTTCCCCCTCTACATCAAAATTCAAAATGGGGTAAATTAGTAAAATTACTTAAACCAAAACACTTATTTGGTCAGATACTCTCTCACATCTCTTCGGATTCACCTCCCTCCGATTTGGTCCCTACACACCCCTTTGGTAAGATACTCTCTCCGATTTCTCCCGATTAACACACGCATCTGCTTCATTTATGGGTTTCGGTGTTTGCATCTTAGGTTTTTCATTTCTGTTGATTATCAATCGATTTCTCCTCCAAGATGGTACATTTTTTTTAATATTTGGGTCATCTCTCCCAATTCACACACGCATCTGCTTCATTTATGATTTTAGGTGTTTGCATCTTAGGTTTTTCAATCGTGTTGGTTATCAATCGACTTCTCCTACAAGATGGTACAATTTTTTTTAACATTTAGGTCCAATCTCAATTTTAACTTGCAAGATTTTACTCGGTATATGTTTTTTTTCAGATCTGGGTTTAACCATTGTTTTAACTTACACGATTCGACTTTAATTTTTTAGTTAATATTTGGGGTTTCACCTACTTAATTTTTTAGATTTAAATTTACAGGTTGGTCATTTAAATAGAGAGCTCTCAGTGTTTTTGGATTTACCCAAGGAAGGTACACTCTTTACGTTCTTTGAGTTTGTTTTTCATCCCTAATAATTTATTTGATTGATTATCTATTCAGTGTTTTTCAACCCTAACAATTTATTTTACATGCATATGTTTTATATTTCATTTTTGCTTAACGTTTTGTGCACATAGCCTTGAACTATTATTTCTACGTTTATTGCTATTCATTTCTGTTGGTTGGAAGATTAGCCATTATTGCGTGGTTTCGGGACATGCAAATGCTCATCTTCAGTGTATTGTTTCCTCAAAATTAACTACTATTTCTTGATTATGGTTAAACCCTTAATGTATGTTTGGGTCACTCTATATTCACTCTATATTCAGTAACTTAATTTTTTGTGGGGGTTTGAATACAGGAAGGCGTTCAAAATCCTGTCTCTTTCTCTCTCTCGGGTGTAAGATTTAATCACGTAAGCCCTAATATTTGGGGATTTGAATGGAAATTTACCCTGTTTTTTTTAAATCAATCTTAAGTGTCAAAGTTTTTTTATTTTTTTTACTTTAAAATGGAAACATATGTAACTTTTGGCTTGTTTCTTTTTTCCATTTATGTTATATCTACCTCTACCTCCAGCTCTGTGATCATCTCCCCCTAATTTGGGTGTTTTTTAGCAGAAGATTTCGGTGTTTTTTTAGGGGATTTGTAAATTTAGGGCATATTGTAATATGTATTTTCAAAATAGGACAACAAATATTTCATTTATAGTTTCAGTCCCTATTTTCCAATAAAGCTTTTGGCACGGACCCACATTCATAAAACTTCAACCAATCACACCATGCCACATCAATCGATAACTTGAAAATAGGGACCAAAAATGAAAACCAAATGTATGTTGTCCATTTTTCTGTAAGAACCCCTCTAAGTAATTTTCAAAGATGTAGATTGATTGCTGATAGTTAACGATGCTCGAACAATGCAGGTACATCTTACTTAAGGGAAGATCACTGTACATATAATGGACTGCATGATGCTTCTATTGCAGTTCCTGATTATAATGGTGCATTAAAATGCACACATATACGTCCTTAGAGGCCTAATATGCATATGTTATGCACCTCCAAAACCGACCATGGACAATATTTGTAAATCCAACTGATGGATGAAAAATATAACCTTTTAGTTGAGTTTTATAGTCTGAGTATTTTTCATGTTGAGTCTTATTATGTTGGTTAAGTTGTTTAGAAGGTTCTGTTGGTTACATTGTTTTGAAGTTATTGTTGCAATAATAAAATACTTATGTAAAGTTACGTTGGTCTTTAATTACTTGAGACCAAATTCATTATGGGTTGTCTTGATAAATTTCATTTCTTCCTAAACTTTTGATTGTTTGAAAGTTTGTTGATTAACACTTGATTCTACTGTTAACATGAACATTTTAGAGATTTTGCTTAGTAACTTTCTACTCCAATGTAATATGGTGCTTATGTTGATTCCTGCTAAGTTATACTATTATGTCAAGATTACTCTTATTAAGGTTTATAACTTATGTTTTCAAGTTAAGTCTATAAATAACTCTTATTGTATATTGAAGTTATACTATTATGTTAAGATGACTTTTATAAGTCTATTAGTGGTAATTTTTTGAGTGCTCAAATATCTTTTCTTCTTTTTTCATACTGTTTAAAGATAGTGGAGTTACAATTACTTTATAAGAAAATTTGTCCTTTTTTTATTTGTAATTTCTAGGATTAAAGTTTTATTTAAGTTTCCCACCATTGAAATGCATTATATTACCATAACTTTCAACGATCATGTTACCTGTAGGTTGTCCACAGTTTAGAATATAAATCTTAACTAATCATGAAATTTTAGGCATTGTCTATAGTATAGAATAAAAATATCAACTATTTGTGAAATTCAAGGCTTTTATTGCGTCTTTCATTCATAATTTAGTTTTTTTTGTTCTGGGATGTCAAATTCAAGGCTTTATTATGTCTTTCGTACACTATTTAGTCTATAATGTTAATTCCCTTCTTAAATTTGTCATATTTGTTTTTGGTTTTTAAATTGTAAATGTTTTAGTTTGGATCACGTTATTTCTTTTGCATTTAGGTTTTCATTACTTTTCTATTCCTTTTTAGTAGAGTGAGGCTGAGGTTCTATGAAAGAGAATCAGTAGGTGCTATGGATGATACTCAATAGAGACTTAACAAGCTCTATAAATGAGCTCAAGTTGAAGAAGCAAGATTTGGTGTCATTTGCACAATCAGCTCTGTTGTGAGCTGTTGAAGAATCTGTGAAAAGAGATCTTAATAATGAATTGCACTCTTCTACAGGAAAGGTTAGAGAGAAACCTTCAGAGCCCCCATGTGAGACCCCCATGTGAGAGAAATAAAACAGTTATTTCCATCTAGGACAAGGATGAGCAGAAGAAATTTCAAGTGTACATGGATGACAAGTTTAAGCGATTTTAAAGCAGAACCATTTAAATGTTTTTGTTGGTTCGACTAGCATGTAGTAGGCACCGGTAGAAAAATGTTCTAAGTCAACTGTTATATAACCCCTAAGGGTTTAAGTAAACTGTTATATGAGATTTACAAAAGCCAGAGGCATGCTGTAAGTTATTTCTTGAATGTAAACTTTATTTTCATCTTGATATATATTATTGGTTGTTCATTTGTGATACTGATTTAATATGTCACCAAAAGAAAATAGATTGTTTAATAGGTATCCTTTGAAGTTGGTTTATTTTTTTGTTGTGTGTAGTTTGTTAAGTATTCAATCCCAAGATTGAGGAATCAACTTTCTTATAAGTTAATGACATAACTGGACTGGTTGCAGTGCTCATGAAGTATTAGCTTTCTTCTGGATCATTAATCAACAGTGAGAAATCCTAACAATGAATTAAGGGTTGGTAATGCTATGGGCATATAAAATATGTTGGTTATGGAGTTGGATTATGTTCTCCAAAAACAACTCAGGAAAAATACTTTCCCTTCCATCAAATTGCACGTTCACTGTAGTCACTCGAAATATTCTATTTATAATTGCAAGTTCATTGGCGGCGATGTTGGGGAAATCTCTCTAATCTTTATCTTTTGAGCCTCACCTATCCTATGTACTCAATTCGTGTGTTAGTCATTTTAGAGTCACATATTTGTTCTAGCTTTCAAATTTTTGATTTTTCTTATATGTTATCTTAATCAAGCTAATGATATTTCGTAGTTTGTTGTAATTTTTGAATGTAACTGTATTATATAGATGTTTTGGTGGTAATCATTGTAGAAGTATATATAATTACTTATTCGCGCGTCGAACATATTTATGTCTTTCTACTGCTCACCCCATAACATTTATCTATTTTATTTCTTAGATTTGCAGGTGTAATTTTGGTGCTTAAGATTTTAGGCTGCGACATCTTTCAATGGTAATTTCTCAATTTTTTTATGCAGATTTGAACATATATCGTTATTGAACTATAGGTAGTTTTTGTTCAAGTATGGTGCCATTAATGTTGTTCAAGTATGATGCCATTAAACTATTATGATATTCTACAAATTTTAGCACAATCTTTTCATTTCGTTACGGAGATTTCATTATGATATCCTTTGTTGTATGCGAGTCATGGGTGGAATCTCCATTGCAAGAATTTATTTATGCTTTAATCCAAATTGATAAGGTTTCTCCGATAGAGTTACTTCACTGTTTCGAGTTATGTTTTAGGTGTACTAAGCAATGTTATTGGGTAAAACACATTATTCTTTATGTTTTTTCTTTTTTAGAATTGAGAATTACGATGAGATGTGTTATATTTTAGATTTAGAGTTAATTGTATGGAACAAACCCATTAGTCGATCTTAAATTGTTGAAAAGTGGCATACCGGGAATGGCATTGTATTAGAAATTTAAAGGCAGTGGTAATAGATTTTATGTTCTTGTGAATGCATGATATCCTTTACGCATCTTTGTATTCATGTTATAGATTTGATCTGGATCGAAAAGGTTAGGCTTATAGTAACATTTTTATCTTCGATCTAAAATAGATTTGATCTCTTTTTATCTATATCGAGCAGGTCTGATTTGTGATTTGTGATTTCTGTTATAGATTTGATCTAATATTGACCTTCATGTTATAGGTCCTCTACTCATGTCATGTTTTTGAAATTCCAAAGCTTGGGTTCATAGGTGGAATAAACCCATTAGTCTTTCTTAAATTATTGAAAAGTGGCATACCGGGAATAGAATTATTGTAGAAATTTCAAGCCGGTGGTAATGAATTTTATGTTCTCTTGAATGGACGATATCCTTTATGCATCCGTGTATCCATGTTATAGATTTGATCTGGATCGAGAAAGTTGGGTTTATATTCACCTTTTTGTCTTTGATCTAAAATATACGTGATCTCTTTTTGTCTCAATCAAGCAGGTCTGATTTCTGTTATAGATTTGATCTAATATTGAACTTCATGTTATAGATTTGATCTAATGTGTGTTTTTCTTTGGTTGAAAACTGATGGATCAACATCACAAGCTGGATATCAAGTTAATTCCCCCAAATTTGCTGAGCTAAGCTTTGCGACATAATTCGGCAAACTTACACGGTCGCTGGCCTCACAGTGTATATCGCTCTTTCTCTATTATATATTTTATTGGGTTTTAGAAATATGGAAGTATGATTTTAGGCCAATGAATTTGAAAGAAGATCTATGCCTATTCTCATCAGGAGCATAATTTGTTGTTAGATTTGAAAGGAGAGCTACAATTTATTTTGCATATTGACTTTTGTAAGCTATTATGAGACTTCTTGGATCGATTCTATGCCTGCTGAATCATTGTATTTTCTCTTTATTTACAATCAATATATTATTTTTTCAAGATTTGTTTGATGATGAATTAGCATTTGCCTAGCATAGTTGATTTTTTATGTTAGCAGAAAGGATTCAAATATATTAACTCTTATTCAAAATCTGAATTGTCGACTTTTATCATGTACTACATCTATGACTTAAACTATTATATGATTGAAACCTTTATATGTATGTCGTTGGCATAGATGCACTATATAGAGCTTTTTTTTAGACACCTCACTATGGAGACCTTACATTACAGTTTTGTATTGAGAGTTAAAATAGTCGCTTACCATGATGATGGTGATGATCAATACAAAATTATACAAAGCTTCTTTTGAATATCTTCTTTCATTACAGAGTTTCTTATGATACAAAAATATATACAGCTTCTTTTTATCGTACAGAGATCTTCTTTTCATCTGGTATATGCAGTCCTTTCAGTATGGATTATTTATATTTATTTACTGTGGATTTTAGGCATAAACTCGAACGGTTCTCTACTTCTTAATTGAGACTTTTTGGTTCAATATGTATATTATATCTTGGACACTTTTAATGTTTTTCTGAGTGTATATTTCAAAATTAAGGAATTTTTATGTGATTACTCATGTAGGGAAGAGATACTTGCAAAAATGAGCATCAAACAAGATCGAGGAACTCAATATTGGTGTTCTTGAACAATAAGAGCAGGGGCTCGATATTCATTTTTGACAAGTTTTCATTTATCTTGGCTTTAAGAATTTCTTGATAATGGAACTTAACTCAGGTCATGAAGTGGCTTGATATGTATATATTTGATGTGAGTCTTGACTTTGATCATCAACTATTCGATATAATGTCAATAAGAGATTCAATTTGGTTGAACGATCAACTCCAGTCGTATATTATCTCTCTCTGTCACACATAAAGTTTTTCTAAGTGTACATGTGTACAGTCATCTTATAAGCTATTAGCAATTTGGCTATTATAAGAATGACAAAGCAGCCTATTGCTTCATATAATTGTTCTAAACAATTGGAATCTGCTAGCCGTGATATCCCTATTTTTTTAGCTTTGGCGATATAAGAGGGAAACGCAGTTGTCAATCAAAATCCAAATGACAAAGTCGTGATCGAAAACTGTGAGCTTGCCTTAGTAATACTCGGTATCTTTGGACATATACATTTGTAAGTAAATCTACTATATATGGAATGAGTGCACCGTAAAAAATAATTTTGGGAAGTAAAAGAAGTATTTATAGAAGTGGAGTAATTTACAAAGCCAAAGGGAGATTTCACAAGACACAAATATAAATCTGTTGTTAAACTAAAGTGAGAAATGCTTAGAGAAATCCTAGAATTGGAAGCCAGCGGGAATGAAATTGTGAGGAATTGAGAAGAAATCATTTTTACATTACACCATCTGTTTTGTCATGACTTATATTTTCTTATTGTTATGAAATCACCAACTGTGTTTTGGGTTTTTTAAAAATAGGTTTTGGACTATATTGGTTAAGATTAATTGGGGACTTAGAATTAATTTCTATGTGGGGTTAATAGTTAATAAACTTATTGACTCAGATATTGACTCAAATATGCCTTTGACAAGTTTCATAGTGTAATGTACATAACAATGTATTTGAAACACCTATCTCATTTGATATTAATAATTGTTTTGTTTCTTGGTTATTTCTTTTGTTTTTTTGCTACTTGAAGAATATTTGAACACTTTTTGCAGAATGCTTATGGACAAATGTAGTGTTTATGAATATCAATGCCACTAGAATGGGGGCTTAAAGGTTAGACCTCTCTTAATCTATTTCGAGTATTGGGGTTGTAGATACACTACTTGGAATGTTGTTTAGTTATATCAGGGTTTATAATATAGACTTTTCGGTTCAAATTTTTGATAAGTTTGTTTTCTTGAGTTCACAATGGATTCATTTATGGGTTTGAAAAAGTATGATATTTCATTTCATATAATTTCTATTTTTTGTACTGTCCATGTTAAAACATATTTTTCCTTATGATGGATGATACACAAAAGAAGTTGGGGGCTTGATGGAATGGATGATGTACAGGAGAAGTTTGGCCAAAAATGAATCTCACACCTGTTCATCTCTATTTCTTGCTTTTACTTATTTGTCTTAGTTTTTATTTATGGGTGTAAGAAACTGAATTATATTTATCACGAAAAAATCATGTACAGTAGTGTATTAAATGTTTTTAACATTAGCATTAGTTAATTAGTTCATCAGATAGTGATAATTGATATTTTTACATGAAACAACACGGCCTCGCACATGTATATTGGAGTACTTAAGGCCCTGATATCTTGCAAGGACATTCAAGTGCTACCATGTTTCTGATATTAAACAACGTAGTGCAAGGAATTTAATGATCCTTTTTTGAAATATACTGATACAATTTGGAAGAAGTATTCGTCAACTGTTTCCACGATATTTACACGCATTGTTTCTGCTGCATTGTTTGGTCATAAATTGACTACTAACTTCAGGTTAGGAATTTTAATTGTTTTCATCTCAATGCACCATTTCTTTTCACCTCTTTGAAAAGTTTGTTGCTGCTGCACTATTTGGTCAGAAGGTAACATGTTGTGTGGGGGTTTGACAAGTTTGAAGCACACATTTTGTGTTTGTTGTTTAATAGTATTTTTACTAACAATACAATTTCTTATTTTTGCAGCCTTATGACAGTTGAAAACTTTGGTTCCCTTTCAAATTCGGTATAATTTTGTGACGTGTGTTAGTTGTGTCAGTTTGCTGCATTAGGAGTGGTAGCCATTGTCGCGACTGCACATAGAGAGGTTGGTGATATTCAGTTAGGACTCTCTTAGATGGGGTTATGATATTATTAGTTAGTTTGAGAAATCTTTGTTGAATTGCAAGGGAAATCTTCAGTGAAGTTGCAATTTATTTTTTATTCTTTTTCTTTTTCTAATGCTCAAGACTTTTTAGTTTATAAGTTATGTACCTATATATTTATGTGTATTATACCATTGAATTGATAATGAAAATAAATGTTTCCAGCCAAAAAAATAATAGTATTATCTTTTTAATTTAGTTTATAATTGTGTTCTTTTGCTTGAAGCCCCATGACGATTTGGCAATTTGGTTGTGAACGATCAAATAGGAGGTTGAAGTAGAAGAATGTTTTATGTGTATAGTGTGTTTGAGCAATTCTATCACCCAAAAAAGTTTTCAAGAATGCAGTTCTGCTATGCATCAATCGGTGAATCCAGTCATGCATCCTCTTTTGTTCTCACGCGACAAGAAAGTTTCAAGTGCCGGTATCGAAGAACACAATTTTGAAAGCACCGCGATTTCAAACATATTAAAAAAGAAAGCTAAACTTACAGATGTCTCCTGGCTTTGGTGAACCTTTGTTTATGATGCTGTGATGTATGTTTATACTAAAATCTCCTAGCTTTAGTGTTTAAATTTTCTTATTACATCTCCCATTTTATTCTATATAGCCTAGCTTTGAATATGATTTTTGTTGGAGTCGTACGTGGTATACTATTTCACTTGCCAAAAGTTTATACCGTTGTCGCACAATGAAACTGATATTTTTTTAATAATTTCATTGCAAGATCCTAATGTGAAATAGGCATTCCTTTGATGGTATTGCCCGTGCAAGGAAATCAGTTATTGATATCTACAATTGAGTTTTTCAAGTAGGGGTAGTTTAGTACAATTTTTTTCCCGTGAAAATGATTGTTAGTTTTCACATTTGATATACATGTGATTTTTTTAGAAAGTTTGTTTCGTAAAAAATATTTGTTAGATGAATTTTGGCTCTTTGAATATTACTGGATTGGTTGTTATTCCTTAAGCAGGGTGGATAGTCCAATAAATAAAGGAGTTTATATTCATTTTTTTTCTAAAATTGACACAGTTTATTTGAGGTACAATGTGGATTCGATTGATGAATATTATATATTTCATGTTATATGTGAATTTGTTTGACGAATTTAGACTATTTGAATATTGTTGGACTATTTGTTAAGCAAGGTTAATAGTCCTATGAACAGAGGAGATTATGACCATTTATTTTTAAAAAAATACACTTTGTTTTGTCGAGGAACAAAATTTTTGTCGTTTTGCAATTATATACGATGAATTTTTTTTGTCGTTTTACGATTACCCACTTCGGAAATTTTTGTCTTGCCTTCAGGCACGGGCATTCCGCTAGTATACATATATAAAATATTATGTAATCATTTTCCCTTTATCATTTTTTCATTATGTCTATATTATGGAGGCAAGGAACTAATGAGACTGTAAAGTTGTCTAGGCTTTTAATATGGGGACGTAGAAGTATTTAAAAATCATGCAACAATATTATTGTTGACCTTCTTTAATTGATCAATTTTGATAGCCATCATGATTGATATTGAAATGGTGTTAAAGGTTAGTTGCAAAACTTATTATGCTTTTAACACACAAGATTCATCTTTTGATTAACCATGGAGATTTTTTAGGTTATTGGAGTGAACTACTCATTTCATATGAGTGATGATTTGTAATCATCCATATATACCTATTAAGTTTTTATTTTTATTTATTTTATTTTTATTTGTTTTTATTTATATGCGAATAAAAAGGTTTAAATGGATCAAATGTTTTTATTTCTTTAAACATAAATATGACAGTTAATGTATATGTTTTCAATGAAATTTTCTGTGCATTGCGGGCATCTCCCGAATTGCATGCTAGTAGTGGTAATATGTCTATAACGTGTTGCTTACACAGTGGCCACAAATAAATTTCCATGTGAAATGGACATAGAAATTAAATTCCTAAAATGGAAAGAGGAATACAATGAGTTCATACAAGATAGGAAACATAGACATACAGTTCATTCCTACAAATGAAATGTCTAAAATTGTAAAATATGTTGCAGTGTAATTTATAGAGACAGTAAAATATGATGTCCAAAACTTTTAGCCTCAATGAATGACAGTAAACATGTGCCATCAATATGATTAGTTAGAAATAATTGATTTAACAGTGAGTTTCTTGAATCTTCTTTAGAGATCAGTAATTCAACAAATGGCATATAACGGTGGTGTCAAGCCTAACTATTGAAGGTTATTAAATTTTAGAATGAATAGAGGAAGAAGTTTAAGAATACAATCATATTTTGCTTCCTGCCTCTTACTATCGGACGAGCAGTCCTTTATTTTTATAACTAAATGATTCAACAAAACAAACCCGCCTAAGGGGGCAAAAACCCGTATACAGGAAGTATACAAAACATAAAGCAAAGAATCGGAGCCCATAACAGACTAACCAAGCACCTAGAATTCCTCCAAGAACTCTAGGAGGTGGGATAACAATGAAACATGCCTTTTTCTATACCAAGTAAGCAGAAGACTTAGGAAACTATACCAAATTCGAGAAGGGTCAAGTTCTACCACCTCGAAGCACCTCCTATTCCTTTCCTGCCAGACGGTCCAAAAAATATAATGAGGAACCATCATACAGGCCACTCGAGGAACAGTCCAACCCCTGAGCCTCCTCCAAACCTTCAACAACTTAAACACCGTACGCGACATAACCCATCGAATCTAGCAAATGGCAAGGATCAAATCCCAAAGGCTCCTAGTCACCTGACAGTGTAGAAGAAGGTGGTTGGTCGTGTCCTCCTCCTTCTTACATAACCATCATCTGCTGGCCATCCTCCTCCCTCTGCTTTGAAGCCCCTCAATAGTCAAGATAGCATGTCTAGTGGCGGTCCACACAAAGAAGCAAACCTTAGGAGGCGCCTGACTCTTCCAAATGGTCTTGCATGGGAATGACCCACCCCCACGGCCCCTCAGCACATAATAATAATTCTTAACTGAAAAAAGACCATCATGAGCGCTCGACCACTTCAAACCATCTACCCTAAAGGAAGGAATAAACATAACCACTCAAAAAACTCCTCTGCCTCTTTTATCTCCCAATCTCGGAGACCCCTCCTAAACTTTGGGTCCCACACTTCATGACCCCCTACCCTCCGCCTATGAACCTCAACTGACCCCTCTATGTCTCCCCCAATCCGAAACATCCCCGGGAAGAGATTCTCTAAAGAACCCCCCTCTCCTCATTTATCCCTCCATAATTTGATATGCCTCCCATTCCCGAGCTGGTAGGAAGTGAGAAAAGAGAACTCACCCCACCTCCGTGCAATAAACCTCCACCATCCCACCCCATGAGTAGATCGCCCCACTATAGGCCCCCACCCAAGATGACCGAATCCATACCTAGCTACCACCACTTTCCTCCAGAGTTTGTCTCCCTCCCTATGAAACCGCCATAACCACTTCCCCAGTAAAGCCTAGTTGAAATGGGCTAAGCTCCTTACCCTGGCCCCACCCACTTTCAGCGGTATGCACACCTCATCCCAACTCACCAAATAATATTTGAACTCATCATCGTGACCTCTCCTCAGGAAACCCCTCATCAACTTATCTAGTCTCTTACCAACGGAAGTAGGTAAAGGTAGTACAGACATAAAATATGTCGGAAGGCTTGATAACACGCTCTTGATCAACGTCAATCGACCGCCTTTGGATATATAACTATGCTTTCATCCTGCTAACCTCCTTTGGACCCTCTCAAGGATCGGCTTCCACATCGAAGATGACTTAAACTTAGCCCCCAAAGGGAGGCCAAGATAGGTAGATGGGAGCGATCCGACCCTACAACCAAGAACACTAGACAAATAGTCCACATTACCCACATCTCCCACGTTAATCATCTCCCTCTTCCTGACATTGATAAGTAAACCCGACACAACCTCAAAACACATCAGCAACATCCTCAATGTCCTCACCTCAACCTCAGACACCCCACAAAAGATAATAGTGTCATCCGCAAATAGAAGGTGAGAAATCTCGAGCGAATGGTGCCACGGATCCCAATCAAAAATCTCGAGACCAGACCACCCTTGACCGTACAATTCATCATCCGACAGAACACCCCCATGACCAAAACAAAAGGAATGGGGACAATGAATCACCCTGCCACAGATCGTGAGAGATCGAGGAGAATCCTTCCGGGACCCCATTAACAAGGATTGAGAATTTGACAGAGGAAATACACCTCTTCATCCACCTGCACCACCTCTCCCCAAACCCTATCCTCCTGAGCAGATAACCAAGGAACTCCCAGCTCACATGATCATAAGCCTTCTCAATATCAAGTTTGCAAATAATACCCGGATCACCACCTCTCATTCTGGACTCGATGCACTCATTTGCCACCAAGGCCGCATCAAGGATCTGACCCCCCCCCCTCTCCAATAAAGGCGCTCTGAGCATCCTAAATAAGAGGATCAATCACCTTTCTAAGTCTAATCGATAAGACCTTAGATATGAGAATTACACGTTGCTGACTAGGCTAATAGGTCTGAAATCCCTCACATCTGTCGCTCCTCCTTTCTTGGGGACCAAAGTAATGAATGTGGCATTAAAACTTCTCAAAAAGTACCCTCTATCATAGAACTCACTGAAAACAGCCATCACATCCATCCTGAGCACCACCCAACACTGCTGGTAAAAGGTCATAGTGAACACGTCCGGACCTGGCGCCTTATCTCTGCACATCGACCTCAACACCTGAACCACCTCCTCCCCTGTGAACAACCTTTCTAACTGATCCACCTCGGCCCCCGAAATATTCGGAACTGGAAGTCCATCCATCTTAGGATGCCAGGGCTCATCCTCCGTATACAAACGCTCATAAAACTGACTGATCTCCCTATGAACCTCAATCTCCTTGGTGAACTCCTCCTCCCCTATAACCACTTTCCCGATATGGTTAAAGCGGCGATGTGAGTTAGCCGTTTTATGAAAAAATTTAGTATTGTTGTCCCCTTCCCTAAGCCAAAGATCCCTAGACTTTTGTCTCCAACTAATCTCGTCCTGAATCAATTTCGTCCCCACTTCCCTTTTCTTCTCTTCCCTACACAATCTCTCAGCCTTAGATAGACCGCCCGACCCTTCTTTCTCATCGAGTACCCGAATATCCTCCATAACCTGCTCAATCATAGCCCCCACATTCCCGAAAATATCTTTGTTCCACCGAATGATGTCCCCTTTGAGGTGGAACAATTTAGACGCCAATATGAAACTCGCATTCCCCTCCACCTCATACCCCTGCCCCCATTCCTGAACCCTCTCCAAAAAATCCTCCTCCTTTAACCACATATTCTCGAATCTAAATGGAGTTCTCCCCCCCGCCACCCCCTCCACACTCCAGGAGAATAGACGGGTGATCAGAAGTCACTCGAGGTAAGCAAGATTGAATTTCCCTCGAAAAAAGCCCCTCCCACTCAATAGAAAGTAAAAATCGGTCAAGCCGTGAGAGCGAGGGCTCGTCCCTATGACTAGACCATGTGAAGTCCCTTCCCTCCAAAGGAGGGTTCACCAATGCCAACTCATCTATGAACGTCGGGAAATTCCTCATAAAAGAATTCGACCTCCCCCCACTGCTCCTCTATAAGGTAAAGCGAACGATGTTGTAGTCCCCCCCCCCTCCGTGCACCATGGAACATCCCAGACACTCCTGGACCTGCCAGTTCCTCCCACAGCTCCCAACGCATCGAGTCCTCTATAGGCCTATAAACCCCTAAAAAGATCCAAACGAGCCCATCCTCTACATTCCTGAATAAATAAGAAAGAGACCAACTACCCACTAAAACATCAATTTTTCCACCACTCTGTTATCCCACATTAAGATGATCCCTCCTGATGCCCCTTCCGAATCTAGGCAGCACCACTCTATCCTACGTCCTCCCCAAATAGACCGTGTCATTTTATTATTCATATAACCCAACATAGTCTCTTGCAGGCAGACAATATCCGTTCTCCACCGCGAGAGAGCACCACTAACCACTCCTCTTTTCCCGAGATCATTCAACCCCCGCACATTCTAAGTCATGAATCGTAGCTTTATTGGAAACTGCTTTAAAGCCCTCCCTCCCCCCTCCCCACCCCTTATGCTCTCTCCCTTCGCATCTCCTCTATGTTACGGAACACCTTAAAGGCTTCATGTTCATTCCTCATGAACGTAATCCATAAAAATTTGCTAAACCCTCCTATCACACTAGAGACCCATTCCTCCGTCTCTCCCTCCATACCCCTCTTTGTTATCCTCCACTATGACACCTCCCCTTCCCCGGACGATGCTCCTATTTCAACCCACAACCTCGGGGACATATTTTCCAAATTACTGAACTTCTCCTACCCACACTCCACCGCCCCTGAGGCATTCGAAGAAACCTGAGTATTAGTCCCCCCCAACTCTCCTTCACCCTCCTCCACTATCGTAAAAAGAGAATCACCTCTCTGAAGTAATACCCCTAACGAGCACACTGTACTACGACCCTCAGACACATCGTAAATTAAGACTGCCCCATCATAGCAAGTCTCACCACCTGAGTAAACTTTTTTACCCTTATCACCCACATTTTTCCCCTTAAAATTACCCTGAACAGCATCCCCCTCTATTTTTGTATTTTTTTTCAAAATGCTCCATTTTTTAGCACCTGCGCCGAATTAAGTAAAGGCCCAATCACTTTCAAACAGGACCGTTGTTTACAATTTTTAACTGCGACAGCATTAACTGGCACCAACTTAGTGTTTCCCCCTATATTCCCCTTAATATGCTCACCCTCTGATAACAACTTCTGGGGTCCATCGTTAATCCCACAATTAATAAGGGTCTCAATCGTCTTGTCCCTTCTATTAGCTCCACATTCCTGTCCCAAAAATGTCTTGGAGCCCAAATGTTACTCCCAATTTTTGAAGTCCTCCTTTGTTTATCATCAACCCGCAAATCAACATACAAAGGTCCTTAATTTTTTAATGGCACAAAAGTGTCTGCCACACTCCCTGTTTTAGTACCCGTTTTATTCCCCTTAAAAAAGGCCCTAACTTGAATGGAGCTGCTGACACCCTTTTTTTAAATTCTGAATAAGACTTTGCCAAAGCATAATTTATGCCAAACCCATCACTTATAATGTTTACTTTAAGCCGTTGAGATGAACAAACCCCCTTAGACAATGTGCTACCAGCATGCATGCTGACAGCTCCACACCGAACCATGCAACTGTTATCACGCATGTTGTCAACTCCACACACGTGCCCTCTCTCCGCTAGAAAGTGTTAGCCGACAATGGAGCAGACACCATCCTTGCTATGCAGTTGCTAGATTTAGGCGCACAACCACTGTGCGAAGCTAAAGCAGGATGGCCACTGGACAACTCCATTGTTATCAAAATGGGTTCCAAACCCACGCCCGAAGTCTGCCCCTCCTCTGCCTCCACCATACCTTCATCACCCGTCGGGACAGCCCTTTCTTTCACAGCAGTGAAAACACTACCTCTGCCAACGTGTAAGCCGCTAGTTGTCTCTCCGGCTGGCAAAGCAATATATGGCTTATTAGCGACGTCAAAGAGAATACCACCCTCCTCCTGCCTCGCTGGACACAGCGTAATACCCTTCAATAATGGACCAACCCTCTCTTTCCTTGGTAGTGTATCCCTCCCTGTACATGTTGCCGAGATATTAACCTTCCAAATCTTCTTGAGGGCAACATGTTCCCCAACATGACATGTGACCATAGATTCTTCCCAAACAGGAAGTTCAAAAACCCATCCGTTTGCATTGATATGCACCTTCTCCGGTACCCTCCCGTTGCTTCTAATAAAAACCCTAGCCCATCTAATTTCTTCTCCAGACTGAGTTAACTTGTCAATGCTCAGATACACACCACACCTATCACCGATGGCCTGGAACACTTTCGTACCCCACAGATGCATTGGGAGACCAATCACCCTAATTCAACTACTCTGGGAATTCCGGTGAGTTTTAGAGAAACCTCCCAAAGGGTGCCACTTATCCAAGAATGAAGGATTACCATTCATTAATCATTTTTCCATCTTCACTATACGTTCCACTACTATTGCGGATGCAAAGATGAAACAAAATAAAGAGTTATTTAAATCCCTAACCACCACCCCCACAACCGTACTCCAGCACTGATTAACCAACTCTTTTAATCTGTCGAACGGTGGAGAAATAGAACCCACAACTCCAACTCATCCCACCAATTCTCGCTTGAAAAAAGAAACCCTAGACACATACGAGTCATCGACAATGGTGATAACTCTATCCTTGGTGTGTTCTTCAAGTATATTGATCGGTGAAAACAGCCATGCCCCTACCATCGCCGCCTATAAGTACGACCTTCCATCTAAAACCATGGCGGTGTCCATTTAATGTCCCTTACTCTATGATAATCAAAACTTTAGGTTTTGGTTTGATATATATTTATACACAGCTAACACATATTTGAATATCGCATATTTGAATGTGTTTTAACTGGACAATCTATCCTAGAATATCTCAAACAAGTTCATGGGCTATACAGTTAGATACATGTGACATAATAGCTCTAATAGGCCCCCTTAAGTTTATGGTGATTGAGTGTGAACTTTTAACTCGTCACATAATAACTAAAATCGAGCAGAAGTCAGTCATTTAGTCATAACATCGGCAATTTGATCGTGCGTGGATATGAATTGTACTTGAAGATCCCGTTAGTCCACATTGTCACGAAAAAAATGAAAATCAATTTCAATGTGTTTCATGCGTGCATGAAAAACTGGATTAGCGAAAAGATAAGGGGCACCAATGGTTTCGTCCCATAAAATGAGGAATTGTGAACAAGCATGTGTAACTCCTAGAGAAGCGATTGCAACCAAGTAATTTCAGCGGCAGCATCAGCAAGATCTTTGTATTCCGATTCGATGGATGAACGAGGAACAGTACATTATTTATGGGAAGACCAAGAGATTAAATTGGAGACCAAGTATATGGTAAAACCTCCCATAGATTTGCAATCATCAATGGACCCAGCCCAGTCGGAATCAGAATGTAATCCTGGAGACTGAACATAGATTGACGACTAAAGAACAATCCGTACGTCAATATATGCTTTAAATAACGTATAATACGTTTGACAACAAGCTAATGAGAATACGAAGGATTGTGAATAAAATGACAAACTTTGTTGATAAAGTAGGCCAGGTCTGGTCCCGTTAAGGTAAGGTATTGAAGTGCCCCTACAATTTAACGAAATTTGATGGGATTATGAAAGGGTTTGCCACTATATTTGGAAAGTTTGGAGTCCGGAATGTTGGGAGTGAGAGCCGATTTATATGAGGTCATTTCAGATTTGTCAAGAAAGTTTTGAATATATCGTTGTTGATGAAGGTATAAGCCATGGGGTATAGAAACTGCAACGATACCCAAAAAAAATATAGAGGGCCCAAATATTTAATGGAGAAGGTGGCAACTAGTTTGTCAATGAGGCCTTGAATTTCAGAGCTGACATTACTTGTGATGACAATGTCATCGACATATATGAGTACATAAATAATGATAGACTTGGATGAAAAAATAAAGAGAGAAGAATTAGTGAGAGATGATTTAAAACCATGCGATGTGAGAAAGTCATGTAAGCGCAAAAACCAAGCACGTGGAGCCTATTTCAACCCATAAATGGAGAAATTTAGTTTACACAGAAAATTAAGTTGAGCTTTATCAACGAAACCAAGTGGTTGGTGCATGTAAACATCGTCATTAAGAGAGCCATACAGGAAGGCATTGTTGATATCAAGTTGGCGTATAGACCAACTACGAGTGATGGCAAGAGAAAGAACAACACGAATAGTGGTCAGTTTAATCATGGGACTGAATGTTTCATCATAATCGATGTCGGGTTATTGATAAAAACCCTTAGCTAAAATGCGTTCTTTGTAATGCTCAACGGTGCCATATGTTTTATACATGGTGCGATACACCCATTTGTAACTAATAATATTCATATGAGAAGTGGGTAGGATAAGTGACCATGTGTTATTACCAACCAAATCATTAAATTCATCATGCATAGCATGGCGCCATTCAGGAGACTTATTAGTTGTGGTAAAACAAATGGGTTCACAAGAAGAATTAGAAATTGATTGAAAAGTGAATGGACATGAAGGTTGTGAGTCAGAGTTATTTTTTGGGATGTGACGTAATGTCATGGAATGTGTACGAGTGGGATGTAATACCCCGTATTTTTATGCTATATTAATTTGGGGATTTATTAAATTTAATGTGAGTGAATTATTTAATAAAAATTCGAAAATTAATTATGTTATAATTATTAACGTGACGAGAGTTAGTAATTATGAGAAATTTGTTGAATATTACTAATGAGCAAAGTAATATATGTTATTGATTATATTGAATGTCACGAGTGAATAAAATGACAATTTTGGAAATTTGAATCGGGACGCGCCCGTGTCACGTCGGGACTAAATTTTGTTAAATAAAAAGTGAATATTTTATAAGTTGTTCGTATGGTCGTTTTCAGTGCGCCAACGCGTTCGGAAGGGTCGAGATAGTCAAAAACGTGTACCCGGGGGTGTAGTTTGGGTCTCGGGGCGTTTTTAGGCCTAATTAGTACCCCGGGAGGGCATTTTGGTCATTTTACATATTTGGGTAATTAAACCCACGAAATTCAGCAACCTATATCAGCCTTTTAGGTTAGTCATTTAGGGTTAGAATATTCAGAACCTTAGAATGGCCATTGGAGAAGAGAGGAGAGAGCTCTCAAGGCAATTCGAGGCCAAAAAGTCACCGGTTTGCACCGCCGCCAGCACCAACACGTAGATCGCGAGAAGGGGAACACAACCACACCAAAATCATCCGCAATCCAGACTTCTGAAAATCCCAGGCAAGTGTTTATCTTGCTATTTTCGTTGGTGCAATCTTCATATTAGTTTAGGAATGATTAGGGATGAAAAATATGGAAGAAAACCCAAATTGTAAAAGGAATTTGCATGTAGTAAAGACTAAATCCTTATTCTGGAAGTCTCTTGTGATGTAGAAAGATAACCCACGAAATTTTGGTGTAAATAAGAAGGAAATTCTGGGATTAAATAGATTAGAATCATGAGTTAGAGATTTTTAGGGTTCTTGAGTTTTAAATGAATTATGGCATGATAAATCCATATTTAGTGATATAAATTGATATGTTTTACGTTGAATATACCTGTTATGATGATATAAGGTTAGTAGTATTAATTCTGGGACGATTGGAACTTGAAAATATGGATTTGGTGTAAATTTGGAGATGAAACCCGTAACTGCAATTCTGCAGATTTTCACAGACCTGCTTGATCGATCGATCGAGCCTAGAGCTTCGATCGATCGAAGGTTCGATCGATCGAGCCCCAAACCTCGATCGATCGACCCCTCCTGGCAGACTCCTATTTCCCTTTGTAAATGATTTAAAAATCGAATTGTCGTAATATAATTCTTGGGCATTCTTAGTATAATGATTTGGGAGACATGGAGGACCAGTAGGGCGTATGAATAAATGTTGGGATCATTAATATTCGACGAAAATGGTATTTATGGGATATTTACTTTAGGGTTAGTAAATTGATATATTAAAGGGTGAGGCGCGTAAGAGAGTTACGATGAAACGTAAATGTGACACCTACTGAATTTTCTACTTGGAAGAATAGAATCCACGAGTGTCACGAAATAAGTGAGAAAACCCTTCGAGTTAAGGTTAGAGATGAAACCTTATACGTAATACTAATAATGTGAAATTAAGGATAAATGTTGTAATTATGGGTGACGAGAGGAACCTATATTAATATGATAAAAGTGGTATATTTATATGATTGTGTGTACATATATTATATACATGTGAAAAATATACCGCGCTACTTGCTATCCTTAAGGTTACCGTGCTGGGACAGTCTTATCTCGATGGGACTTTTATGGGGGATATTGACTTGTACCCTAGAAGATAGATATCCTTGGTACAGGCTATCGAATTGATAGTTCAGACGGTCCTAAGAGACGCGAGTATGTGCCATCCTCTTAGAGACTTGGAATCTATGCTTCGCCCCGACATTGTTTGTGTATGTGTTAATAAAATTCGAGAGTGATTCCGAATTTGTATTCCCCTTGATATGAGTGGTATGGGGTTTGGATAGTAGAAGTATGCACTTACCATAGTTTTATTTGGGGTGCTGTTATTTTATATATATTATACGAGTAGTTAATATATATATGAGATTCGGAAATTTGAAACTGCCTACTGTGATTTGATAAGTAGGACATGATTGATGACTCAAATAGTAAATACTTGTTTTGTGAAAGTATAATATGACACTGGGAAACCTTATAAAGTAATAAAGCTAAAACAAGAGTTGTGTTGATAATTGGAAGTATCTTTTTAAACAATGATATTGTTCGGTTTTGAAATCTTATGAGTAAGCTAAGATAAGCTAAATTATTGGGAAGGTTAGTATGATAAAATGATAAGATAACCCGTTGGGAAGGTTAGTACGATAGGCGTGCACATTAGAAGAGAGGTGAGAATTTCTCAAGAGAGTGTCGCTCTAATATGTTGTTGCATTGGCCTGTATCAATTTAAATACTTGCTAAACGTATTTTAAATCAAACACACTTTCGGGCTCTGACCCGTTTCTCTCTCTCTCTCTCTCTCTCTCTTGTATATATATGTATGTATTACAGGTGCCCAGCCACAGGGGCGCCTTGCTTAGGATCTCTTGGAAGGAACGCGCTGCAGCTTAGGTGGGAGTTGCAGGTCTCTTGATTAGACGACTTCGTTCATTCGGATCCACTCTTAGTACTTTCATTTAGTTGAGCATGTGTAGCTCTTTCCATTATTCCGTTGTTATTGGACATTTTTATTTCAGTTATTTCCAGTATCGTTATTATGGGTTTTATTCAGTTGATTGTGTTACTTTATATTTCGCATGTTGACATTCGATTGACGAATGTTTTAAATTAATTGGACTATGTTGCAGATATTTAATGTGGTGTGATTCTTACTTATTGAATGTTGTTAATAAAATAAATAATTTTCTTTAAATAAAATTTGGAAAGTATGTATGAAAATGGTTTTGACACTTAGCTTAATTATTTAGGGTGTTAAATTGGAAAATTTATTTTTATCGACAGTGATGCTGAGAATGAACCAACTGTTTACCTTGATTTAATTTAATAAAGGAGTGATCGCCCGGTATTTAATTAGGCGGGGTGTCACATGGGACTGGGTTTTGGAATGTCGAGATCAACATGAAGTTAGTGGGTAAGTTTATAGTGATGGGTACAGATCAGTAGCAGTTAAATGAGAGGAGTGGGAATGTAAGGGATGCTAAAATATAGGTGGACTATTCTAAGGATCTCAAAAGGTAGGTATAGGATTGGTAGGAGACGAGTTGAAATGTGAAAGACAAGTGGAGTTTGTTGGAGGAATGACTGAGGAACTGTTGGAGGGATAAGGTTGTTGAGTGTTGGGCGGAACAGAATGAGAGGAAAAGTTATTTAGAGGGATTGAATTTGGGTTTGGCTCTTAACTTAGAAGACAATTAACAGGAGAAGTATGAGTGGAGTGAAAACGTCTGGTGGTAGAAATAGGTGAAAAATTTGGTGTGTGGCGCCAAGGTGTGTATAGTGGGGAGGAAAGTGGAGGGGAGACTAAAATGGAGAAAGATTTTAGTAAATTTTCAAATGGAAATTGATTTTCATTAAATCGGATGTGACGAGAAATATAAAAATACCGAGTTTGAATGTCCATACACCTATAACTGATATGAGAGGGACTCTACCCGAGAAACACACATGGTGACGAACGAAATGACATTTTGTGATTATTGCATGGGAGAAGAAATGGAAAACAAAGACACCCAAAAAAAATTTAAAAGCTATAGTCGGGATGTCTTTTATAAATGCAAGAAAAAGGGGATTTATCAAATGAAAATTGCCAGAATTTTTGTGGAACAAAAGATTGAGTGAGTTGTGTTAGGCCCGCTTCAACAATGTGTCGATTGCATCATTCAACCTTGCCATTTTTTTTCATACGTGCATGGACAAGTGAGTCTATTTATTACACCACAATTATTGAAAAATGGTTGTAATTTTTTAAATTCACGACCCCAATCAGTTTGGACACATTATTTTTGGAATCAAATTAACGTCCAACCAAGTGTTGCTATTGAATAAAAATTTGAAACACTTCAGATTTAATTTTCATGGGATAAAACCAGATAAATTTGGAAAAATGATCTACGAAAATGACAAAATATCGATGTCCGTCAGAAGAGGCAATGGGTGCAGGACCCCAAACATCACTAAAAATTAATTCTAATACATTTTGAGTACAAATCTTATTAGGCTTTAAATTTAGCCTAGAGGATTTTCCCATTTGGTAAGCATTACAAAATGAACTAGAATAATACGAACTACATGGAAATTTATTAATGCGAATAATTTGATGGAGAACATCTTGATGTGGATGACCGAGACAACGATTCCACCCATCGGAGTTGGTCTTCTCAATAGTAGCGACAGAGGAAGTGTTTGTGGAGGAGTGCGAAACTAGAGGGAAGAAATATATTTCACCATTACTCCGATTGGAGAGAAGCATGCAATGAGTAGTTTGATCTTTGACACAAAAATAAGTAGGGTGAAATTCAATTGTTTTGCGTAAATTGCTGAATAAAAAGTAAATATTTTGAAATCGAAGGCACATGTAAAATATTGTAAAGACGAAAGGAGGTAAGAGGGGTATGAAAAGTAGAACATCCGTGTTAGAGATAGGTAAACCTTTACTGTTACCAATATGTAACTGATCAGGGCCATGCTATTCATCAGATTGGCTAAGGTTCGCATTATTTGAGGTCACATGATGTGTAGTGCCAGTGGCAGGAAAAAAATGTAAATGTTGGGATTGTTGAGGGTATGGTAGAAGAGGGAGTTGATTGGAGGAGGAAAAATGGGCAGCAGGTTGATGAGTGGTGTTGCAGGTGTAGTGTTGAGCACAACTGGTGGTAGTGTGGGTAGGCCTATAGAAAATTTGACATTTGACATGTGGTCGTTGGTGATAGTCATTGGAATGATCATAAGAAGAATAAAAATTACGACCACCTCAGTCATCACGATTACCACGACCACGGAAGAAATGACTACCACGAGAACCCTGAGTTGTAGATTGGCCACCACCACGGTGAGTGTGATGGGCAGAATGTTGAGATGTGTTTGAATGGACAATAGGTTCAGTGGAGCAGTGGGATTGAGGGAGAGAGTGTAGAAAGGGAGTCTTCGTGTAAAAACTCATGACTGAGCAGTATGCCATGGAGTTCCATATACGTAACTGGATCAGAACGACCGATAAAGTGGTCTTGAGATCTTTAAATTCAAGTCGAAGGTCCATGAATATAAAGATATTAAAATCAGTTGGACTAAGAGGGCGTCCAGCGGTAGCTAATTCGTCCGTGTACTATTGGGCACGAGTAAGAGAAATGGATATTAAGTAATCCTTTAGATCAAGGTCATGGAGATGGTTATGAAGGCTTAGGTTTCTGGTGTTAGACGGAGATGAGAGCGATGTGCTTAGGGCGAACCAAAGATCCCTTGACATGTTACAACCCACTGCTAGAGGTAAAACATCACTATTTAAGGACACAATGACGGTGCTAAGAAGCATTTGATCTTGATCAACCCATTATTGGAAGGCATGATTGTCTTGTAGTTTAGTGCTGTCTCCAATAGCTATTTTGGAAAGTGGGAAAGGAAAAGTTCCATCAATATATTTCATCAGCCTTTGTTCTCTTAAATAAGGGGTCATTTGGGTCTGCCAATATAAGTAATTGGTGTTGTCTAGTTTAAGAGAAATGACATGGTGCGCATGTGCTAGGGTGTTGACAAATGAGGGAAAGGAAGTATGCTGGGAGGGAGAAAAGGTTGAAGTTGTAGAGGAGTCAACCATAATGACAGTGTTAGAATGAATAGAGGAAGAAGTTTAATAATACAATTGTGTTTGGCTTCCTGCCTCGTAGGACGAGCAATCCTTATATACACAGCTAACATATATTTGAATACCACATATTCGAATGTATTTGAATTGGTCAATCTATCCTAGAATATCTCAAACAGGTACATGGGATATACAGTTAGGTACACGTGTCATAATAGCTCTAATAAATTTGAATTGTAAACAAAAAATAATTTGAAGCCACAAATTACTTAAAAGGTCCGTTTGATTTGTATGGAATTATTTTTCATGGAAAATAGTAATTTTAGTTCCCTTTTTTACTTTTGCAATGCTTGATTTCAAATCCATTTCATAAAAACAATGGTCATAAATACGAAAAGTAATCCACACTTTTATCATTTTTCATGGAAAACTTTTCTTACATAAACCCTAAAGAATTGAAATTCATGAAAAACTCCAAAAGTAAGACATCTCGCTCTTATTTTTTTTCCGCTCATTTTCCAACTTCTTGTGAAACTGAAATAATCTTTCGTTATTTTTCAATTTTGTTATCAAACACACCCTAAAATAATTTTAAAACGAGGTTTTCTCACCGGGTGAAAATCCAATGGAGGCCATGGAGTTGTAGAACTAGCGGGGACACCAATGCCAGGGTCTACTTTGTACATGGCATGAGGTGGAATTCCTGATACAGGTGGGGTGGGAAATCTCTCCAGCGCAATTACATTTAATAAGCTTTTGACTTTTACTCTCACCTCTGACTGTAATATGACTAAGATGGAACGGTTTAGGTGACTGTAATATGACAAGGCCAGTAGTGTGGATAAACATCTAATGAACCACACCATTTTCGATGGTCATTTCTTAAAAAAAAAAATTGGTATCATGAGGTGTCCGGGTTAGTGCATCTCGACTAATCCTCATTCGCGGTTTGTGAATTTCGCTGGTCAAGCATTATTTTGACAGTACTAGGGATCGAACTAGGGACCAAACTCAATCCACCCCCAAGACTGTCCCCATGGCAGCGTTATATCACTAGGCCAAGAGACTTGGTTAATGGTCATTTCTTTAAAGTTCCTCTCTTAGAACAACAAAGGATAAAAAATTATTTTTTCAAACAAATTTTAATCTTTTTTCATAACATAAATGAAGATGGTTATTTCGTGGTGACATTTAAGATGAAAATATTATTATTACACATACGTAGGACACACAACCTTTAAAATATGTCAATTAAAATAGCAAAAAATATGTTAGAGACAATTTTTTCAAAAGTTATGAATCGTTGGTACACCCAGTGAGGGGTAAAATAGTAAAATCTCATTAATTTCGACCTTTATTTTTTGCTAGAAAGGAAGAAACAAAATGGGAAATGAAACAAGTGCTACTGCCAACACGTATAATGGATTTGTAATATATCTCCTTTTCAAACAATTTGAAATTGTATTTATAGCCTCTAATTTTTTACTCATAATTTGTTTTAAGAATTATAGACACGATTAGAGTCTCTAATCTTATGAGTCTCGGGCCAATCACCCAATTATATTTTTTCAATAACTAAAGAGTAAGGATTGAATTGTTACCGGTGTTGCTAGTGGCTGTGGTGGGAAGTAAGGTGCTCCTCGTGTAAAAGAATTCTGAACCTACACAAAATAAATTTTGCAACGTATTAAACATAATTCATATATATATACACAGTATTACTCTTGTTTAGACCAGATCGTATTTTAAGAGTGCGGACCAATCATGTGTCACCTGACGGTGAGCCTAAAAAACATTCGTAAAATTATAGGCACACTCTCTCTTTTATGGGCTCACCGCCAGGTGACACATGTTCGATCCGCATTCTTAAAATGCGGACTGATCCACACAAGAGCAGTAATATATATATATATATATATATATATATATATATATATATGTGTGTGTGTGTGTGTGTGTGTGTGTGTGTGTGTGTGTGATATGTGTAGATAGTGCATGTGAAAGAGACAAAAAGGGGGGAAAGGAGATTACTTGGTGATGGGCGTGCCAAAACGAAGGGTCCGTTGGCGGTGGTGGATGATGAGGGGAAGGCAGAGGTGGTGGAGCAGTTGGTAAAGGGACAATATGTTTGGGCCATAGGTGGACCAATGATTGGTCGACGACTGAGGGATGACCCCATACATGTAAAGGTCTAAAATGGTGGTGCATTGGAGGGAAGCCAATGGTGGGTGGAACCGCATGCCAAGGGCTATTACTACTAGTCATGATTTCTCTCTTGCATCCACCAACGTTGTACATCTGCCGCCTTTGGCTCCATCTTGCTGCTTCCGCTTCGCGTGCAAGAAAATGCTTCCGATGTGATCGATATTTCTGCAAAGTCATTTATTAACTTTCTAATTATTTTTTTAGGCTTAGTTTGTTTTTCATCTGAATCCAATGTTTCATTCTTAAATTTGAATTATGAATTCTAAGATTGTATTTGTATTTTTATCTGAAATCTAAGTTTTTGAGGCTGATTCACACATCAAATTCAGACTTTAAAAGTACATTATCTCTTAATTATTCTTAATTATTGAGAGACAAAAATAATGATTCGTCTCTTAATCATATAAAAAAACATATAGTATTTGATAGCTCTTAAATCTGAATAATTATTCATATTTTAGAAGTAAAAATGAATAATACATAAATGTAAAAACTAAGTTGATTTCACCTCTAAATCAACATATGAATGGATGTATATTCAAATCTACTATTCAGATTTTATGGTAACCTAACCTCGCCACGGTTCAAAAGAAAATAATATCATACTGCCTCTTAATTTTTTAAGAAAAAATGAACAGTATTCGATAACTCGGGAATCTGAATATTTCTCATTGCTACTTAGAGGTTAAAATAAAAGTAAACCTAGACATTCCCTAAAATGTAATTTTTATTGTGATCCGACTCATATATCAAACAGACACACATTAAGTGGTATTTGTAATTCACATAAATTCATTTAAAATATTATTTTTGACACACTAATCGAATCATAAAAAATGTTACATTTTAGAATTTTCCTAATATTACTTCTTAAAATAAAAACACTTATATAATATTTTTTTCCACAAGAATTCTTGAAAATGAATCATTAGAAAGAGGCAAAGTCCCTTTCTGTAGGTCCTAAATTTCATGTACTATGCCGCTCTGCTCTCATTTTGTAATTTTTTTTCTGTCTTCATTTAGGTGGCGTCTGTACTAATAGTTTCTCCACAAAGCCTTTATGACAAAGGCAACTTCATTTCAGTATTGTGTAGCAGAAATTTATTTCCCTGAATCTGAGTCTAATTTTGATTTAAACATCAAAACTAAAAATGAAAAATTCATAAAAACAGTAAGATGTTCCCTTTAGTGTACGTTTCAAATTAATTTTTCACACATAGAATACATCAAAAATGCTATTGTGCTCGAATTTTTGACCGAATTTTGATAGAAAAACTGACGTGACGGGGTTTTATTGATTGGTTTTTGGAGTCTACACCAGTGGAACCTAGAAACCAACTAATAAAATCCCGCCACGTCAACTTATCCATTAAAATTCTATCAAAAATTTTGGTCAATGTAATACTACTCTAGAATACATAGAAGAAACAACAAATGGTTTTTCATTGTCGATTTGGATTTTCTTATTCGACAATAAATATCTTATTTTCATAAATAAAATATATGAAAAAAGCCGTTATCTCCAGAACTATTATGGTTGTGTTCTTAGGTGGGACTATATCTGGTTTTAGGGTATGTTTTGAGGGGTTTTCCAGATCAATTATATTTTTTCCGTTTATTTTTTGTAGCATATACCAAATATTCTTTCGAACTTTTATTAATAGTCGTTTAGTCCAAATCTTTTTATTTTGTATCAAAAAGTCTTTCACCATGTCAAAAAGATTTTATCTCATCATGTCAAAAAGACTTTACCATGTCGCTAGCGCAGACATTTAAAGATAAAAGAATAAGAGACTTTTTAATACAAAATAAAATACTTAGACTCAATATATATTAAAAAATGTTTAATAAATTTTTTGGTATTTGATGATTATTTTATTAATGAAGATGCGTCGCTCATGATATTCTCAAATAAAAAAAATAATAAAAAAGCGTGTCTGAAAAGCTTTCGTATGCATGTGGTTTTTGATGAAACAAAACACGGACTGTCAGATTTCTTTTGTAGTGTTAGTATTGCTATTTCATATCGATCCAATTAAAGAAGTTTGTTTTCTTTTTCAATGTATGTTTTTTACTAGTTAAACAGCTTAAGAATTAGTTGCCATAGAAGTTCATTGGCATGGCAACTAAGCGATATGTAACGTCAACTTCCTTGCCAATAAAACAAAAAAGACATTAAGACATGTTCTATTTACAGCAGTTAATAAGATAAACGTTAGAGCCACTGAGTATATGCTAGCTCCTTTTCTAATTCATCCGAATAATTTTTTCGTGTGTGTGTGTGTGTGTGAGAGAGAGAGAGAGAGAGGTTGGTATATATGTACCTGAAGATGGCTGGCAATGTTATGGCGAGTGAGACAATCTATGCCCATAAGCTCTAAAATCCTTGAAGGGACTGCCTTATCTACACCAAGCTGCTCCACTGCTTGCACAAATCGCCTGTGTAACTCTGGAGTCCAATCCACCTGCACACCCCCCAAGAAATATTCTAACATCTACAAATGTCTCGCCAAATTCTATCATGACTTCAACATAGGATTCAAAAACATGAACCAATCTTGAGAGAACCCATGAATTATGTGAAAATCATAATGAGAGAGGGAGAGAGAGAGAGATTTTTTTTTCCTAGAATGCACTTTTTTATATGAGGTACAATTATTGTTAACATAATTTCCCAGAGACATTCTGATATGGCATGATGAGTATAATCACTTTTAATCATACTACATCACCTTCAGTCAAACTGTAGAATTACTTTGTGTTTCCCTCCTACACGGCACATAAAACCCTAACCATGTAACTTAGGTGACCTTGAACTTGTTCGTACTAGTGACTGATATGGCACGACTATAATGGCCATTAGATAAGATCTGTTCAGCTAACACAGATTCAAAACAAACCGTTTTTTAATATAGAATTACTCCTACAAGTTCCAAAGTTAGCCCATAACATAAACCCTACCTATGTAGCTCATATAAGCTCAAACATAGTAGTACTAATTACCTTGACTTTTCTCTTGCCTTGATGATCCTTCTTAGATGATTTTCTTCCCTTTTCCTCTTTCTTCGGTGATGTATTAACCCCAACTGGTTCAGCTTTTTTGCTCAATAATTCTCTCCCTTGATTTAAACTTGACCCAGATCCGGAAACTTCGTCATGCTCTTCATCCTCCTCATCTTTCTCCAAATTATCCTCAGCTTTTTCAATTGTATTTATTTCCGATTCCTCACTGCAAAATTCAGCAAGAATATTATCTTGGTCCATCTCCAAATCTGGCAACACATCCCCATCTTCGATATCAACACCAACAAAAAGGTCACCAAAATCAATACTGTCGATTAAATTATCGCTAGTAAATTCAGCAAAGAAGCCATCTCCGATCGAAAAACTCTCCATCTCCATCTCTTCCTCATCTTTTTTACTGCTTAAAGGTGAAACCACAAGCATTCCCAAGCTCTATATATACGCAGGAACGCAAACACACTATATAGATGTGTGTGTGTATGGTGCAACAAGCTCTTATATATTGCATGCAAACAGTAAAAAAATTATGATATAAGGGTTGACGAGAACTGGGCTTCACCAGAGAACTTATCCCGGCGAGTTTGACGGGTAAAGACAGGAGGTAGAAGAAGGCAGAATGAGTTCCAAATGCGTTGGGCCGAGTTGGGTTTTGTTTCTTCGCGGAAGTGGGAGTGTGGAGAAATTGGATCTCCACCACAATTTTGGTGTTGTGGTAACTCAGATTTTGTATTTATGCCATTGTTTTGGCTTGCTCTAAATATAATATGTTTGGGCTTGTGGATGACGTTTTTTGAAGTTTGAAAAACTCTATTAAAGTTGCTCGTGAATTGTTTTTAATTTTTTCCCGTGGAGGGGAGAGAGGCAGACCGTCCAACTTGATGTCAGAGACTGGATTTGGAATTGGATTGATATGTAACAGCTCATCTATATCTGTTGGAACTGTACAAAACCACAAAGAAAACGTTAAATAATAAATTTACATGTACATCATTATAATCAGGGAGGTAGCTAGGAATATGAGTAAGTGGGGCTTAAATTTAGGAGTTTGGAGGCGGAAGTCCCCGATTTTTTTTTTTTAGGTTATTTTTGATTATTTATCAAAAATAATGAAATTTATTTAATCTAATAGAAAGAGAAACAAATATTTAAATGAGCATAACAAAAAAAAAGATATAATATTCGATTTAAATTTTTTGGCACGGTTATAATTATAATTGTCCTTGATGACCTTTCATGTTTTGAAAGCGTTGAATGATAATCTCATTATCTATCTCATCAAATACATCTTTCTCTACGTATATAATCATCGTATCATTCATCCATTGATCTTCCATCCTATTGCGTAATGAAGTCTTTATGATATTCATAGCGGAAAATGTTCTCTCCACGGATGCCGTTGCTACGGGTAGAATCAACGCCATCATCACAAGCAAAAACACCAAATTGTATACCTCATGTTTCTTTGTCTTGACCATTTTTTTTGCAAGAGAAGAAATTCCATCCAACCCTTTAAATTTCGGAGTAGAGCGCAAATCAAGAATATACGTTCCAAGTTGAATATCAAGTTCCATGAGTTGGAAGCTTGAAAATTCATCTGGATAAAACCGGGCAAGACGAAGTAACTTTTGTTTGTCAAAGGCAACAAATTCATTGTCGGGACAAAGAGATGCCACACAAATAAGTAATTCGGAATTTGCCTCGTGGAAACGACCATTTAGCTCTTGAAGTTGCAAATCAATGATCCCACAAAATAACTCAACACGATAACGATGCAAGTTTGTCTTTTGGGGCGCTTTTCGTTGTGTTCGTTTATTAGCAACAAATGCATCATTCATGTCGGGTACTAAAATGTCACAACTTTTTTTCTAAAATACTTCTCCATTATTCAATCCTACAATTAAAATTTAAACTGTCAATTCAAAAAAATACAAATACAATACAAATTTATACAAATGGTTTACCCCCAAAAAATACCAAAATAAAAAATTTATACAAATGGTTTACCCCACTGCATTTGAACCCCAAAAAATACTAATACAATACAAATTTATACAAATGGTTTACCCCAAAAAAATACCAAAATAAAAAATACCAATACAAATAGTGTACCCCAAATAAATACAAATACAAAAAATACCAATACAAATAGTTTACCCAAAAAAATACCAATATTTACCCCCCAAAAAATTAATACAAATAGTTTACCCCAAATAAATACCAATACAAATAGTTTACTCCAAAAAAAATACCAATACATCTACAAAATATAAATATGCAAGAGTTGTTGTTAACTTTGGAATTAAATTTATCAAAAAAATCAAAACAAGGTTGGAGATGGTTTCATACCTTTAAGGAGGGAGGGGGGAGGCAGCAGCTTTCCTCTTATAATGTGTATGTGTTGTTGGATAAGTTTAGTTAGATTAAGTTATAAAAGGTTTCTTAAATTACATCCTTGCCCAATATATTTCTAACTTTATAAATTCATACCCAAAACTATATATATCTAATTTTTTTTTAATATTTCACTTGGGGCTACAACCCCCATGTAACAACCCGCGTAATTTTGGGCTATTTTAATTAATTTTTGGAAAATGGAGAAAAATAAAGTTTTTGATAAAATTATTTTTATTGCTAAAATATGTTGGTTATTATTTTTAAGGCGTGAATTTCAAACGGTTTCGAAAACGTAGTTAAAACAAATTTTAAAATGATTTTAAAATATTTTTAACTCTTGGAATTCTAAGTCGGCGAACATTAAGTAAATTTTCAAGAGTTGTTTTGACTTCCAACACTTCATTTCTTTGCCTTATTTAAAGGAGTCTTTCCAACTCTTCATTTCTTTGCATTATAAAAGGAAGTCGTGGGCAACCTTTTAACCTACTTTTGGCACAAATTTTGGCGGCAAATATATTTTATATTCCTCTTCTTTTTATATACACATTGGCCCTTGAGATTTGTGAGTTCCAACCTTAGATTAGAGGTGTTCTTGCGCTATTTTGTTGGAGGTTCTTGGAGGAGCTTTTGTAGATCTTTTGAGTTGTTCTTGAGGATGTGATCGTTGGTTTCTCATCATGGTTTGAGGTATGGGGTTTTACACAATATGCTCCTTAAATCTCGCGAGTGTTATTCTCTTTGAATTCTTATTAATTGAACTCATATTTGAATTGATAAATTCATTGAAATCTGGAAAATAATTGTTGAAATTATTTTGATTCATGTGGTATCATTATATTGTATTGAGCACGTTGTCATGAGATTTTAATATGGCACGGATGTTGGGCACCCGCCAAGATTCATGTTTCCCGGGTTATGGCTTGATAAAGCATATACGGATGTGGTGAGGCCTGGTGACCCATTGATGTGTTATTGAGAAATTATAATGATGAAATGCTATTGAGATTTGCATTTTGATTTGAATATTCGTACTCGTGTTGTTACGTTTTATTCGTTGCTAATCCGTATTTGTTGAGCATAATTCCTGTCGTATTGTGTACTTCCCCATATTTTCTTTTAGTGGCAGGTTAGCGTGGATTTTGGGGCGCTATGGAGATTGATTTTAGCGAGGATTGTTTGGGAAAGATTTGTATTATTTTGATGTATAGAGCTTTGGAGATTTGTATTTTTATTTGAGTTAGATAGTTGTAATTTTAATTCGAGAGACTTGTTGTAATTGAAGAGATTGAGATTAGTAGATTTATATTATTGTGGGTTTATTTAGATGCTCTATACCTTGTTACTTGTGGATTTGGATTTATTTTATCGCATTAGCGCTCCGTTCGCTCTCCCCGGGCGGGCGGGGTGTTACACCCCACTGGGCCTCACATGCCTTAGTCCATAATTATAATCCTCTAAAATGTTATACAATCATTTAGAGTTCTATTCAACGAGGCTTAGTATCCCCTTAACCATTCATATTAG
This sequence comes from Sambucus nigra, assembly GCA_949130495.1. Lineage (NCBI taxonomy): Eukaryota > Viridiplantae > Streptophyta > Magnoliopsida > Dipsacales > Adoxaceae > Sambucus > Sambucus nigra. The sequence goes on from OX422213.1 coordinate 54,487,584, forward strand.
ATTAGGGTAGACAATTCGGATTGGTTGTGTTATTTTCTGGGCAAGTTGATTTTGATTTGAGTATGAGTTTTGGGTACTTTTATATCTTTACAAGCTAATCGTGTCAAGTTCGGGTCATTTCGGGTTATTACCGTAAATGGGTTAACGTGTCAAAAATTGTCAGCCCTATATCCGATTGTAGTACACATTTGTTGCGCCACTTCATCTCCAAAATAAATTCCATTGTTATAACAACATAGCCCCTTCATCTCCAACCCGACTCCTTCGCCTCGACAACTACTTGTAACACACCGTATTTTTATTATTTAATTTTATTAATTAATTGTATTTTTTGAGAAAATTAAAATTTTGAATTTAATAATTTTTATTGGTTAAATATGTTGGTTATGATTTTAGAATAATAAAACTTCAAGCGGAATCAAAGTCGGAGTTAAAACGGATTTTATATGAATTTTTAAATATTTATCCCTTATCATTTTTAAGGTGAACCGTCAGGTTTCTCGGCGATCGATCGATCGACGCCAAGGTTCGATCGATCGATCCAAGCATAAACCGTGCGCTGCAAGTTCGTTTTTATTAGAGTTTGTTTAGGATTAGGACTCCTAATCGCTATATAACCTTGTTAATACGTAGGAGGACTTCTCATAATAACTTTTCTCAAGTTTTTCACCAGAGAACACTTTCAAATATTTTTCCTCTCACTCATAATCATTAACCTTCTTCATAATCAAGTTTTGTCACAACTTTTGGGAGGCTTAATTGGTGCTTAATCAAGATTGATTCAAGAACACTTATTTGCTAATTTTTCGAGAGGAATCCAGATTTCTAATCAGATTTTAAACACGATCTTCACATGCATGAATATTCTATTCTTTTCCTTTACTATTATGCGTTTTAAGATTAGCATAAACATTTAATTACATATTTTCTTAAAAGAAAGTAGTGACTTAATTAGGGAAAGTGGACACTAATTATGGGATTGTTTTAAATAAATATTTTAATCTGAATAATATTCATAACCCTTGGGTAAGTAGGATTGATGAGTGATTTTGGGTTTTATTGGTGTAGGTTGCATGTAGAAAAATCCTAGTTTTGAAATAAGTGATTTTTGGGTGCGTATAACTCACGTAATTTTTGTAGAGATAATGAAATTAAAATTTTGTTGTATTAAATGATGAAATAGCGGTATATTTAAGTTAAAATAATTAAATGGGAGTAATTGGGTATTTATGACGAGGTGATAATTTAAATTAAGATTTAATTGAATTGGACTATCATGTGTAGTTTTACACGCTGATTATTTATGCTTGTTTGTGTGACTTGCTGGTATTATTATATTGCCTTTGTGACAACGGGTTTTTGGGTAATTTTTCTCTCCCTATATTTTAGAATGCCTTCTAGGAATGGGACTAGTAGGTAGGCCTTTTCATGATTTACGCCTTCTAGGTATGGGACTATTGAGGGTAAATTATCACGATTTTATCATGTCGGGGGTGGGCTGATTTTTATTACTTTATCATCGTTACACTAGTATAGGTATGAGATTAGGTTGAGATTTATGTTAGAAAATCCTCCTATACATAGGGTAAGGCGTATTGATAACTTGAGGACCCTTAAGTATGGGACTAAGGGGTATTTTGAGGATCTCACGCAGATAAAAAGGGTGGGGTAATTTGAAATTGTGAATTGAGAAAATTGAGAATTAATACCTAAGATAATAAGGCGGATATTAAAATATATTGACGACATAATCCGCGAAGGCCGATAGTTTAAACGGGCCAGCCGGCGTTTTGACGAGGAGATGTGTATTTTGGTGGAGAAATCACCCGAGGCGGGAGGACCGCCATAATAAATAGAGGATATAAGAAAAATTGGTTAATTTAATTAAATTGCCATCGTGGGACTTGATAATTTAAAATCATATTGACATGCCTTTTTAAATGAGAATTCCTTCGGGTAGTTAGTGATTTATATTTATCACTTTTAATTATCTCGTTTAATTTAAAATACTCTATTATGATATTTATTGAGTATAATGTTACTGTCTGAATTCAAGGATCCTATTTGAGGGGAGTAGTGTGTATTCTTGCTCGAGGCTTTAGCTCTGACCCATGCGTTGACTAACTTTTTTATGGATTAGTATTTGTAGTGGCTACATAAGATTTTTAGAGATTATCATTTGGAGTGCAACTGGAGCTGAATTACTTTACATCGTTATTTTAGGTTTAGGCTTTCTTTTCATTCGTATTTCATTATGAGACTCAGTTGAGAGATTTTTTGGGTCACTCGGTTCCAAAGTTGTTTAAGGATTTTCAGTTGGAGCATTTATAGTTGGTTTATTTATTCAAATTTAATCATTATTAGAGATTGGATTTATTCGAAGTTAGCATGTGATGAATATTTTATCGCTTAGTTGTTTATGATCATTTGATATTGATTCAATTATTTATCTTATGGACTGATTTATTTATGTCTCATATATGTCTCATGCTAAGATTGGTATTTATTTAGTTCACGCCCGGCATAGTTCGGCGGTGGTGGATGGCCACCCCGTCAGTCGAATTTTGCGAGGTGTGACAGATGGTATCAAAGCATGGTCTTAGGTCTCGTAGGTTATGAGTCTATTTTAGCTTCCACGTTGCTTATCTTTGATTTCGTTTTGATGATTTTGTGACACCCCGCCTAATTAATTACTGGGTGATCAGCCTTTAATTAATTAATTTCAGAATATCAAGTTGGTTCAGTTAATGCATCACTGATGAAAAACTCAAATTCTAATTTAATAAAACTAGCCACTGTAATACCCCGTAATTTTAATGACTTTTAAAATGGGTTATATTTTAAATTAATGGATTGGATCTTATTATAAATTAATTCATCTGGATTTTATCCGAATTGTGGATATTAAAATGGATGATTCTGAATATTACTTAAAGATATTTAGGTAATATATGAATGTGATATCATTGATATGACGGTATGATATTAATTCGGTAATTTGAATTTTTAGTAGACACGGTATGGGACGTGTCGGGACTAATTTACTAAATTAAAAATAAAATTAAATTTCTATCGACCTTATAGTCATTTCGACTGCGTCGTTGCGTCCGGAAGGTTCGAAATAGTCAGAAAAGTCTATTTGGATGTTAATTTTGAGTCTCAGGTCATTTGGAAATGAAAAGACAATCCAAAAGGGCATTTTGGTTATTTTTACAAGGGGGATGAATAGTGATTTCGGGTTTTGTCTTGTTATAAGTATTTGGAGATTAGTGTATGTAGGTTCATTTCATCTCTTCTACACAAAATTGAAAAGTCATCTTCTTAGAGAGAGTGGAAGGGGTTGCTTGGAAAGAAAAAGAAGTTTGCTTGGGAAGGAGGAGAACCAAAGGTCAAAGGTCACCACCACCATCACCACCTATGTTATTCAACTGCAAAGGGTCAGATCTTCATTAGAGTCAAGTGTTTGATATTTGCAATTTAAGTTCGTATATTGTCCATGTTAGGATAGTTATAAAAAGAGATGATTTTCATGCTTGGAAGATGAAAGGATATAGTTGTTAATGGATTTTTGGAATCTAAAAATATATAGGAATTAAACTCATGTTGTAGGTAGCTAGTAATCCAATAAATATTCATCAATCTGTGGAAGAAATTCTGAAAATAATTTAATGTTCTTGAAGATAATATGTTGATAATTTTCTGGAAAAAGAGGCAAAAACGAGTGGAATGAGAAGAGCCAATTTGGAAGGTTTATATCTTCTTTTTTAGTGCATTTGGATGAGATTTAAGAAAAACTCAAAACACATACCCGACTCAATTTTTCGTGTAGAATCCAAATCTGAAGTCGGATTGATGATTTGAATAATTTTTGGATCTGATTTTTTTGAGTATTTAAAATATGAGAATTCATGATGTTGTTTCTTTTTAATGTTGGTTCTTATCCCACAACATTTGTAGATCTTCGGTGATTATTAATTGGATATTATAAGACTTAGAGAAGATCAGTAAGCCCTAGTTAAGATTTGAATTAATTTGATTGAGATTTAATTGATTAGAATTATGATAATTAAAGTTAAAGAGATTTCGGTTGCTAGATTCATGTGTTGCATTCTAATCTGTTTGTATGAGGATTAAGGATAGTTCAAGTAGGGGAGATTTAATATAACACCTGGGTAGCCTTAGGGTTACAATTTAAACATCAAGGACTGAGTTTAAACTCATTATTGATTTCGCAAGGGCTGAGTGTAGTACAAGAGCGTAGTGGTATGGCTCCTGGATAGAGATGGGAGTTTAGAACACATTTGGTTGAAAGAGGGGATGAGGTTATTCCGATCGCATATTTGAAGTTAACGAACCTCCTCGATCGACAAAGTTAAGTAGTAGTGTATTGGAGGGGTTCCTTGTTTGGATTTCGCTTTGCGAGACGCTCCGCGCATGAACCTTAACGACGTCGGGAGTGGAGAGATGTTATAGGATCCGAGGATAATTAAATTATGAAGTAAAGATATGACATTTTAATACGTGGGATTTAAAGAGATATAATGTTACATAAGGGAATAATCTAAGGTTAATGTGAGTACCTTGTTGTTAGTATACTATAGGTATGATAATACCTATTTGATTGATTAATGATTATGTGTATGACATACCTAGCTTACTTGCTATCGGTGGGAGGTTTGCGCGTGAGGGCAGTCATATCCTGATGAATCCGTGGGATCTTTGATTTGTCGCTCGAGAACATAGGTCTATGAAAGACTTATCAGGGAGTTGATAAGTTCGCTGACTATGGGTACGTAAGTATGTGCGTGACCCATGGGTATGAGAACTATGTTCGCCTCCAATGATTGTGTTGTTGTTAATGGTTCGAGGTATCCTCATCGAACCTTTTGTCCCCTTTTCGGCGACCAGCGATATTGGGACATGAGAGAAGAGTAATGCATTGCACCGCAGCTGTGACTCGGGGTGCCGTATTATATATATATATATATATATATATATATATATATATATATATATATATATATATATATATATATATATATATAATGGATTAAATGAATGAATGGATATTTATTATGGTTAAATCTATCTACGATTATAATTGTAGATAACGGTGAATAGAGAAAGATAATTGAATTAAGTTAATGAATGTTTATTGAAAAACTTAATTCATATTAATGAGAAATGATTCATGTTAATGAGAAACGATGAGAAATGTAAATGAATAATAATGTGGTGTATGGTATGGGACATATGGAGATTATGATATTGGGATGGAATTATAATATGGAGACTAGAAAAGAGGAACCATTAACTAGGAGGTTAATTGGAAGCGTTAAGTGTGCACTCTAGTTGAGAGGTGAGAATGGCAAGTGAGAGTTGGGTCTAACATGTACATAATAAAAGATTTATTTCACTTGTTAAATACTTGCTGTTTTAAAAATCATTTTCACAATCGGGCTCTGACCCGTTTCCTTGTATATTTTCTTTTCTATTGTATCTTCTATATCAGGTGTCCAGTAACAGGGACGCCAACCTTAGCGGATTATGAAAGGCTATGGATTTATGGAGTTTTTCTTAGACGCCTATCATCATTTGATTCACAGTATTCTCTTAGTAGGGCACGTCGCCCAAAGAATTCAGTTATCTTCTTCTATCGGGGTCAAATACTATGGTATTCGTGTCATTTTAATACATTTGATGTTGTTGGGATTACTGTAATGGATTAATATTATTTGGGAATGTTTATTCCAATTGCATTCAAATTATTTTGTGTTATCTAATTGGTTATCAGTGTTATAGAATAAAATGTGTTGTGTTATTCTTAAACTGGAAATGGATTTTGTTAAATTAAAATTTGAAAAGTTTTTAACACTAGCTTAATTGAGTATTGGGTGAGTTGTAAATGTTTTCGGCAGTGATGCTAAGAAAGAGGCAACTGTGTATTCTGTTTTAATTTGGTATGGGACTGGCCACCCGGTATTTAATTAGGCGGGGTGTTACAGGTGGTATCAGAGCATCAGGTTCTAGTGTCCTTTAGGATCTGTACGGCTTACTTTGTTTTTAGCTTAGCGTTCTTTGATATAGAGCCCTATGTTTAGGATTGTTGATCTCTTTGGTAAGATTCCGTATATATCAGTGAATCTTATTTATGTTCGGGAGTGATCGAACAAAGAAGTATGGCAGATGAGGGCCATTGAATGGATAGCGGAGATCGTACTTAGGAGGTTATGAAGTATGTTTGAGTATGATGACCGTAGTCGAGGTCACCCCTATTATGGAAAATTGAGGAGAGACATCAGTAGAAGTTCTTGAAATGCGGGAATTATGTGTGTTACCTAACGAAGGCAATATATTCAAAGGCTTGGGCATATAGTGGAGTGAGGTTAACTAGAACTGAAAATTTGGGGTAAAATTTTTCTTGACTTATCGGAGCAAAGTTATAATAGTGGGATTCAACAACCACCACCCACGAATGAGGGTATGTTCTCTATCTAAGGAATTATAAGGCGTATATTGATTTTTGTAGCGATTAATATTATATGGGAAAATGGGTTGCTAAACTTTGACAATATCACTGTTATTTACGTAGACTCACCGACGGGTGTAGGATACCTATATTTTCATGTCATCACGTGGGTTTGATTTTTATCGCAGAATTACATACTTTGGGCATGTCCGAGCATGATATGACTATCGACATGCATTGACTTGTGGTATAGGAGAGCATATGTACTACTACTATAGCTAGCATCTTGTCTTTTATAATAGAGTAGATGAGTAGACTTTATTCGAATTAATAAAACCTGTAGAGAGGTTATAAACTATTGACTAAAGACCTGATGAGTTTCGATGACCGACTACTTTAGGTAGTAGTGTATCGGGGGGGTTCCTTGTTTGGATTTCACTTGCGAGACACCCCACGCATGAAACTAATAACAGTTGGGAGTCGAAATAAGATATGTCTTTAGGATATGAGTTTATAACCTTTGCTATTATAATGAAAGTTGTACGATAGGGTGTATGGGCGCCCTGGATGATTGGATTGTAGTAGTTTTCAAAATTGTGAAACAGTAAGTAGTTATGACTTCAGGATTTATGTGTTTAATAAGTGAGGATCATATTTCCCAAACTTTGTCACGAGGACGGTATAGGGAAGATTGGGTATAATTTAAATTTGATTCAGTTGGAACTATATGGTGAGACTTAGTGTAACATCGATGGGGATTTTCGTTAATGTACTGTATGGGCAGTACTACTTAGATTTCTTGCGATGTGAGATTTATACTCGGAGTTGACCTTATCAGTATGGTTCATTTTTCTGAATTTCGGGACGAAATTCTGTTATAAGGGGGAAGTATGTAATACCCCGTAATTTTAATGACTTCTAAAATGGGTTATATTTTAAATTAATGGATTAATTGGATCTTATTATAAATTAATTCATTTGGGTTTTATCCGAATTGTGGATATTAAAATGGATGATTCTGAATATTACTTAAAGATATTTAGGTAATATATGAATGTGATGTCACTGATATGACGATATGATATAAATTCGGTAATTTAATTTTTAGTCAGACACAGTATGGGACGTGTCGGGACTAATTTATTAAATTAAAAAGGAAATTTATTTTCTATCGACCTTATAGTCATTTCGACTGCGTCGTTGCGTCCGGAAGGTTCGAAATAGTCAGAAAAGTCAATTTGGATGTTAATTTTGAGTCACGGGTCATTTGGAAATGAAAAGACAACCCAAAAGGGCATTTTGGTTATTTTTACAAGGGGATGAATAGTGATTTCGGGTTTTGTCTTATTATAAGTATTTGGAGATTAGTGTATGTAGGTTCATTTCATCTCTTCTACACAAAATTGAAAAGTCATCTTCTTAGAGAGAGTGGAAGGTTGCTTGGAAAGAAAAAGAAGTTTGCTTGGGAAGGAGGAGAACCAAAGGTCAAAGGTCACCACCACCATCACCACCTGTGTTATTCAACTCCAAAGGGTCAGATCTTCATTAGAGGCAAGTGTTTGATATTTTCAATTTAAGTTCGTATATTGTCCATGTTAGGATAGTTATAAAAAGAGAAGATTTTCATGCTTGGAAGATGAAAGGATATAGTTGTTAATGGATTTTTGGAATCTAAAAATATATAGGAATTAAACTCATGTTGTAGGTAGCTAGTAATCCAATAAATATTCATCAATCTGTGGAAGAAATTCTGAAAATAATTTAGTGTTCTTGAAGATAATATGTTGATAATTTTTTGGAAAAAGAGGCAAAAACGAGTGGAATGAGAAGAGCTAATTTGGAAGGTTTAGATATTCTTTTTGAGTGCATTTGGATGAGATTTAAGAAAAACTCAAAACACATACCTGACTCAATTTTTCGTGTAGAATCCAAATCTGAAGTCGGATTGATGATTTGAATAATTTTTGGATCTGATTTTTCTGAGTATTTAAAATATGAGAATTCATTATGTTGTTTCTTTTTAATGTTGGTTCTTATACCAAAACTTTTGTAGATCTTTAGTGATTATTAATTGGATATTATGGGACTTAGAGAAGATCAGTAAACCCTAGTTAAGATTTGAATTAATTTGATTGAGATTTAATTGATTAGAATTATGATAATTAAAGTTAAAGAGATTTCGGTTGCTAGATTCATGTGTTGGATTCTAATCTGTTTGTATGAGGATTAAGGATAGTTAAAGTAGGGGAGATTTAATATAACACCTGGGTAGCCTTAGGGTTACAATTTAAACATCAAGGACTAAGTTTAAACTCATTATTGATTTCGCAAGGGCTGAGTGTAGTACAAGAGCGTAGTGGTATGGCTCCTAGATAGAGATGGGAGTTTAGAACATATTTGGTTGAAAGAGGGGATGAGGTTATTCCGATCGCATATTTGAAGTTAACGAACCTCCTCGATCAACAAAGTTAAGTAGTGGTGTATTGGAGGGGTTCCTTGTTTGGATTTCACTTTGCGAGACGCTCCGCGCATGAACCTTAACGACGTCGGGAGTGGGGAGATGTTATAGGATGCGAGGATAATTAAATTATGAAGTAAAGATATGACATTTTAATACGTGGGATTTAAAGAGATATAATGTTACGTAAGGGAATAATCTAAGGTTAATGTGAGTACCTTGTTGTTAGTATACTATAGGTATGATAATACCTATTTGATTGATTAATGATTATGTGTATGACATACCTAGCTTACTTGCTATCGGTGGGAGGTTTGCGCGTGAGGGCAGTCATATCCTGATGAATCCATGGGATCTTTGATTTTTCGCTCGAGAACATAGGTCTATGAAAGACTTATCGGGGAGTTGATAAGTTCGCTGACTATGGGTACGTAAGTATGTGCGTGACCCATGGGTATGAGAACTATGTTCGCCTCCAATGATTATGTTGTTGTTAATGGTTCGAGGTATCCTCACCGAACCTTTCGTCCCCTTTTCGGCGACCAGCGATATTGGGACATGATAGCAGAGTAATGCATTGCACCGCAGCTGTGACTCGGGGTGTCGTATTATATATGAATATATATATATATATATATATATATATAATGGATTAAATGAATGAATGGATATTTGTTATGGTTAAATCTATCTACGGTGATAATTGTAGATAACGGTGAATAGAGAAAGATAATTGAATTAAGTTAATGAATGTTTATTGAAAAACTTAATTCATATTAATGAGAAATGATTCATGTTAATGAGAAACGATGAGAAATGTAAATGAATAATAATGTGACGTATGGTATGGGACATATGGGAATTATGATATTGGGATGGAATTATAATATGGAGACTAGAAAAGAGGAACCATTAACTAGGATATTAATAGGAAACATTAAGTGTGCACTATAGTTGAGAGGTGAGAATGGCAAGTGAGAGTTGGGTCTAACATGTACATAATAAAAGATTTATTGCACTTGTTAAATACTTGCTGTTTTAAAAATCATTTTCACAATCGGGCTCTGACCCGTTTCCTTGTATATTTTCTTTTCTATTGTATCTTCTATATCAGGTGTCCAGCAACAGGGACGCCAACCTTAGCAGATTATGACAGGCTATGGATTTATGGAGTTTTGCTTAGACGCCTATCATCATTTGATTCACAGTATTCTCTTAGTAGGGCATGCCACCCAAAGGATCCAATTATCTTCTTCTATCGGGGTCAAATACTATGGTATTCGTGTCATTTTAATACATTTGATATTGTTGGGATTACTGTAATGGATTAATATTATTTGGGAATGTTTATTCCAATTGCATTCAAATTATTTTGTGTCATCTAATTGGTTATCAGTGTTGTAGAATAAAATGTGTTGTGTTATTCTTAAACTGGAAATGGATTTTGTTAAATTAAAATTTGAAAAGTTTTTAACACCAGCTTAATTGAGTATTCGGTGAGTTGTAAATGTTTTCGACAGTGATGCTAAGAATGAGCCAACTATATATTCTGTTTTAATTTGGTATGGGACTGGCCACCCGGTATTTAATTAGGCGGGGTGTTACAGCCACCTAATATTTAAAAAGGTTGGTGTCAAAATTGTATCTTGTTATTAACCATCAACATCAAAGGGAATTTATAAAGCCGTCGTCATACATCACAATAGCATAAAAAAACTAACTAAATATAAATAAGAAGTGCAAACACATCCAGTAAAATCCCATAGAATATTCCAATGAAATGAAATTAAGGTCTAATGATGAAATAACACAACTTTAAATCTCTGAATGTAAATAGGATGGACGACATGTCCAACTGAAATATAAGACTGATAGATAAGGGGCAATACACTCGAAAAACGTCTACTAGCAATATCCTGTAGCTTCCAACTTCTAAGTCTGGTGTCCCTATGACTGAGCACCTAAAATAATAGAACAAGAGAAGAGATTTGCAGAAAAAACGAGTCAGAGCCCGAGTAAAAAACAGTTTAAATATAGCACATGATTAAATTGATTTAATTAGCACATATATTATCTATGATAACTTAGCGTACTCACTTGAGATGCTCACCTTTCATCTAATGTGCACACCTAGCGAGTCGAACTACTCATACTAGTCTCGTCACTCTAGCTAACTTAATGTAGGATAATCACTATGCCTGATACAATAACTAATAACCCGAAACCAATATATTATTATTATTTAGAAATAGGTTTAAGGATGTTATAACTCATTCTTATAGCATCCTATTCCTAACTAGTGACCCAATAAGTATATACTTTAATAAAGTATCCAATAAGAAACAAAGAATGGAACTTAGTACACATATATAAAATCTCACTATGTATATATACATACATATCTATACAACACCCATGGTTAAGAAACCCATGGTGCTAGGCATACTCGGCTATCTAGTCCCATTGCAACGCTCACGCACAAAGGACAACAGGTTCGATCTCTCAAGAACCAATGAAATATGTACACATATTGGAGGCGAACATAGTCCCAAGCCGATGGGCTACGCACATACCTACGTAGCCATACGACCGTCATCACTATCATTCTCACAGATAGCCCATACCTAGGTTCCATGCTCTAGTGGTATGACTCAAAATCCCCCGAAGGCACACAAGATATGGTCGTCCATAACGCGTTAACCACCGTTCGATAGCCAGTAGCAAGGTATATAATACACATGATATTACAAGTAATAAGCATGCACACAACTTATATTCATTAATAGGTAATCACATAACCCAAATACTATAATCCGTAAGTACTATTAATGCCATTACTCTCCTCGATACTCGTATATATATAGCCTCTCTAGGACTTACATCCTCTCCTAGGTTTTCACACAAATTCAATATCCCAAGTACCATTAACCCTTAATTCCTTAACACTTTGGAAATTTTAAGACACCCATTTCTCACGAAGGTTAATATACTTATATAGATAACCGTAGAAAGATTTCCAACCCAAACAAACCTTAAAAACCCATTCTGGAATTTCGTTAGAAGTTCCAAGATTCTCATTCGAACGAGGTCGTTCGAACGAAGTTCCCACTTCGAACGAACTTAGCAACTCGTTAGAAAGTTTGTTGAAAAGCTCATTAGAAGTCTCGTTCGAACGAGGCCGTTCGAACGACCTGGGCAGGTCTTCTAACGAAAATTTTGGACATACCCAGTTCTTCCCCAACTTTGATTTTTCTCAATTTTTAACCCTAAAAAACTTATGAATACTCAACCCAATCCAAATCAAATGTTCCTACACTAATCCAAATCACTTTAAGACACTTTTAACACTAATTAAAGGTTAAATCCTTATAAAATCAATCAAAATTAAACAATCTCTTAAATTTCCAATAATTCTCTTGAATATGGAACCAGAATTTTAATTGTCCAAAACTCTTATTGTAATTCGTGAATAAGACATAAAATTCCTAGATTTTATTAGTCTAATAAAGGGCAAGACCTCTACATGCATACCCATCTCCAATTCATAAGTTTTCTTCATCATTTTGTCTAATTAAACTTAAGTTTTCATTGCATCAATTTATATCATCAAACCTAAATTAACAGTAACAATATATGCTAAAAGGGGAGCAAGATAAACACTTGCCTCAAAGTGAACTTCTAATTCTCGGACTAAAATGGGTATGGGAACGATCCTCTTGACACGATCTATGCGGCGGTGTAATTTTTGGAGTGTAAGCTTGAGTTCTTGGCTTAGGGCTCCAATAGAGTCTTCTTCTTCCTTGGGTCTCTTTCTCTTTTCTCTCTTTCTCACGCAAGTTGAAACAGACAGACCACTAACCCTCAATGCTTTTAATTAAACTCAATTTTCATCAATTTAATTACCCAAAAATCTCAAAAGACCAAAATACCCCTCCGGGGTGTCGTTTTGGGCTAAAATGTTTCGAACTTCAAATAAAATACCCGAGTAGTGTTTTTTGACTATTTCGACCCTTCCGAACACTCTGGTGCACTCAAAATAGTCATCCGGGTTATATAAAAATAATTTACATTTTTAACCCCCAAATACATACTAGTGACGCAACTCATACGCATCCCAAATTTTATAACATAACTGTCATGTATCTCATCCCCGACCCTAATATTATTTCAATAACTACCAACTCTCATCACGCTAGTAATTATTACCATAAAATCGGATTAATTACCATTTAAATTTTCTTCCTTTAATTTAATTAATCCCCATTTTTCATAATTTCATAAAAATAAATATGTGTTAAAAATACGGGGTATTACATACTTCCCCCCTAATAACAGAATTTTATCTCGAAATTTTGAAAAGGATACATATACCTGGCAAGAATAACTCTGGATAACATTCATGCATGTCATCCCCTTGCTCCTAGGTTGATTCCTCAACCTTATGGTGCTGCCACAGAACGCGGACTAGTGGTACTATTTCGACCTCAACTTCCTCTCGCTACAGTCTCGGATAGCGACCGCCCCCTCCTCGTAGGAGTTATTAGGCTGTAAGTCTATCTCCTCCAATGCAGTGTGTGTGTGGGATAAATCATCTCGAAGAAATCTCCTCAGCGAAGAGATATGGAACATGTCATGGACTCTATGCAACTGCTCTCGTAATCCAAGTCTATAAGCAACTGGTTCAATCCTCTCGATAATGGGGAATTGTCCTACATACCTAGGCGCCAACTTTACCTTCTTCCTAAAACGCATAACTCCCTTCATAGGAGACACCCGAAGTAACACCTGATCTCCAATGTTGAACTCTCAAAAATACCGTTTGGCATCAGCGTAGCTCTTCTGTCGATCCTAAGCAACCCGAATACGACTCCGTATCAACTCTATCCTCGCCGAAGTATCCTGAATCACCTCCGAACCAAGTAACTTATTGTCCCCCACCTCTAGCCAACACGCTAGGGAACGAAAAAGTCTGTCATATAGTGCCTCGAATGGAGCCATACCGATAGTAAACTGGTACGAGTTGTTATTGGGAAACTCCACTAGTGGAAGGTACTGCTCTCAGCCTCCGCTAAAATCAATGATGCACATACGTAACATGTCTCCCAAAGTATGATTCGTCCTATCGGTCTGACCATCCTTCTGTGGGTGATAGGTTGTGCTTAGTCGTAACTCCGTACCTAACGCCTCCTAAAAACTCTCCCAAAATCGAGACACAAACACCTTATCTCTATCAGATACGATATTGAGAGGAACTCCGTGGAGTATCACTATTTTTGCTATGAATATCTGGGCGTACTGTCCCGTGGTATAGTCTGTCCTAGCTAGCAGGAAGTGGGATACCTTGGTTAGCCGATCCACTATCACCCATACTGAATCGTGACCCTTCTGCGATGTGGGTAATCCCATGATGAATTCCATGGAAATGCTCTCCCATTTCCACATAGGAATCTCTAATGGTTGCAGAAGTCCCGCTGGTCTCTGATGATCCACCTTTACTAGATGACAAGTGGCACATTTCGAAACGAACTCGGTAATATCCTTATTCATCCCGCTCTACCAGTACTATCTACGCATACCCTGGTACTTCTTATCCCCGTCGGGATGTACCACAAATCTGGAACCGTGCGACTCTGTTATCACCTTATGTAGCAAATCTTCACCCTCGGGAACAACCAATCTCCCATTAAAACGTAGACCCCAGTCTGAACCCGTGGTATAAGACTCATCCCCCTCGACTAAAAGCTTCACTATCTGACTTTGGCAGAACGAATCCTATGCCTAAGCCTATACTGCTCTCGTAATAATTGTAACACCCCGTCTGCCCGGGGAGAGATAACGGAGCGCTAATGCGATAAAATAAATCCAAATCCACAAGTGACAAGGTATTGAGCATCTAAATAAACCCACAATAATATAAATCCACTAATATCAATCTCTTCAATTACAACAAGTCTCTCGAATTAAAATTATAACTATCTAACTCGACTAAAAATACAAATCTCCAAAGCTCTATACATCAAAATAATACAAATCTTTCCCAAACAATCCTCGCTAAAATCAATCTCCATAGCGCCCCAAAATCCTCACTAACCTGCCACTAAAAGAAAATACGGGGAAGTACACAATATGACAAGAAAGATGCTCAATAAATATGGATTAGCAATGAATAAAACGTAACAACACGAGTACGAATATTCAAATCAAAATGCAAATCTCAATAGCATTTCATCATTATAATTTCTCAACAACACTTTAACCGGGTCACCAGGCCTCACCACATCCGTATATGCTTTATCAAGCCATAGCCCGGGAAATAGGAATTTTGGCGGGTGCCCAACATCCGTGCCATATTAAAATCTTATGACAACGTGCTCATTAACAATATAATGATACCACATGAATCAAAATAATTTCAACAATTATTTTCCAGATTTCAATGAATTTAACAATTCAAACATGAGTTCAATTAATAAGAAATCAAAGAATGACACTCGCAAGATTTAAGGAGCATATTGTGTAAAACCCCATACCTCAAACCATGATGAGAAACCGATGATCACATCCTCAAGATCAACACAAAAGATCTACAAAATCTCCTACAATAACCTCCAACAAAATAGCCCCAAGAACACCTCTAATCTAAGGTTGGAATTCACAAATCTCAAGGGCCAATGTGTATATAAAAAGAAGAGGAATATAAAATATATTTGCTGCCAAAATTTATGCCAAAGGTATGTTAAAAGGCTTGCCCATGACTTTCTTTTATAATGCAAAGAATTGAAGAGTTGGAATCCAAAAGACTCCTTTAAATAAGGCAAAGAAATGAAGAGTTGGAAGTGAAAACAACTCTTAAAAATTACTTAATGTTCGCCGACTTAGAATTCCAAGAGTTAAAAACATTTAAAAATCATTTTTTAATCCGTTTTAACTCCGTTTTCGAAACCGTTTGAAATTCTCGTCTTAAAAAATAATAGCCAACATATTTGAGCAATAAAAATAATTTTATCAAAAACTTTATTTTCCTCCATTTTCCAAAATTAATTAAAATAGCCCAAAATTACGCGGGTTATTACAATAATCTGGGGCGTAATGGTCATCACAGACATAAATGATCGATCCACAACATCCTGATTCCCTAACTCCTTCCATTTTGCTTTCCACACCTCGACCACCTCACCGACTGGCCTGCGACTCAATGCGTCTGCTACCATGTTAGCCTTCCCCGGGTGGTATTGGATATTAAATTGATAATCCTTCACAAACTCAAGCCACCGACGTTGATGCATATTTAACTCCTTCTGCATGAAGAGGTACTGTAATGACTTGTGGTCCGTGAATAAACAAAATTTCTCCCCTAGGAGGTAATGTCTCCAAATCCGAAGTGCAAACACCATCGCCGCCAACTCTAAATCGTCGGTGGGGTAATTGCTCTCATCAGGCTTAATCTTACGGGAAGCATAAGCTATAGCCTGATCCTCCTACTGCAGTACACCTCCAAGTCCTAACAAGGATGTATCAGTGTAGACTAGATACTCCACTCCCGGCTTGGGCAATGCTAACACTGGTGTTGAGGTTAACTTATCTTTCAACTCATCAAAGGCTAGCTGACAGGCGTCACTCCTGATAAACGGCACCCCTTTGTGAGTCAAATGCCTCAATGGACCCACTATCTTTGAAAACCCTCGAATGAACCTCATGTAGTATCCGGCTAAACCCAAGAAACTGCGTATCTTGGTCGGTGTCATGGGCTATCCCCACTCCCTCACCGCTGACACCTTCCTAGGATCCACTGATATCCCTCTATCAGAGATGATATTCCCCAAAAACTGAACCTCTTTTAGCCAAAATCCACATTTCTCATATTTTGGTACAACTCATGCTGACGCAAAGTTTGCAAAACCTGCCTCAAGTGCTCGGAATGCTCTTGGTCTGCAAGTAAACTAGAATGGAATCTATGAAGACAATGACAAACTGGTCCAGGAACTATCTGAAAACCATGTTCATTAAGTCCATGGACACGGCTAGGGCATTGGTTAGACCGAAAGGCATAACCTTTAATTCATAGGAACCATTTCTCGTCAAGAAGGCGGTCTTTTCCACGTCCTATTCCCTGATACGTAACTGATGGTATCTCTATCTCAAATCAATCTTCGAGAAGAAATCCGCTCCTCTGAACTGGTTGAATAAGTCATCGATTCGACTTAACGGATATTTGTTTCGTATCGTGACTTTATTCAACTCCCGGTAATTAACACATAACCTCAATGATCCATCCCTCTTCTTAACGAATAGTATGGGAGCACCCCATGGTGAATTACTCCTACGGATAAACCCCTGGCCCAATAACTGCTCAATCTAGTCACATAACTCCCTCATCTCTGCTGGAGCCATACGATAAGGTGTGCGAGCTATCGGTTGAGTATCTGACGCTAAATCAATGACGAAGTTTATCTCTCTACTTGGTGGTAACCCCAGAATCTCCTAAAACACATTGTCAAGCTCTCGGACTATAGGAATCGAATCAAGCGGTACCCCAACCTCCGTAGATGTCTCTTCCTCTATATAGTATAAATGAGTGGACTATCCTACCTCAGAGAGAGGCATCGCCACTAGAAACATCTCCTACCCGGGTATGGCAAAAACTATACTCTTACTAAAATAATCAATCATGGCCCTATACCCGACAAGACAATTCATACCCACAATCGCGTCATACTCGGACATGTCTAATATGAGCATGTCAACAGGTAAGATAAACCTCCCAATATCTATACCCACTCCCCTAAAAATAAAAGAAATCACGGAACCCCTACTCAACGACGAATCCACACAAGTGACCGTACCCTCTGCTGTATCAAATAACCTCGTAGTACGTGTAAACCCTGTGGTCATAAAATAGTGTGTGGCTCCCGTGTCAAATAAAATGCGCCCCAAATCCCTTGGTTAGAAAACATACCCTCAATCGATGGCGGGTCCTATGGGACTGTGGCCTGGTGAAGATTATAGATCGTCCGTACTGAAGGTGCCCTTGCTGAACTGGGGCGGCTGGAATGAGTGGTAGTGCTGCCATTTGTGGAGGTACTGGAAGAGCGGCGAGAAATAAAGGTCTTTGGGGCTCCTGACTAGTACCCTACTGCTGTTGCTACTGGCCTCTACCCTTCTGAGGGTAGTCCTGGCGTTTGTGGCCAGTGTTGCCACACGTGAAGAATCTCCATGGGAAGGGTCCTCCCCTCTGTCCCTAATGTCCCAAGCCCTGATGGTCGTTACCACTCCTCCCTTGGCCATTCTGGCCCTGCTGAACCTGCTACTGGCCCTACTGGTCGTGTTGACCCTGTTGGCCATGTCGAAAGCCTCCCTACCCATGTCTAAAACCTCTTGATCTGAACCTCTTAGGATCCCCTACTGGGAACCCTAGTCACTGTGCCTATGCTGATCCTGAACTGCCTGTGCCCCATTAGCACCATTCCCTCCTGTCTTGCCCTGCAGGCTAGACTCTCCTACTCGCATAATCTCTGTCAGATGAAAATGGTGGTCCTGGAAGTGGATTAGTGCTGCATTAACCACATCTGAATAGGTGGCCAAAGAAAGATTGCTTATCAAATTCTGGTGGATTCTCCATGTCAACCCATCTATAAAATGCTGAATCTTCTTCTCCTTAGTCTGGATTTCATCCGGTATAATATTTAGAATATTGATAAACTCCGCCTTATATTTCTCCATTGTCTTTGCCTCCTGCTTCAAGTTTACCAATTTCTGTCTCATCTCTATCTGGACGGCCGATGGAAAATACTTGCGGTCGAACCGCACCCAAAAGTCTCGAATAGTGAGTGTGTCTCTCTCCTCAGCAGTGGTAATAGACTCCCACCACTACAACATTGCTCCCACTAATTTGAATGTGGCCAGTATCTGACTCTGCATCTCCGTGCACTCATGCATCCTCAAATGCCTCTGGATATCCTTGTTCTATCGGCTCGCTACTATCACATCGGAACTCCCTGTAAACTCTAGATGATGCACCTTCTGGAAGGCATCCCTAACACATTCCCAAGAAGACAAGAAGGCCTGAGCCTGAACTAGAGCCACCATCGGTGCCTGAGGTGGTGCCTGCTGCACAACTGCCAATGTCGCATTTACTGCCTGAGCTATAATAGCAGCAACTTCAGTGGCATTCATCATGCTCGGAGCTGGTGCAGGCTGAGGTTTGGGTTGGGCATCCCTGGAAACTCTCTGTGCATGTCTAGGAGGCATCTGAAAGAAGAAAAAAGTTTCATAAGTCTACATTTATTATCTCAAAGTAGCTGATGAACATCATATGCATAAAGAGTACAACAATCCTAACATATAGGGCTCTATATCAAAGGACGTTACGCGAAAACACAATAAGCCGTACTGATCCTAAGGACACTAGAACCTGATGCTCTGATACCACCTGTGACACCCCACCTAATTAATTACCGGGTGATCAGTCCTTAATTAATTAATTTCAGAATATCAAGTTGGTTAAGATAATGCTTCACTGATGAAAAACTCAAATTTTAATTTAATAAAACTAAGCACCTAATATTTAAAAAGGTTGGTGTTAAAATTTTATCTTGTTATTAACCATCAACATCAAACTGAATATATAAAGCCGTCGTCATACATCACAATAGTATAAAGAAAACTAACTGAATATAAATAAGGAGCCGGGGTAAACACATCCAGTCAAATCCCATACAATAATCCAATGACATGAAATTAAAGTCTAATGATGAAATACAACAAATCTAAATCTCTGAATGTAAATAGGATGGACGACGTGTCCAACTGATATATAAGACTGATAGATAAGGAGAAATAGACTCAGAAACGTCTACTAGCAATATCATGTAGCTTCCACAGCGACTACAGCTCGACAAATGAATGAAAACTTCTAAGTGTGGTGTCCCTGTGGCTGAGCACCAAAAATAATAGAACAAGAGAAGAGATTTGTAGAAAAAACGGGTCAGAGCCTGAGTAGAAAACTGTTTAAATATATCAAGTGCTTAAATTGATTTAATTAGCACATATATTATCCATGATAACTTATCGTACTCACTTTAGATGCTCACCTCTCATCTAATGTGCACACCTAGTGAGTCTAACTACCCATACTAGTCTCGTCACTCTACCTGACTTTATGTAGGATAATTGCTATGCCTGATACAATAACTAATAACTCGAAACTAATATATTATTATTATTTAGAATTAGGTTTAAGGATGTTCTAACTCATTCTTATAGCATCATATTCCCAACTGGTGACCCAATAAGTATATACTTTAACAAAGTATCCAACAAGAAACAAATAATGGAACTTAGTATACATATATAAAATCTCACTATGTATACATACAAACATATCTATATAGCACCCATGGTTAAGAAACCCCTGGTACTAGGCATACTCGTCTATCTAGTCCCATTGCAATGCTTAGACATAAAGGACAATAGGTTCGATCTCTCAAGAACTAATAAAACCTATACACATATTGGAGGCGAACATAGTCCCAAGCTGATGGGCTACGCATATACCTACGCACCCATATGACTGTCATCACTATCATTCTCACAGATAGCCCGTACATAGGTTCCATGCTTTAGTGGTACGACTCAAAATCCCCCGAAGGCACATAAGATATGGTCGTCCACAACGCGTTAACTCCCGTTCGATAGCCAGTAACTAGATATGTTATACACATGATATTCCAAGTAATAAGCATGCACACAACTTATATACATTAATAGGTAATCACATAACCCAACTACTATAATCCGTAACTACTATTAATTCCCTTACCCTCCTCGATACCCGTATGTATATAGCTTCTCTAGGACTTATATCCCCTCCTAGGTTTCCACACAAACTCAATACCCCAAGTACCATTACCCCTTAATTCCTTAACACTTTGGAAATTTTAAGCCACCCATTACTCACGAAGGTTAATACACTTATATAGATAACCGTAGAAAGATTTCCAACCCAAACAAACTCTAAAAACCCATTCTGGAATTTCATTAGAAGTTCTAGGATTCTCGTTCAAACGAGGTCGTTCGAACGAAGTTTTTACTTTGAACTAACTCAACAACTAATTAGAAAGGTTTTTAGAAGTCCCATTAGAAGTCTCGTTTGAATGAGGTCATTCAAACGACCTAGGCAGGCCTTCTAACGAAAATTCCGGACAGACCCAGTTCTTCCCCAACTTTGATTTTTCGCGATTTTTAACCCTAAAAAACATATTAATACTCAACCCAATCTAAATAAAATGTTCCTAAACTAATCCAAATCACTTTAAGACACTTTTTTAACACAAATTAAAGGTCAAATCCTTATAAAATCAATCGAAATTAAATAATCTCTTAAACTTCCAATAATTCTCTTAAATATGGACCCATAATTTTAATTGTCCAAAACTCTTATTGTAATTCGTGAAAAAGACATAAAATCTCTAGATTTTATTAGTCTAATCAAGGGCAAGACCTCTACATGCATATCCATCTCCAATTCATAAGTTTTTTTCATCATTTAGTCTAATTAAACCTAAGTTTTCATTGCATCAATTTATATCATAAAACCTAAGTTAACAGGAAAAATATATGCTAAAAGGGGAGCAAGATAAACACTTGCCTCGAAATGAACTTCTGATTCTCGAACTAAAATTGGTATGGGAACGATCCTCTTGACACGATCTACATACCGGTGTAATTTTTGGAGTGTAAGCTTGAGTTCTTGGCTTAGGGCTCCAATGGAGTCTTCTTCTTCCTTGGGTCTCTCACTCTTCTCTCTCTTCTCATGTAAGTTGAAACGGATAGACCACTAACCATCAATGCTTTTAATTAAACTCAATTTTTGTCCACTTAATTTCCCAAAAATCTCAAAAGACCAAAATACCCTTCTGGGGTATCGTTTTGGGCTAAAATGTCCCGAACTCCAAATAAAATACATGTGCAGTGTTTTTTGACTATTTCGACCCTTACGAACACTCTAGTGCACTCAAAATAGTCATTCGAGTTATAGAAAAATAATTTACCTTTTTAACCCCCAAATACATACTAGTGACGCAACTCATACGCGTCCCAAATCTTTATAACATAATTGCCATGTATCTTATCCCCGACCATAATATTATTTCAATAACTACCAACTCTCATCACGTTAGTAATTATTACCATAAAATCGTATTAATTACAATTTAAATTTTCTCCCTTTTATTTAATTAATCCCCATTTTTCATAATTTCATAAAAATAAATATTTCTTAAAAATAGGGGTATTACAGATTTGTACTCTTAGTCATTTCGAGTCTGATTTTTTTTGTTCCTATCTTTTCAGATGGCGAACACAAGGAGAGCTGGGAGTAGGAGGGAGGAGTCTGTTTCTGGTCCCGCGACTCAGGAGAGGCAGCGTTAGATTGTTCTAGAGGCCGAGAAGTTAGCGACTATCCTTCGTGAGGCCATGGCGGCCAATTTGGAGATGGGGAGATAGAGAGAGGTGACTTTAGAGGCACAACAACAGTGGGGTACACCCATCTCAGCTTGGGATAAGGAGAGAACCAGTTTCTTTAAGGGCAATCCTCCCACCTTTGAAGGGGGATCTGATCCAACGTTTGATCACCAGTGGAGGAGAGATATGGAGAGGCATTTGAGGATGGTGGAATTCACGGATGTGAAGAAGCAGATGTTAGCAACATTTAAGCTGACAGGGGATTCGTTGCAATGATGGGAGAGTGCCACCACATCAGAGGAGAGAGATCAGTTGGGCTATGTAGAGTTTCTGATCAAGTTCAATAATAAGTACAGAAGAAGTTAGCACTGAGAGGAGGAAGATATAGTGTTTCATTAAGGGATTATCTTGGTCTATTAGGCAAATGGTGTTGGGGCATCCGACATACACTACTTATCCTCAGGTGGTGGATATCGCAATGTTGCTATGGCAAGAGAAGATCAATTATCAGAAGAAGTTGGGCAAGAGACAAGAGTCTAATGAACAAGGAGGTGAGAATACGGGTCACAATGACCAATCTTGGAAGAGGCAGAGAACAAATCAACGACAACATGGTGAACAAAACTGGGGGATGAATTCTGGAACCATTAGGGGTGCATGTTTTGTCTGTGGAAAGATAGGACATTCAGCGACTTAATGTAACAAGAGGGAGGGCCAACAAGGCGAAGTGACGCATGCCCAATCAGGGCAGGTTATGCAAGGGAAACAAGGTCTAGGGGTACAGGGATAGCAATGACTGATGCCTCCAGTTCTCACAACAGTCAGTGTTCAGGAAGCTCTAGTAACACCGGTAGCGCCAGGTGCGCAAGGGGTGGTCATCGCACCAACCAATCTCAGTTAGGATAGATTGCATGGCTAGGGTATCGCGGTACGTAATACCTTCTTAGATACTTATATATATACATATTCTATTTTTGTTAAGGATTGCATTAGGGTAGATTAGGTGTATAGGCGCCTAATTGTATTATTTTACGGGTTAGGCATATGTGAGCCTTATTTCCTTTTACGAGATTTACGCGTTGATGTGTATGCTTCGTCTAATTTCGAGGATAAAATTCTTTGCTAATGGGGAAGTATGTAACACCGTGTGTTTTTATTATTTAATTTTATTAGTTAATTGTAATATTCGAGAAAAATAAATTTTTGGACTTGATAATTTTTATTGGTTAAATATGTTGGTTATGATTTTAGAAGAATAAAACTTCAAGCAGAATTAAAATCGGAGTTAAAATGAATTTTATATGAATTTTTAAATATTTGTCCCTTAGGCAATCGATCGATCGACCCAGTAGAAACCGTGCACTGCAAGTTATTTTTTATTAGAGTTTGTTTAGCATTAGGACTCCTAATCCTTAAATAACCTAGTTAATCCATAGGGGGACTTCTCATAATCACTTTTCTCAAGTTTTTCACCAAAGAACACTTCCAAATATTTTTCTTCTCACTCATAATCATCAACCTTCTTCATAATCAAGTTTTTGTCACAACTTTTGGAAGGCTTAATTGGGGGCTTAATCAAGATTGATTCAAGAATACTTATTTGCTAATTTTTCTAGAGGAATCCATATTTCTAATCAGATTTTCAACATGATCTTCATAGGCATGAATACTTTATTCTTTTCCTTTAGTATTATGCGTTTTAAGTTTCGCGTAAACACTTAATTACATGTTTTCTTTAAAGAAAGTAGTGACTTAATTAGAGAAAGTGGACACTAATTATGGGACTGTTTTTAATAAATCTTTTAATCTGAATAATATTCATAACCCTTGGGTAAGTAGGATTGCTGAGTGATTTTGAGTTTTATTGGTATAGGTTGCATGTAGGAAAACCCTAGTTTTGAAATAAATGATTTTTGGGTGCGTATGACTCGCGTAATTTACGTAGAGATAATGAAATTAAAATTTTGTTGTATTAAATGATGAAATAGCGATATATTTAAGTTAAAATAATTAAATGAGAGTAATTGGGTATTTATGACGAGGTGATAATTTAAAATAAGATTTAATTGAATTGGACTATCATGTGTAGTTTTACACGTTGATTATTTATGCTTGTTTGTGTGACTTGTTGGTATTATTATATTGCCTTTGTGACGACGGGTTATTGGGTAATTTTTCTTTCCCTCTATTTGAGAATTCTTTATAGGAATGGGACTAGTAGGTAGGACTTTTCATGATTTACGCCTTCCAGGTATGGAACTAGTGAGGGTAAATTATCACGGGTTTATCATGTCGAGGGTGGGCTGATTTTTATTACTTTATCGTCGTTACGCTAGTCTAGGTATGAGACTAGATTGAGATTTATGTTAGAAAATCTTCATATACATAGGTTATGACATATTGATAACTTGGGGACCCTTAGGTATGGGACTAAGGGGTATTTTGAGGATCTCACGTTGATAAAAAGGGTGGGGTAATTTGAAATTGTGAATTGAGAAAATTGAGAATTAATAACTAAGATAATAAGACGGGTGTTAAAATATATTAGCGACATAATCCGCGAAGGCCGACAGTTTAAACGGGCCAGCCGGCATTTTGACGAGGGGATGTGTATTTTGGTGGAGAAATAACCCAAGGCGGGAGGACCGCCATAATAAATTGAGGATATAAGAAAAGTTGGTTAATTTAATTAAATTAACATCGTGG
Source organism: Sambucus nigra (assembly GCA_949130495.1). NCBI lineage: Eukaryota > Viridiplantae > Streptophyta > Magnoliopsida > Dipsacales > Adoxaceae > Sambucus > Sambucus nigra. The sequence goes on from OX422213.1 coordinate 54,512,678, forward strand.
GACTTGGGAATTTAAAATCATATTGGTGTGCCTTTTTAAATCGGAATTCCTTCGGGTAGTTAGTGATTTATATTTATCACGTTTAATTATCTCGTTTAATTTAAAATACTCTATTATGATATTTATTGCGTATAATGATACTGTCAAGATTCAAGGATCCTATTTGAGGGGAGTAGTGTGTATTCTTTCTCGGGGTTTAGCCCTGACCCATGCGTTGAATAACCTTTTTCGGGATTAGTATTTTGAGTGGTTGCATAAGATTTTTGGCGATTATCATTTGGAGATGCAGCTGGAGCTGAATTACTTTACTGCGTTATTTTAAGTTTTGACTTTCTTTTCATTCGTATTTCATTATGAGACTCAGTTGTGAGATTTTTTGGGACACTCGGTTCCAAAGTTGTTTAAGGATTTTTAGTTGGAGCATTTACAGTTGGTTTATTTATTCATATTTTATTTAATCATTATTGGAGATTGGATTTATTCGGAGTTATCACGTGATGAAAATTTTATCGCTTATTTGTTTATGATCATTTGAGATTGATTCAATTATTTATCTTATGGACTGATTTATTTATATCTCATATCTGTCTCATGCTAAGATTGATATTTATTTAGACCACGCCCGTCATAGTTTGGTGGCGGTGGCTGGCCACCCCGTCTGTCGGATTTTGCTGGGTGTGACACTACTATCCCGCATTAATAGAATATGTAAAGTCATTTAACCGTAATATATATGTTAGTGTAATTCATTGGTATTGTAAGAAGCCACCTCTCCTTTGAATCTCAAAGTTTGTTTACTCCTTGATTTTAGAAGAGAAAACGTCATACTTGTGTCTCTCCCAGTTCTGGAACTTTTTCTTTCTATATTCTTTCTCATTCACCCATTCTCTTCCCACTATATAAATCACCTCACCTCAAGTAGCACAAATTGATGAGACTTTTTTTCACACCTAAAATAACCAAAAAAAGTTTGAGTTTTACCAACCGGAGGGAGGCAACACACTGAGATTATTTTAAAAAAATAAAGGGAGGGAGAGAGAGAGGGAAAAAAATTAAAAATGGCAAGTAGTGTGGCAACCAGATCAACTAGAATGGCTAAAACTAGTACATGCCAAGGTTTGGGGTTCTTTGCAGGGAAAGATGGTTGTTTTAAAAGCTTCTGGAGATTGTGATAAGGCTGTGAATGATGCTTGACAGGGCTATATGGTGTGTGGGTGTAAGGTAGAGGATGATTCTTCTCTGTCTTCTCTCTACGATGATGTTTGGTGGTTTTGGCATTTGTGTGGCATCTGATAGTGGTTGATACTTTGAAAGACGGTGGATAATTTTGATTGAATAAAAATTCGGCTTGTACACGTGTTGGATTCAAAATAGAGTTTCGTTAGCCTTCGAGAATTATCCAGGGTGTGTTTGTTTTTTGGGGTTAGGTGTTGGGTTTATTATTTAGGCTTTATTTGGGGTTGGGCCTATGTGCCTTTTCTAGGCAGCTTGTTGCTTTTTGTGCTAGATTTTATATTGGTGGTGTTTTGGGCCGTTGAATTTAGTAGAAGTTTGGTTTGTCTTTGTTGATTATGGTTGTTGGTTTTGGGTTAGGCTTTTTAGCCTTTTGTTGGGATGCATTGTATTCTTTTTGGGCTATTGCCCTTTCTAATTAAATTTCACATTTCATAAAGAAAAAAATGGGTAGCTTATTGATTTGTTATATAGTGTATTTATAGGTCTAATGTGTTGATTATAATTTGTTATTTATAGGGCTACTGACGTGTAGATTTGTTTTAGCTTTGTTGTTGTTGATGTTTTATTGTATTCTGATATATAAAGAATTAGTGAATGTCTTTGTAAGCCTAATATGTACATGTTATCCAATTTCTCTCCCATTTTCTCTTTTAATATAATGTAGTTTTGTGCATTTTATGTTATGTTACGAGTTTTGGATGTGTGGCTGTTTCCATACTTAAGTATTACTCTTATTTTTTTTATTTGATTTGTGTGAGTTTATGGTGTTAGTTTTTTTTAATTTGTATTTTCTGTGTATATTTGTGTTTTTTTAATACAATTCATCTTCCCGAATAATGAATCAAAGACAAATTCCTCAAATCGATTATATATATGTATTATACTTTGTTAAGTTTTTAATTTTTTTTAATTCTTATTACTTATTAGTATACATTACATGGATCTACATGACACAAAATATACAACTTAATGTGCAAGGTAACTATCACAATGGCGTAGCTTATGCATCGCGTAGGTTTGTACCTAGTTTTTTTCAATAATGCTATTATTTGTGTTATGATTGTTACCAAATTCGTTCTGCTCATCCAAATTGACTTTATTTACTATCAAGTTCGTAATTCATAAAATGAAATCTCTTCTTAACCTCAGTTATACAATTGGTTGCGTGTTAATGCTATTCAAATGGAATAATATTCGTAAAAAAAATATTGCCTTAGGGTTTATAGAAAGTATACTAAAAAATATAGAGGTACTGTAAATAAAAACCAAAGGCCCAACCAAAACAAAAGATATTTTATTCTATATAACTCTTCTAAAAGGTTCAAAAAGAAAGAAAGTAATATTGTTGGATCATTCTTATGCCAAATGAGCAACGAACTCGGGATGAAGTACCGCAATCCAGATGGAGTTGATCCCACGCCTTCGAAACAACTTTGATTTCTCTCTAACAACATCGTCCAAAAGATGCAATGTGAGAGCATCCGCCACACATTCATCACCCCCTTCCACCCCTTGGGAATATACCAAGATGCGAATAAGTCACTCATGGTCTCTTCCATGAGCCATTGGATCCCACAAATAGAGAGGAAGGCACTCGGTAGCCCCCTCGTCACCTAATGATGCAAAAGTAAATGATTAGTTGTCTCCTCTCCCTCCTTACATATTCAACACTGACTGGTCATTCTACTACCCCTCCTTTGCACACTATATGTCTTAAATATTTCTTGTTTAGCTGCAGTGCACACGAAGAAAGTAACTTTAGGAGATCCCTTCATTTTTCACACATTTTTTCACGGATATGTCACACTCCCCAACTCCCTCAAAATCGTGTAATGACATTTGATTATAAAAGCACCATCCTTGTCTCTAGCTAAAGTTAAGTTATGCTCCCATCCCACCGGGATCAGTGTTGTTTCAAACTAGTCTAAAAATGCCTCTACCTTCCCTATTTCCTAATCCCGAAGTCTCATTCTAAATTTTGGGCTTCACACCATTAGGTCCCTATCCATTCTCATATGATATATCACCAACCCCTCTTTATCCATCTAATCTGGAACATCCTTGGAAACACTACAAGAAAAAAGGGTATAAGGGATGGTAGAAATCTGTCCCTAAAAGCACAAAATTCGTCCCAAAAGAGTATTTATGACGGATTTTGCAACGGAAAAAATCTGTCCCTTATACTAGGAGTCACAAATATTTTTGCCGTCCCAAAAGGTGTTCCCGAGTAAAATTCCCGCTCCTGTGAGTAGTATTAGGGACGGATAAATCGTCCCTTATACTTCTCATATTCTGGCAACCCCAATTAGGATGGTAAAAACCGTCCCAAAAGGTAGTTTCAATTAATGCAAAATGGGTATTAGGGGCATATCATAACCGTCCCAAACGGTATTCTCAATTAATACAAAATGGGTATTAGGGACGGTTTATAACCGTTCCAATTGATAAATTATAAATTGTAATAAGTAATTATATTATTATATGTTTTATGTTGCAGTAATAAATGACGTCTAATTTGCATCATAAGTTAAATCATCCAATCATAAACGCAATATATCAAATGTATTCATTGAAACACGTATCTAATAACAATTTCTTCCATTAAACTACATTCAAGTCGAAATATTTAAATGAGTACAAAATCATACTAATTAATATGAAATTCAATTGTAAAAAAAAACGTCCATAAATTAAGATGATAAATATAGTTGTCACACTACAAAAACTTCTCTTAGTGTCACATATAGTAGACAAGCTAAAAATCATGTCTCGTCAACTTCTTCTGTACAACCTACAATCAGTAAATGATCATTTTATCAAAATAATATTATAGTCAAATAAAATATCCAAATATATTAGTTAGTTGTATCAACAACTTTTTACAATTTTTTTAAAAATTCGACAGAACCTTCTTTGTTTATACATGAAAACCAACTTGTTTAATCAACACAAATCCCGCACGCCCATAAAAAAAATGAAAATAACAATCTCGAAAATCAACAACTCTTTATAATTTAAAAAAATAAATTCGGCACAGTCTCCTTTGTTTATACATGAAAAAAAACATGTTTAATTAACCCAAAAGCCCACATGGCCATAAAAAATTGAAAGCAATAATCTCGCATATCAACAATTCTTTATAATTTTTAAGAAAATTCGGTAGAGTCTCCTTCGTTTATACATGAAAACCAACTTGTGCTATCAAAACAAAAGCATTTATAACCAGAAAAAATTTAAAACAACAATCTCGCATATCAATAACAACAATAAATAAATAATCTATTAGGCTCAAACCATTGATTTGTTCATATGTTCCACGTGAATAAAATATAACGCGAAAATGTTACCCTGCAAAAAAATATAAGACACAAAACAAAAAAGATATCAGTAATCAAATAATGTTTAAACCTAAGTCTACATGTTTACGAGTCTAACTGTTTTGTGGTTGTTTTACATTTTCACCCTTTGATAGCATGTTTTTATGCCTAAGTCTAAATTTTGCAAATTCTCGTCATATACTCACACCGGGAGTCCGGTGACTACGCTCTAGGTTCGTACAAGTTACATTGGTCGAGTGCGAGGTGCTCGTGCTTCTTACGGGACCATTTTGTGGTTGTTTCACACTTTCACCCTTTGATGCCATGTTTTTAAGCATAAGTCTAAATTTTGCAAATTCTCATCGTATACTCAAATCGGGATTTTGGTGACTATACGGTCGGTTCCGATTAGTTACATTGGTCCCGTGAGAGCTGATCGTGCCTCTTACTAAACCGTTTTATGTTTTTTACGTTTTCACCCTTTGACGCAATGTTTTAAGCCCAAGTCTAAATTTTTACAAATTATCACCGTATACTCAAATCGGGAGTCCAGTGACTATGCGATCGATTCGTACCAATTACGTTGGTCCCGCATGAGGTGCTCGTGCCTCATACAGTCCCATTTTGTGGTTGTTTTACATATTGACCCTTTCACATCATGTTTTTAAGCCTAAGTCTAACCGTTTGCAAATTCTCATCGTATACTCAAACGGGGAGTCTGGTGACTATGCGGTTGGTTCGTACGAGTTACATTGGTCCCGTATGAGGTGCTCGTGCCTCTTACGGGATTGTTTTGTGGCTATTTTATGTTTTCACCCTTTGACGCCATGTTTTTAAGCCTAAGTCTAATTATTTATAAATTCTCATTTTATACTCAAGCCGAGAGTCCGGTGACAATGCGGTCGGTTCCTACAAGTTATGTTGGTCTCCTACGAGGTTCTCGTCGCTTTTATAAGACCTTTTTATGGATATTTTATATTTTTACCCTTTGACGACTTATTTTTAAGCCTAAGTCTAATAGTTTGCAAATTCTCGTTGTATACTCAAACTGGGAGTCAGACGACTGTGCGGTCGATTCGTACGATTTACACTGGTCCCGTGCGAGGTGCTCATGCCTCGTACGGGATCATTTTGTGGTTGTTTTCTATTTTCATCCTTTGATGGCATGTTTTCAAGCCTAAGTCTAAATTTTACGAATTCTCGTTGTATACTCAAACAGAGAGTTCGATGAGTACGCAGTAGGTTCGTACGAGTTACATTGGTCCCGTACGAGGTGCTAGTGCCTATTACGTGACCGTTTTGTGTCTATTTTATTTCTTCACCCTTTGACTCCATGTCTTTAAGCCAAGTCTAAATTTGGCAAATTCTCATCATATACTCAAACCGGGAGTCCGGTGGATATAAGATCAGTTCCTATGAGTTACATTGGTCCTGTACGAGGTGATTGTGACTTTTACGGGACCGTTTTGTATTTATTTTATGTTTTCACCCGTTGACGCCATGTTTTTAAGCCCAAGTCTAAATTTTTACAAATTCTCACTGTATACTCAAACCTAGAGTTCGGTGACTATGCGGTCGATTTGTACGAGTTACATTGGTCCTGTACGAGGTGCTCGTGTCTCATATGGGACCATTTTGTGGCTGTTTTACCTTTTCACCCTTTGACGACAGGTTTTTAAGCCTAAGTCTTACAGTTTCCAAATTCTCGTCATATATTCAAATGGGGAGTCTGGTGACTACGTGGTCAGTTCATATGAGTTACATTGGTCCCATGCGAGGTGCTTGTGCCTTTTATGGGACCATTTTGTGGCTATTTTTTGTTTTCACCCTTTGACGCCGTGTTTTTAAGCGTAAGTCTAATTGTTTATAAATTCTCATTTTATACTCAAGCCGGGATTCTGTGACTATGTGGTCGGTTCCTACAGGTTACATTGGTCCCATGAGAGTGGACGGTGACTATGCGATCAATTTGTATGAGTTACATAGGTCCCGTGCGAGGTGGTTGTGCCACTTATGGGACCGTTTTGTGGATATTTTACGTTTAAAGCCTTTAACATCATGTTTTTATGCCTATTTCTAACTGTTTCAAAATTCTCATCATATACTCAAACCGAGAGTTCGGTGACTACGTGGTCAATTTGTACAAGTTACATTGGTACCTTACGAGGTGCTCATGCCTCTTATGGGACCGTTTCATGAATGTTTTACATTTTCACCCTTTGACGACATAATTTAAGGCTAAGTCTAACCGTTTGCAAATTCTCATTGTATACTCAAATCGGGAGTCCGGTGACTATGCAAATGCTTCATGCGAGTTACATTTGTCCCATGTGAGGTGCTCGTGCCTCTTACGGGTGCGTTTTGTGACTGTTTTATATTATCACCCTTTGACGACATGTTTTTAAGCCTAAGACTGGCTATTTGCAAAATTTTTTCTTATACTCAAATCGGGAGTCTGGTGACTATGCGATCGGCTCGTACGAGTTACAATGGTTCCAGTCGAGATGCTCGTGACTCTTATGGGACTATATTGTAGCTGTGTTACATTTTCACCCTTTGACGACATGTTTTTAAACCTAAGTTTAAGCATTTGCAAATTCTCTTCGCATACTCAAATCAGGAGTCCGTTTACTATGCGGTCGAATCGTACGAATTACATTGGTTCAGTGCGAGGTGATTGTGCCTCTTATGGGACCATTTTGTAGATGTTTCATGTTTTCAACCTTTCACGCCATGTTTTTAAGCCTGAGTCTAACTGTTTGTAAATTCTCTTCGCATACTCAAATCGGGAGTCCAGTTACTATGTGGTCGGTTCATACGAGTTGCATTGGCCAGTATGAGGTGCTTGTGCCACTTACGAGCCCGTTTTGTGGTTGTTTTACATCTTCACTATTTGATGGCATGTTTTTAAGCACAAGTTTAACTGATTGAAAATTCTTAATGTATACTCAAACCATAAGTCTAGTGACTAAGCAGTCGGTTCGTGGGAGTTACATTGGTCCTGTGCGATGTTCTTGTGCCTCATACGTGACTATTTTTTTTATTTACATTTTTGACCCTTGTACATAACTTTTTAAGCCTAAGTCTAACATTTTACAAATTCTGGTCATATACTTAAACTGGCAGTTTGGTGACTACTCAGTCGGTTCATATGAGTTATAGTGGTCCCGTGTGAGGAGCTCATGCCTGTTATGGGACCGTTTTGTGGTTATTTTACAATTTCACTCTTTGACGACATGCTATTAAGCTTAAAGTTTAAATTTTTTTACAAATTCTTATCGTATACTTAAACCGAGAGTCTAGTGACTACGCGGTCAGTTCGTACAAGTTATATTGGTCCCGTGCGAGGTGCTCATTCTTCTTACAGGACTATTTCATGAATGTTTTACATTTTCACCCTTTGACGGCATTTTTAAGCATAAGTCTAACTGTTTGCAAATTCTAGTTCTATATTCGAACTGGGAGTTCGGTGACTACGCGGTGCAAGTTACATTGGTCCCATGTGAGGTGCTTATGCCTCATACATGACCGTTTTGTGGATGTTTTATGTTAGCACCTGATCGAGGGGAAAAGTAGTGCGTGTCAAATGCTGATCGTTGTTTCTGTTCACCGCCTCAATACAAAAACCTAAATTATGACTACACTCAACGGATGAGTATAGCGGTAAGTCGGGTATCAAAAATCCACATAGATGAGTTGATAGAATATTATTTGGTTTAGTACTTCAGAAATAAAAGTGTAAAAGATGATTATACACAAAGAGAAAAAGATGCAGAAAGAGAAATGATTAATTAAGGCGAGTGAATTTAAACTAGATTAAGAAAAGCGGTAAAAACTATAGGTTGCATCAAATATCCCTCACTCTAGTTAATTAGTATAAAATGGTTACATGGGTCGACGAGTTATTATGAATACATCTCGTTTCGACAGTTAATTAAATCAAGGGTGTCACGCCCCTAAATTTGCATAAAAGCCTAATATGATTTTGTTGACAACAAATACCCCGGAAATTATGCATGCAAGGTCGTATGCATGGAGCATATATGATATTCCCCGTTAAATCCCCTAGGCATAATAACTAGGACAACGCACCCGAAATAGACTCGTAAACATCGTCACCAAAGCAAAGCAACATCTGAACCCGAAATGAGTTCAATCCGACACAACCTAGACTAATTTATCTAGAAAGCATATTAAAAATGTGGTAAATAAACACGATAAAACTACACTAGAAAGCAAGGAAAGAAAGCATGTAAACCTAATAATGAAAGCATGCAAATTAACTACAAATCAAGAATAAAGGAAATACAACTATATTAAAATGGTAGGGAAGATGAATATTTAACTTACAAACCCAAATGGGTGTCAAACCAAGTGAGGAGGAAGAAAAAATCTCCAAATCCCCAAACCCTAACCTAAAGCTATCTAAAATCTAATATTATCTGACATTTACAACAAAAATGGTTTATATAGTAAGTGGAATTAAATTGGAAAAGAAAAAGAAAAAGAAAAGAAAAGGGAAAATATCTACAAAAAATAGGGGATCGATCGATCGATGGCTGGAAAATAAGCCCACTGTCTAAGCTCGAAGGAAAAAATATGAAGGATTAGTCGATCGATCAAGCAGGTCTCAGCCAAGTTCCCCCCTGTATTGGTTTCTTTATTTTTCTCTTCCGCTAAAAATCCCGTAACTTCTTCACATGGACTCGGAATCGTGCACCGTTCGCGGACACACGGAGCTTGCGAGGAGGGATACAACTTACATGCAGATGATAGTCCAGGTGACTAAACTATGAATTGACCAAATTGCCCTTGAACGTGCGGTTACGTACGAAAATTAGACACAATGCGTCCGAACTTCACACTTAGCATCCAAATACTTATAAAAGCTCAATTAACCCCTGTAAAGCATGTTAACATAACAATCTTAGGTTGTCTGGTTAATGAGCATAAATATAGGGAATAAGATACCCGAGGGGGCTAAAATGCATAGATTCGAGGGTTAAAATACGTATTATCACCCCTTAACTTACACATTGGTAGTCCCTAACAATGAAATAGGATACAACAAGAACAACAATCAAACCAAAAGCAGGATACGAGTACAAAAACATGGTATAAAATCATAAGGCCACTTTCGTGGGCGATTCGATTGCATTTATCGTATGTAATAAGCCGTTAAACCCCTAGGTTACCCTAGTGGATGAGTGTAGTCTCGTGAGGGTTTTCAGGGATGATACCCACAAACATCACATGGTTTCCTCAAAATATGCCCAAACCAACATGCGACAAGACCAACAATAGCGAATAAGATTTCATACACATTATTAGAACATTGAACGAATTCAAATAAAAGTCTGAAATCATTAACATTATAGAATGCACCTCATAGAATTGAAACCTAAAAATGTGGGAGGGGAGCGAGCACATGAAAAGTGTGATTTGACAAAAACTTATATAAATCGGATAATAAATAAAGCAAGCATATATTCAATCCTCATGGGCATTAAACTCATCAAGTGAATTCCCTCAAAATAGGGAGGTAACACATGGAACATGCAGGCATAAAGAGTATGTAAATGGAAACTTGGTCGCACACATGTCACAAATGAAGAATGCTATATATAAAATGAAAAATTGTAATCTCAATGAAAGATACCGCTCACTAAAGGAGGCAAAATATATTTTCACAGATTATCAAAACTATTGAAACCTTTGGATTACATCTACTTAAGATCACATAAGACTTTAATAGGGTTATAATGTAGGCTAGGCTTGGGTAGGAAATGAAAGGAATTTATGTACGAATTCAAAGTGTTCGGAATGAAAACTTGGAATAATGAAAAATGCGGGCAATATCAAAATTGGAAAATAATACATAAAAGCATTGGATATAACAATAGGGAGAGCTATCAAAGATTATTGAACTATGTACACAATATTTATAACTTTCTCTTTCTTTTCTTTTCTTTTTTTCTCATTTTTCTCTTTTGTTTTCTTTTGTTTTCTACTTTCTCTTTGCTTTACTTTTCACACTCTCATATGCCAAAATTGCAACCATGCGACAACATCATTCAATCCCAAGCAGCATTCCAAACAAAGGCATGGAAGGTGTATGTATGGTATATAACTCCAATTTGGAGTTGGTTATGGGATTGGGGTTATGAAACGAAAGGCTAATATTTAGACTTAAAGGGGTTGTCGAGGGTAAACATATAAGGCAAGGTCAAGGCTAATATGTTTGATATAACAAGGATGGCCTATGATCATTTCATAAAGTTTACGCAATTTTTGAGTAAAAAAACATTGAAAATCATGCTCAAGTAACACATTTCATAAATGAACTCAATTAATGAACAATCAAATGAAACAATAGCGAGATTACGAACGACTGTAACATTTTCAAAGAGGAAAGAATAGCGTATACACTCACAAACGATGAAAGGTACAAAGCTTACTCGGTGTAAGTATATACAATGCAACAAAAGATTACCGAGTTATAAAAATCTTAAACCAAATCAATAAAACAAGAAGAACGCATGTACTCATGGGATTAAAGTTTAATTCATGAAGTTATTCATAATATCAGTGATTGAGGACTAAAGTCTAATAACTTCTAAAATCGAGAACATGCATCATTAAATTGTCTATTGGATCGGGCAATTATTGAAATTTATCATCAGTTACAATGGCAAAATGCCCAATAAAGAAGAAAAAAGAAAGAAAATCTTCTTGTAAATTTTGAATTTTTCTAAGAAAAGGACACTAAGCAACTAACATGTGAGAAAAAACATGGACTAAATAAAGAAATGGATAGAATATCCCACACCCCCTAACTTAAAACCTGACATTGTCCTCAATGTGAATTAAGAACTAAGTTAAAGAGAGGAAAATAGTGATATTAACAAAAATTGGAGCGATCCCCATAAGAACAAGTCCAAAGAATCTACAACACAAGTTAGTACCGAGCATACCAAAAACAAATAACAAAAAGTTAACTAATTACACTAGACTAAATTAAAAAGTAAAGAAAAGATAAAAAGAAAGAAAGAATCAAAAGATAACTATATATAACCTAATATTTAGGCTTCACACTAACTAGACACTAGAAGTCTTAATAGTTGAGGGTACACCGTGAAAACGATTTGACTTTGGAGGGTGACCGGTGTACCCTCACACTCAAGCATGCCTTCTGAAAAATATGACTTCCATTTGAACAACGGAAGGCATGTGTAAGGCGGAAGAAATGAACCATCGTCAATTAAAAGTTTTGGAGGGACGATGGGGGATTTGAATTGAACGGGCGATAAAAACATGTGGGGACCGAGAAAAGTTGAATATTATCCCAAGGATTTTGCAATTGGAATGGGAGGTGGCGCACATGAAGGAAAATATGCGTTCATGGAAGGAGACTCGAGCAAGTACTCCTCATCGGTGAAAAGGTTTAAAACATTAAAGTTTGAAGCCGAATCATCGGGTACTTGTGACGGTGTGATAACAGAGAATGAAAATGGGGAGGAAAGAAATTCAAACTCAAGAGATGAGTCATCATCGCTTGAAGATTGAGTTTCGAAGGAAATAAGATCATTTTCAATGAAATGTTCTTCTTTGGGGGCCAAAGAAGAAATCATTTCATTGCAAATGGATATTACTTCCATTTCATCCTCACTTTCAATATCTATTATGCAATGGGTAAAGTCGACAATGATTTGTTCCAAAGTAGGCACAAAGTCCTGATTTGGTTCAAAACATTCCTCGACTTCGAAAATCTCAGAAGAAAAATCATCGTTGGATTCAAATAATAAATCCAATTCATGCTCCCACAAACGATTTTCTTCCCGATAATAACTTTCAAGTTTATCATTTTCAAGCATGCGCAAACCCTCACCGAAAGTCATAGGCCGAGGCGCGGATTCTTGAAAATGCAAACTTTGAACATTACCATCGGAATTAAACTTAAACTCATTATTATAAGAATTTTGAAAACTTTTGCAATTCGTTTCAAAATTCATATTATAAGGAATTAGAGGCCCAAAATCATCATCATCATCATCAAAATTCCAATAACCCAAGTTTTGACTTTCGTCATACTAAAGCCAAAGTCATATTTGAATTTTTAATTTTTTGGGAGTCTAAGTATTGACCGAAAATCATAGGATTACGGGCATTTTGAGAATTATAATAATGATTACCGAAAGAATTGGAATAAGACATGCTTACCCAAAAATGGATCGAAGTGGTGAATTCCACAAAGTAGATGCGCGCGGGAAATTTAAGCGTTTCTTGGCGCTCAAATGTAGAAGTCCTACGAAAATGTTAGGCAAAAAATACAAATAAAAAGAAAATTCTACGAAATACTAAATCAAATAAATTCTAAAACTAACTCATCCCCGACGACGATGCCGTTTTGATCGAGGGAGAAAAGTAGTGCGTTTCAAATGCTGATAGTTGTTTTCTGTTCACCGCCTCAATACAAAAACCTAAATTATGACTACACTCAATGGGTGAGTATAGCGGTATGTCGGGAATCGAAAATCCACAAAGACGAGTTGCTAGAATATTTTTTGGTTTCGTACTTCAGAAGTGAAAGTGTGAAAGATAATTATACACAAAAAGAAAAAGATGCAGAAAGAGAAATGATTAATCTAGGCACGTGTATTTAAACTAGATTAAGAAAAGCGATAAAAACTATAGGTTGCGTCGAACATCCCTCACCCGAGTTAATTAGTATAAAATGGTTACATGGGTCGATGAGTTATTACAAATGCATCTCATTTCGACAATTAATTAAATCAAGGGTTGTCATGCCCCTAAGTTTGCAAAAAATCTTGATATGATTTTGGCGTCAACAAATACCCCAGAAATTACGCACGCAAGGTCCTAAGCACGAAACATACATGATATGCCCCGTCAAATCCCCTAAGTGTAATAACTAGGACAACGCACCCGAAATATACCCGTAAACACCATCACCAAAACAAAGCAACTTGTCAACCCGAAATGAGTTCAATCCGACACAACCTAGACTAATTTAGCTAGAAAGCATATTAAAAATGCGGTAAATAAACGCGATAAATAAACAAGATAAAACTACACTAGAAAGAAAGGAAATAAAGCATGTAAACCTAATCATGAAAGCATGTAAATTAACTACAAAGCAAGAATAAATGTAATAAAACTATATTAATATGGTATGGAGGATGGATAGTTAACTTACAAACCCAAATGGGTGTCAAACCAAGTGAGGAAGAAGAAAAAATCTCCAAACCCCCAAACCCTAACATAAAACTATCTAAAATATAATATAATCTGATATTTACAGCAAAAATGGTTTATATGGTAAGTGGAATTAAATTAGAAAGCAAAGGAAAAAGAAAATAAAAGGGAAAATATCAGTAGAAAATAGGGGATCAATCGATCGATCGTTGGTTAGAAAATAAGCCCATTGTCTAAGCTCGAAGGCAAAAATCTGAAGGATCGATCGATCGATTCTTTTGATTGCTCGATTGATCAAGCAAGTCTCAGCCAAGGTCCCCCTGCTTTGGTTTCTTTGTTTTTCTCTTTCGCTAAAAATCCCATAACTTCTTCATACGGACTCGAAATCGCGCACCGTTCGCGGCCACGCGAAGCTTGCGAGGAGGAATACAACTTCTGTGAGATGATGGGCCTGGTTCCCAAACTATGAATTGATCGAATTGCCCTTGAACGTGTAGTTGCGTACGTAAATTAGCCGGAATGCGTCCAAACTTCACACTTAGCATCCAAATACCAATAAAAGCTCAATTAATCCCTGCAAAGTATGTTAACATAGAAATCCGAGGTTGTCTGGTTAACGAGCATAAATATAGGGAATAAGATAACTGAGGGGGCTAAAATGCATAGGTTCGAGGGTTGAAATACGCAATATTTGCGTATTATCAGCACCCTTAGACGACATATTTTTAAGCCTAAGACTAACTATTTATAAATTCTCATCTTATACTCAAACTAGGTGTCCAGTGACTATGCATCTTGTTCGTACGAGTTATAATGGTCCTGAGCGAGGTGCTCGTGCCTCTTATGAGACTGTATTATGCTTGTTTACATTTTCACCCTTTGACGACATGTTTTTAAGCCTAAGTATACTCGTTTGCAAATTCTCTTCGCATACTCAAATCAGGAGTCTGATTACTACCCGATCGGTTCGTACGAGTTAAATTGGTCTCATGCATGGTACTCATGCCTCTTATGGGACCATTTTGTGGTTGTTTTATGTTTTCACCCTCTGACGACATATTTTTATTTCTAAGTAAATTTTTGCAAGTTCTCATCGTATACTCCAACCGGGAGTTCAGTGACTACGCGATCAGTTCATATGAGTTACATTGGTCTCATGCGAGGTGCTCGTGCCTCTTACATGACCGTTTTGTTGTTGTTTTACGTTTTCACTCTTTAAAGGCATGTTTTTAAGCCTAAGTTTAACCGTTTACAAATTCTTATTTTATACTCAAATCGGGAGTCTAGTGACTAAGCAGTCGGTTCATACGAGTTACATTGGTCATGTGTGAGGTTCTCGAGCCTTCAACGAGATTGTTTTGTGGCTGTTTTACATTTTTTTACCATTTGATGGCATATATTTAAGCATAAGTCTAACTTTTTGCAATTTCTTGTCGTATACTCAAACTGGGAGTCCGGTGACTATGAAGTCATTTCCTATGAGTTACATTGGTCCCGCACAAGGGGCTCGTGCCTGTGACGAGACCGTTTTGTGATTATTTTACATTAACCCTTTGATGGTATGTTTTTAAGATTAAAGTTTAAAATTTTACAAATTATCATCGTATATAAAAATTGGGAGTCCATTGACTACGCGATCGGTTCCAACGAGTTAAATTGGTCCCGTGCGAGGTGGTTGTGCCTGTTACGGGACTGCTTTATCACCGTTTTACATGTTCACCCTTTGACGCTTGTTTTTAATCCTATTTCTAAACATTTGCAAATTCTCTTTATATACTCGAACCGGGAGTCTGATGACTATGTGTTCGGTTCCTACGAGTTACATTGATCCCGTGCGAGGTGCTTGTGCCTCTTACATGACCGTTTTGTGTCTGTTTTACATTTTTATTCTTTAACATCATGTTTTTAATCCTAACTCTATTTGTTTACAATTTCTCATCATATACACAAATCGTGAGTTCGGTGACTACGCGATTAGTTCCTACGAGTTAGATTGGTCCCGTACGAGGTGCTAGTACCTCTTACGAGACCGTTTTGTGGTTGTTTTACGTTCTAATCCTTTGACGGCTCATTTTTAAGCCTATTTTTAACCGTTTGTAAATTCTCGTCATATACTCGAATAGGGAGTCTAGTGACTACGCGGTCGGTTCCTATGATTTACATTGATCCCGTGCGAGGTGCTCATGCTTCTTATGAGACCGCTTTATGGTTGTTTTATGCTTTCACCCTTTAGTGGCATGTTTTTAAGCCTAACTCTAATTATTTATAAGTTCTCATTTTATACTATAACCAGGAGTTAGGTGACTACGCGGTCGGTTCCCACGAGTTACATTGGTCCCATGCGAGTTGCTCGTGCCTCTTACAGGACCGTTTTGTGGTTGCTTTATGTTTTCATTCTTTGATGGCATGTTTTTAGTCTAAGTCTAACCATTTACAAATTATCGTCGTATACTCAAATCGGAAGTCCGGTGACTACGCGATCGGATCATACGAGTTACATTGATTCCGTGTGAGGTGCCGTTGTCTCTTATGGAATCGTTTTTGGTTGTTTTCCATTTTTACCCTATAACGACATGTTTTATCTATAAGTCTAACTATTTGCAAATTTTTATCATATTCTCAAGTCGGGAGTCCCGTTTGAAGTAGGATATTCATCCAAAACTTCTTTAATTCTGTAAACCTTGGTAATAAACAAGTTAGAAGTACGATATACACTTACGAAAATAATTTTCGTGTCTTCACATTATTATTTGGCTCCAGTAGTATACTTGTGGTTGAGTTTCCAAAAGAATAAATTTGGGCAGTTGACAGGTGTGAGAAAAAATAAAATAACACTATTTTATAGTGTAATAATGTACGTAATCATTCAATTTTTATAAAAATTGATGAACAAATAAAAAATATCATAAAGTTTACCATGATATGGGCAGGTCATAGCTTTGGACCTATATCCGAATGTTCACTTAATGTGAAATACGAAATCTGAAAAAATACTTACACAGTATCAAACTTAAAGAGAAAAGTGAATAACGAAAAAAATTAATTCAAAAGCAAATAAATAATAACCTGCTCTAATATACTCAAAAGTTTGCTACATTAGTTTGAGTCTACTATATATAAATAAACTATGGTATACCCATGCCTGAAGGCATGATGACAATTCTCCCAAGTATGAATCGTGTGGTCAAGTCATAAAAGTGACATGGCATAAATAAGAAAAGAAAAACAATACACACACCGATTGTTAGTACAAACCCAGTACCGATTGTGCTTTAAATAATTGTACCAAAGTGTGGGTCCCACTATGGTGCAATGCATTTAAAGCACAATTGGTACTGGGTTAGTACTAAGAGTCGGTGTTTGTAACATTACTCATAAGAAAAGTCTCATGGTGAACGATAAAAAAATAAAAAAATCAACTTATATACATGCGTGTACACCTATGTATTAAGTATTACAATGCTTAGCAATACACAATGTCCCCGTTATATCGATAAATTCAAAGTCCAAAACCAAAAATCCCTTACAAGTTGTATATTCAGAAATACAAAATCTCAAAATTATTACCATAAGTACCATCGGATGATGTTGAATTTAAATCACTTGGGGTATAACAATTACTAAGAGAAAGGCCACCACCGTAGTTTTTAATATGCACCGAGAGAAAGGATGGAATCCTCGTACCTTTAAAAAAATTTCAAAAAAAGTTTCCCAAATGTAAAAGCTACATACGAGGAGGGTGAATAAGAATTCCAAAAATTAGTAGAATAATTTAAAGCCTTCAATAATAGGACTATTAATTTATGCCCTTAAATCCCATAAAGTTAAAACCAATCAAGCCATAAGACTATTCTACTTTATTTTTTATCAGTTAGGCTAACAGCGTAGAAAAATGCATTTAGAACCTTTTTAAAAAAAAGTCAAGCCTGTATGCAAGGGACACCGACAAAAGTATTTTTTTAGAAGAAATGAAACTGTTTTCATCGAAATAAAATCCCATTACATCTATGTTTATTTCTAACACTCCCTTATGCTTAATCAACCAAATTCCCCCAAATTCAACAACAAATATACACCCAAACTATCCTCTCCACCAAAACGCTAACAAACTATAACCCCATAAAACGAAACTCCTCACTTCTTCGCTGTTCTAGCCAAAACCCTCTGCATATAAATAATAACCTACTCCAATATACTTAAAAGTTTGCTACATATGTTTGAGTCTACTGTATATAAATAAATAATAACCTACTATGATTGATTCTACAACATCCCACTCTAATATACTCATAAGTTGAACAAGACAAAGAATAAATTAAATAAGAGTATTTGCATAAATAATCCCCTATTTAAAATAAATAATAACTAATTACGTACTCAATTTGAGTCTCCTACATCCTACATCCTACTCTGTTTATTATATTGTATTTATAGGCTGATAAACACCAGGAGGCCTTAGTTGGAGGTGCCATACCTATAAGAACAAACAATCCTCATACCAAAACTTGAGCATTTACACAGTACATCCCTCATATTATACCAAAACTAGTCTTTTTATGTATACACAGTACATCCCTAATAGTAGGAGCATTGATGAATTTCTAAATCTCAAGGCTGCATAGGACAAAAAATCTAGGATATGGAAAAGAGGTTCATCGTTGAAGATGGGGAAGTATATTACATCTCAAATGTTGAAGTAATTAATAAAATTAGTAACAACAGATTGCATTCTTCATTGAAATTGCCTCATGTGACGACTAAGTGAGCAAAAGGACATGTAATTTGAAGAAGATATATTTATGTGATAAATTTGTTAAAAAAGAGAAACTAAAATTAGAATCAATTGATACAAACTTTATAATTTGTTTATGATACATACTCAGTCCTTTTTTGCCTGAGAATTCCAAACTGTTCAGGTGAGAGAATTGCACACCACAAATCCCATATTACATATAATATATTCAGAAGCTAAATAAGAAGATTGATGTATTTTCAAAACATAATCAAATAAACAAGTAATTTGAAACCAAATAAACTCGTCTAAAAAACAAACAAATCCGTCGAACAACTTTGTCTTACATTCAGTTGATAAAACCACTGGTGGATTGTGGATCGGAGAAGACGATGACCGGTAAAGATGGAGGTGGGCGGTGGCTCACGGCGATGTGTCTGAGATTGAGAACGCGAGAGAGAGAGGGGTCAGTAGCTCCGAGATAGAGAGAGATCAGGGGAGTGGGGGTAAAATTAATGGGAAAAAAGAGAACTAAAATAACCCTAGGTAACAAATGGGGCGGATTTTTTCGTGTTATATGGCATACTAAAAGGGACAGATGTTAAAAAACATCCCTTTTACTATATCAAATGGGACGATTTTTTAAATTCGTCCCATTTGATATAGCGAAAGGCATGGTTTTAAAAATCCATCCCTTATATTTATTTGGGAAAAAGTCAAAAATTCAAGGCATACCATAAGGGACGAATTTTCAAAACTGTCCCTTTTGTTATATCAAATGGGATGCATTTTAAAAACCGTCCCTTTTGGTATAGAAAAAGGGACGATTTTAAAAATACGTCCCTTATATTTGCCTGGAAAAAAAGCGCTAAAAGTTCTCATACACTTTAAGGGTCGGTTTTTAATACATGTCTCTTTTGATATGTCCAATGGGATGATTTTTAAAAACCGTCCCTTTTGTGATTTATCAAAAGGGACAGTAATTAAAAACCATCCCATTTGGTATATCAAAAGGGACAAAATGACACAACCGTCCCAAATACTCCCATCCCTAATAATCATTTTTCTTGCAGTGAAAGTGATCCTCCAAGGTACCATCCCTCATCCATATATCTTTATAAAATCTAAATGTGTCCATGTTACCTAGATGGAACTCTATGTGTTGAGAGAATTCCCTTATCTTTTTTTTATGTGCTTCCAAAACCCTACCCCGTGTGCGTAGAGTCCCACTACCGAACCCCACACATAGCGGTTGACACCTCCCCTAGCCACCACCAAATTCCTCCATAGGCTATTTTCCTATCAATTAAATATCCAAAACCACTTACCTAGAGAATATTTCTTAAAGTGCTCTAAACTTTCACACCCACTTCGCCCACCTTGGTTGACTTGCATACCTTTTACCAATTTACGAGATAATGTTTGAAATTGTCTTCATTATCTATCCATAATAAATCCCTCATCATCGTTTCCAATATCTAATGCACTGAGGTTAGCAGTGACAATATATACCTGAAGTATGCCCATAAGCTTGATAAAGATCTTTTGATCAAAGTCAAGCTCCCCCTTGAGTGATAACAATTCTTCCACCCCGCCTGACTCTTTTTAACTCTCTCAAGAACCGGATCCCACATTGCTTTAGATTTGAACTGTGCACCCAAAGGGAGACCAAGATTTGATGAGGGACGAAAGACCACCCTACACCCTACCACTTCCGCCAAATAACCCACATTATCTCCTACCTTAATCGGGATCATTTACATTTCCCAATATTAATGTGCAAACCCGACACTAACTCAATGCACAACAACATAAATCTCAACTTCTCCTTTTCCACATAACAAAAAATGATAATGTTTTCCACAAATAAGAGATGCAAAATCCTACTAGAATAGGTGTTTGAATCTCTAATCAAGAACCCACTAATTAACCCAGCCTCCACTACTGTCCCCAATAGACAGCTACGCACCTCCAGCATATTGATGAATAGGAAAGGAGATAAAGGTTCCTCCCCATGGAGCCCCTTAGAACTAGAATAAAATACTTCAGGCATCCCACTGACTAAAATTGAAAATCTCTCTCTTAATATGAGACTTTTCATCCACCACCACCACCATTCCTCAAAGCCCATCCTCTCCAATAAATATAACAATAACCCCCAGTTGACAAGATTGGCTACTTTATATCCCTCTTACATATAATTTTGGGGGATCCACTTCTCACTCTAGATTATACTCACTCATTCACCACCGACATCGCATCCTAAATTTGCCTACCCTCACAGAAGCATTTGGGCATCTGAAATAAGTTGCTCAATCACGTTCCATAGTGTAACTGGAAATACCATGGATACGATCTTATACACATTTACCATTAAACTAATGGGTTTGAAATATCTCATATCCATCGACCCCCCCTTCTTGGGAATAAAATTTACAAATGTTGCATTCAATAGCCTCAAAAAATGAAATATCTGATAAAACTTCGAGAATAATTCCATCACATCTCCTCTCTCAACGGTCCAATAATTCTGAAAGAAAGTTATAGTGAAACCATCGTGTCCCGTTCCATGTCCCCACTCATAAACTTTAATGCCTGGATAACCTCATCTCATCCACCATGAAGGACCCCTCCAGTATCTCAATCTCATCCCAAAAATACTCCCGAGTTCCAACCTATCAAGTGTGGGTCTCCACTCTTCCTCTTTTGTGTAAAACCTCTCATAAAACTATCTAATTACCCCCTCACCTCATCTTACTCCATAAACTCATCATCTCCCAATAGACGTTTCCCAATATGATTGAAGAGACGATGCGAGTTTGATACTTTATGAAAACATTTGGTATTCTTATCCCCTTCTATCAACTATAAGGCATGAGATTTTATCTCCAGTTAATTTCCTCCTGAATCAACCTCCTTCCCACCTCCCGCTTTCTCTCCTCCCTCAAATATCACTCATCATTCGAAAGTTCACCCCTACCTTCATTCTCATAAAGTACCATCATTTCCTCCATGGGTCCGTCGATATCATCTCTCACATTCCTGAATGTCTTTTTATTCTAGCGTTTGAGATCTTCATTAAGAAAGATAAAGCTTAATGGCCAAACTATAACTTGCATTACCCTTAACCACATAGCCTTTCCACCATATATTCATAAAATCATCTTCTTTCAATCACATATTCTCAAATATGAATGGATCCCTTCTACCTCTCCATGTTCTTCACTCAAGAAGGACCGGTATGTGGTCTTAGGTCACCCGAGGTAAGCAAGACTGATTCACATCGGGTAACTCCTCCTCCCAATCTGGATAAAATAAGAAATGATTTAACTGAGATATAGATGGATTGCCTGTATTAATGGACCATGTAAATGTCCCACCCTATAGTAGTGCATCCATAAATTCCATTTCATCAATGGAATTATAAAAGTCCCTAATGTATCTGCTCACCCCCTTCCACCGCTCCTTTTTGAAGTAAAATGAACCACATTAAAATCACCCCCACCCCATGCACCATGGCACCCTCCAAATTCTGCTAATTCCTTCTAATTCTTCCCATATTTCCCATCTAATCAAATAATCCACAATGCCATAAACCCTTGAAAAAAATCCATGTGAACCCATCCTCTGCATTCTTAAATAAGAAAGATAAGGACCAATTGCCAACCAAATAATTTAATATTTCAACTACTCTATAATCCCACGTAATAATAACCCCACATGACATGCCCTCATCCTCCAAATTACACCACTCTACCAAGTGACTACCCTAGATAGGTTCAAATAGCGCATCAATCTAATCTCAAACAAAGAAGTTATAAAGAGCTAAATTTTGAAACAAGAAGAGTCAAATGTCAAAGATTTTGGTCAATGGAAAAGTCAAACCTTATAACGCAGACTCTTATAGAAATTTGTTTTCCTCAAAGAAAGGGTCACCTCGGTTCAAATTACACATCAATATGAGCTCATATGTGGAAGTTATCAACGTTTTCCTTATCATTCACACCTCAGTCGTTTAGACAATCGCCTTCATTGGGTTTTCTCGATGGATTGGCAAGGGCAAAAGCTAGCGGAGCAGCTGATGCAGATAATGCTGATGTCCTTCGCTGTGGTGGCATTTGTTACGGGCTATGCTTTGGGATCATTTCAGATGATGATGCTTATATATGCTGGTGGGGTTGTTTTGACTACATTGATCGCTGTTCCAAATTGGCCTTTCTTCAACCGCCACCCTCTCAAGTGGTTGGACCCGAGCGAGGCTGAAAAACATCCAAAACCGCAACCTGGTACTTCTAATTTGAAGAAGAAGAAGGTCAATAAGAAGTAGGCTATTTCACTGATCATCATCAGGTTCTTCTAGTGTTCTTTTCTCATTTGAGATGTAGTAGGCACCTGTTCCTCCAGTTTTATTTTTCTCTTTAGACTATATTGATTTGTATCGAACTAAATCTTACAACTTTATACAATGACTGGAAGGAATGTTTACATTAAAAAAAAAAAAAAAACAAGCTTTGGGGTGAAAAATACAATTACGAAAACCTCGGCTAAAATATGGCCTATATTTTTGTGGGTACATTATATTTATCAAGTTGATACGCTAGTTAGTGAGGGAATGAAGGGAGCAAAAGGTCATGGGTTCAAAACTCACGCCAACCCATATCTTTTTAAACAAATCAGAATAAAACAATTAAAAACTGTAAATAAAAGATTTTATTTTTGCTGATGGACGACTTATACCTGATTGTCCCCCTTCCTTCTTGGACCACCAGACCAAACATTCATTCGTAAAAGACATAGCACCCAGAAATATACAATACATATTCTGAGCCTATCTTAAAGCCCCGTTTCTTTTCCAATTCCCAACTCCTACTCCCTTAAATCATTTCCTTATTTACTCCAATTTGTTTTATTCACAACCCACTTTACCTTAAGATTAGTGTAACACGCCGTATTTTTTAAAGTATTTTAAATTACATGTGTGCACGTAAGTTTAAATAATCAAAAAATAAAGTGGCGTAAATAAATATTAATTAGCGAATAAAAGGGATTAATAAATATGTGTATTTATATTTACTTGTGTGATAAGTAAATGATAATGTATTAAATTTTATTATGTCGTAAGTGAGTTAAAGCGACGATTTTTTTGGTATTTCATTCGGGACACACATGTAGAGTCGTGTCGGGAATGAGATAGGAATTTTATTTTAGAGGAGTTGAATGGTAGTTTTGAGTGCATCAATGGTCCGTCATAGGTTGAAATAATCCAGAATAGATACTGGTGGGTTACAATTGGGTTCCAGGGCCTTTTTAGACTAAGTGGGAGTCGTAGAAGGGCATACATGTCATTTTACTTGAGGGGTCTAACCCTATTTTGGGATTAGAGAGTTTTAGGTTAATATTTAATCAGTGTGGATAGAGGAGGACTGCTATTTATCCACCCAAAAAGGCTAGGGTTTTTGAGAAAGTGAGAAACGAAAAAAAGGAGGAAAAGAGAATCTGGGGAGGAAGGCTATCATCTTCCAATAAAATATCATCATCAAAAGAGGAATTTTAGAAGAGAAAACTCATAATCCATGATATTTAAGGCTAGTATTTACTTCCTTTGATAGTTTGTGTAGTTTCATTTGTCCATGCAACCTTTGTGTAGAATAATATGATTTTGGGTTGGGAAAAGTAAGGAAAATCTAGGTTTTGAATTATATAAATTATAGGAGATGAATATAATGATGAAACTATGATGAATCTGATTAAAAAAATATAATAAAGATAAGTTCTCGGATGAATTAAGAATAAGGAATCAAATCTCAAAACTATTGTTTTGTATTGCATGAATTCTTAATTCAATTCATTGTTCGGTGAATAGGATGTTGTTTCGGGATGGTTTTAAATAGAACATTATTAGATAATGTTTGGGGATGATATATTTTTCATGTATGAGATTTTAGTGAAGTTTAGGACCACCATGGATAAGGGTTCAAGGTGAAATCTCATTACCTGTTCATCTTGGTAGCCCATTAGAACTAAACCAGTTCGTTGGGAGTGGTAGAGCGGTTCACCGATCGAATCGGTTCGGTCCATCCATCGAACCAGTTCGGTTCTACTAGCTTGCCACCTTTTCCTTGTGTTTATTTTTCAGACCCTTTAAGGATTGGGCACAGAATACTGGGTCCAGGGATGAGTTTAGGTTTATGGGAATTCGGTGTAAGGGTTAGGAAGCGCCGTAGGCTAACCAGGGATGATTTTCAGTAAAGAAAATATGTGACTAATTGAGTGACTGTTCATGGGTGGGAATTGAGAAATTGATTTAGGATTTCGGTATGGGTAGGCTAGTGCTTGGTTAGAATAGAATGTTGGCCAAAAGTATATAATTGGAGAGTTAAACTATAAGTAAAGGGATACTTAGAAAAGGTCGAGAAGTCAGGTTAGACTTTGGGATTTGGTAGGCTGTTGCTATGAGAGATATTACGCACATAGCTGAATTTATATATATACACGTATCAAGTTTGACCAGTACATATATGTTTATGTGAATGACTTTATATGAACATACCTACTATAATATTCTATCATTGGAGGTTGCGCATAGGTGGCAGTCCACCCGGGCGTTGACTACCAGGTATTGGAATATTTCCCCCAAGTCATAGTATTATTGCATGACCACTATCTATATGTGAGAATAGGTATTGGTTTTGATCCTAGTTGGGTGTGATGTGGTATGGTTATGAACCAAGGATGTATGTTCATGACCACTTTTGTTACGTGTTTACGATTTGGGACCGATGGTGAGATTCCGACCTGGTGGCCCAAGTGTGGTACGTGATGTACCTCATGCTTGATAACATACTAGGGATGCATCCGGGAAGTCCAGTTCAGGTATGCTATGTATATAGGTATAAATCGTGAGATATGTATATGTGCTTAAATAATTGTGTGAACATTTAAGTGTAGCTAGTGTATGGTCAGATTGCCTATACAGTGAGACAAATATGATTAAGAAAATCTAAGTTATAAGCTTATGGATTAATTACATAGTACATAGTATGGGCTATCGTACGGGCATTATGGATAGGGTAGATGTTTAGTGGATAAAAATATGTTGGATAGGGTAGATGTTTAGTGGATCAAAATGGGTGAAGGATGGCCAGAGTAGTTGGGTCAGGTAGCATAATGAGGCGGATAAAATACACGGGTTAAGTGTGCATTGTAAATGAGGGGTGAGGATAATCTCATGTGAGTGAGACACCAGGTGAACATAGATATTTCTTACTTCTTTATTATTATTTTATTTAAATACTTGAAATTGTTTTCAAATATTTTAGGTGCTAACGAATATCAAAAATATTTTCAAAACCTTTTAGGTGCTCAGCGACAGGTTTACCACGGATAGCCTTTCCATTCTAGTCAGACGATGCTTCGGCAGTTGTGGATGTCTGTAGGACTTGATTAGATGCGTCTCTCATTTGTATATAGATAAGACTCTAGTTCAGTATTTCTCTTTGGGCATGGTGCCTGCAGTTTGGAAGTTTTATCACTAAACATTATTTACATTATTTCGTTTATCATTTGGATTATTGTATTCGGGATACCAAGAGTTTATTCGATTTTTTTATCAATGCTATCAGTACTCTTTACGTTATATTACTGTGGATGTTTATAATTATTGTTGAATGTTTTCATGTAAGCATGTTATTAATAAGATTTAAAAATTGACATTGGACTTAATATGTTATTAGTGTAATTAATTGATTTTCGACAGTGATGCTAAGAATGAAATCAAATAGCATTCCTGTTTAATTTAATAAAGGCATGATCAATCGGTATTAGGCAAGGCGGGGTGTCATACTTAACAACTTTGGTTCCATGCGTTATATTCATTTTTTCTTTCAAAAGCAACACACTTTATTCTTTTGACCTTGTTTCGAGCCTTAAAGAACTCCATGATTCAAATTATTTTATGTTAAATAATTTTTAAATGGTATTCCCATTTTAACCACCTATAGTATCCTCACCTATAAATTTGGCCATTTGGGCTTAGTAAAAGGAAATAATTTTTAGAGTAGAAAAATAGTTTGTTTAGTAGAAACACCATATTCTTGGAGTAGAGTAGTTTTTAGTTTGTAATTTAATTTCAATTTTAATAAATTATTATGTAAATTTATTTATGTTTTTAATAATTGGCTTAAATGCTTTCAAAATTAGTTAATTATTTTCAAAATAATTTTACTTGTTGTAATAATTATTTTCTTGACTTAAAAACTACTTCCTCTCATATTTATTTAATTTAATTAATTAAACGTGCTTTCTAAATAATTAAATTAGGTTGAGATCAATGAACACATTTTGGGTATGTGGTTTCTTTGCTATGGTATGATGGAATAAGACTTATTTTGATGAGTTAATTGTTACCGATTTTACACCCAAAAAACTTAATGGAGTATATCATATATGCACCATATTTTCTACCTCCCGTGTGTAATTTTGATAGTATTGTTGACTTCAAACTCGTATTTATACCTTTGTGGAAATTTTGTGAGTGATACCCCGGGTTTAAATGAGTATTAACAAAGTTTTAAACCTGTTTAACCAAGTAACCATTTATGCTACGTATTCCAATTTGAGGGATTTAATTCTCAACCTATAGTTTTCGTATTTGTTAATTAATCTAGTTTAAATATTTGCCTATATTAATTGCAGCATAAAATATTTTTAAAACCAAAAGTCATCATCTTTTACACTTTTATAATTTCAAGTTATAATTCAATTTAATTACAACCATGGTTATCTGTGGATTCGATACCCTACACACCGCTATACTTATGAAAAAAGTGTAGTAGTTGTCTAGGTTTTTGCATTGATGTGGTAAACTAACCAACAAAAGTGTCCTTATATTGACACTTAGTTTTCATCCGAACGATAAATGGTGTCATTGTCAGTGCCTCTTACGAGGGCATTTGGGGACTATTTTGCATATTCACCCTTCAACGACATGTTTTCAAGCCTAAGTCTAGCTAATTGCAATTTTTGGTTATGTTCTCAAATCGGCGACTTGTGACTATGCGATCAGTTTCTACATGTTACGTTGATCCCGTGGGTGGTGTCCATGCATCTTGCAGGGGTGTGTGGGGCTGTTTTACATTTTCACCCTTAGACGACATGTTTTCAAGCCTAAGTCTAGCTTTTTGCAATTTTTGGTAATGTTCTCAAATCGGTGTCCCATGACTACGCGTTCTATTTCTACGTGTTACGTTGGTCCCGTGGAAGGTGTAGATGTGTCTGATGGGGGCATTTGTCTGCTGTTTTGCATTTTCATCCATTAACGCGATGTTCTCAAGCCCGAGTCTAGCTATTTTCAATTTTTGGCCATTTTCACAAACCGTGTATCCCATGATGATGTGGTCAGTTGTTACGTGCTACTTTTGTCCCCTGGGAGGTGTCCATGCTTCCAATTGGGGCATTTGGGGGCTGTTTTTACTTTTTCACCCTTTGGGGGCATTTTTTCAAGACTAACTCTAGCTATTTAAAATTTTTGGTTAAGTTCTCAAAATAGGCATCCCGTGACTATGTGATCAGTTGCTGCTTATTGCGTTGATCTTATGGGAGCTCTTCCTACTCTTGCATGGGCGTTTAAGGGATGTTTTGCATTTTTACCTTATTACGACATGTTTTAAAGCCTAAGTCTAGCTACTCATAATTTTTGGTTATGCTCTCAAAACGAGCATCCCGTGACAACGCGGTGAGTTGCTAATTATTACGTTGGGGGGTTGTTTTGTGTTTTCACCCTTCAACGACATGTTTTCAAACCTAAACCTAGCTATTTGAAATTTTTTATCACATTCTCAAATTGGGCATCCCGTGACTATGCGGTCGGTTGTTACGTGTTACATCAGTCCCGTGGGAGGTGGTCATGCCTTTTGCGAGGGCATTTGGGGTGTTGTTTTGCACTTTTACCCTTCAACGCCATGTTTCTAGCCTAAGTCTAGCTATTTTTAATTTTTGGCAATTTAAAAAAATACGCATCCCGTGATTATGAAGTTAGTTGCTACGTGTTTCGATCGAAGTTGTTTGAGCCTCTTACGGGGACATTTTTTTTGAATTTTCACCTTTCGACGGCATGTTTTTAAGCCTAAGTCTAGGTATTTGCAATTTTTGGTCATTTTCTTAAACCGTTCATTCTATGACTATGAGGTCAGTTGTTACATGTTACGTAATCCTGTGGGAGGTGTCTGTGCTGCTTGCATGAGCTTTTGGTGGCTTTTTTAATTTTATCCTTTGGTGGCTTGTGTTCAAGCCTATGCCTAACTATTTGTACATTTTGGTCATGTTCCCAAATCGAGCATCCCCTTTCTACGGTATCAGTTGCAACTTGTTACGTTGATCTTGTGGGAGGTGTCCATGCCTCTTACAAGAGCTTTTGGGAGATATTTTTGCATTTTCACCCTTCAAAGGCATGCTTTAAAGCCCAAGTCTAGCTATTTGTAATTTTTGGTTATGTTATCAAACCGAGTGTCCCATGACTACGCAATTAGTTGCTACGTGTTATGTTGGTTTCGTTGGTTGCGTCCGTTCCTCTTTCGAGGGCATTTTGGGGATGTTTTTCATTTTCACCCTTCATCGACATGTTTTCAAGCATAAGTCTTGCTATTTGGAATTTTTGATCATGTTCTCAAACCGGACATCCTGTGACTACATCATTTGTTTCTTGATGTTATGCTAGTCCTGTGGGAGGTGACCATGCCTCTTGCTGGGGCGTTTGGGTGCTATTTTGCAATTTTACCCTTCAACGGTACGTTTTCAAGACTAAGTCTAGCTAATTGCAATTTTTCATCATGTTCTCAAAATGGGTGTTCCATGACTGCGTCGTGAGTTGCTACTTATTATGTTGGTCTCATGGGAGGTGTTAGTGCTCTTACAGGGGTATTTGGGGTTTGATTTGCATTTTCACCCTTCAACAACATGTTTTCAAGACTAAGTCTAGCTACTTATAATTTTTGGTCATGTTCTTAAACTGGGCATCCCGTGACTACATGGTTAGTTGCTTAATGTTACGTAGACCCGTGGGAGATATGTGTGCTGCTAGCGGGAGCATTTGGTGACCAATTTTCATTTTCATACTTCGATGGAATGTGTTTAAGCCTATGCCTAGCTATTTGTACTTTTTCATCATGTTCTTAAACCGAGCATCCCGTCACTATGTGGCCAGTTGCTATTTGTTTCTTTTGTCTCGTGGGAGGTGTCCATGCCTCTTACAAGTGCGTTTGGGGAGTTGTTTTGCATTTTTACCCTTCAAAGACATATTTTTAAGCCTAAGTCTTGCTCTTTATATTTTTTTGTCATGTTCTCAAACCAGGCATCCCGTGACTATGCGATTAGTTGCTACTTGTTACATTGGTCCTGTGGAAGTTGTTTATGCCTATTTAGGGGGTATTTGGGGGTCATTTTGTACATTAATCCTCCAGCAATATGTTTTCAAGACTAAGTCTTGTTATTTGTAATTTTTTGTTATGTTCTTAGACCATACATCCCGTGACTACGCGGTTTATTTCTACGTGTTACGTTGGTCCCGTGGGAGGTATCAGTGCCTCTTGTGAGGGCGTTTGGGGTACTATTTTATATTTTCACCCTTCAATGGCATGTTTTCAAGCCTAAGTCTATCTATTTGTAATTTTTGACCTTTTTCTCCAAATGGTAGTCCCGTGACTACGTGGTCGGTTGCTACTTATTATGTTGGTCTCGTGGGAGGTGTCCATGCTCTTACAGGGGTGTTTGGGAGCTGTTTTGCATTTTCACCATTGAACAACATGTTTTCAAGACCAAGTCCCACTATTTGTAATTTTTGGTCATGTTCAAAATTGAGCATCCCGTAATAATGCAATTTATTGCTACGAGTTATGTAGTCCTGGGAGCCATTCGTGCCTCTTATGGGGACATTTTGGGGTTGTTTTGCATTTTCACCCTTCAACAACATGTTTTCAATCCCGAGTTTAAGTATTTGCCATTTTTTGTCTTGTTCTAAAATTGAGCATTTCGTGACCACATGATTAGTTTTTACGTGTTACATTGGTCCCGTCGGAGGTGCCCGTGCCTCTTGCGAGGGCATTTGGGGCCTATTTTGTGTTTTCACCTTCAACGGCTCGTTTTTAAGCCTGAGTCAAGATATTTATAATTTTTCCTCATGTTCTAAAATCGTGTTCTCCGTTACTACACCTTCAATTGCTACATTTTATGTTGGTACTCTGAGGAGGTGATCGTGCCTTTTACGGGGGCGTCTGGGAGCTGTTTTGAATTTTTCACCCTTCAACGACATGTTTTACAACCTAAGTCTAGCTAATTGCAATTTTTGGTTATGTTCTCAAATCGGGGATCCTATGACTACATGGTCAGTTTCTACATGTTATGTTGGTCCTTGGGAGGTGTCCATGCCTCTTGCGGTGGTGTTTGGGGGATGTTTTTAATTTTCACCCTCATAAACATGTTTTCAAGCCTAAGTCTAGCTATTTGGATTTTTTAGTAATGTTCTCAAATCGGGCGTCCCGTGACTACGCGATCAGTTGCTACGTGTTACATTGGTCCCATGGGAAGTGGCCATGCTTCTAGGGGCATCTCGATGCGGTTTTTCATTTTCACCCTTTGACTCCATGTTTTCAAGTCTAAGTTTAGCTATTTTAAATTTTAGGTCATTTTTAAAAAATCAGGCATCCTGTAACTATGTAGTCAGTTGCTACATTGGTCCCGTCGGAGTTGTCCATGTCTCTTGCGAAGGGGTTTGGTGGCTATTTTGCATTTTCACCCTTTGATGACATATTTTCAAGCCTAAGTCTAATTATTTGCAGTTTTTTGTCATGTTCTCCAATCGGGATTCCTATGACTACGCGATTAGTTGCTGCGTGTTATGTAGTCCCGTGGGAGGTGTCTATACCGCTAGTTGGGGCATTTGGTGGCTAGTTTTCATTCTCACCCTTCGATGGCATGTTTTCAATCCTATGTCCCTATTTTTTAATTTTTGGTCATGTTCTCAAATCGGGCATCCCGTAACTATGCAGTCGGTCTCTACATGTTACGTAGTCCCACGGGAGTGTTTGTGCCTCTTGCGAGGGCATTTGTGGGTTATTTTTTATTTTCACCCTTCAACGACATGTTTTCAAGCCTCAATCTATCTATTTGAAATATTTGGTCATGTTCTCAAACTGGACATCATGTGACTACCCATTGATTTTCTACATGTTGCCTTGGTCCCATTAGAGGTGTCCGTGCCTCTTGCGAGGGCATTTTGGGCCTATTTTTCATTTTCACCCTTTGGAGGCAAGTTTTCAAGCCTAAGTCTTGCCATTTATAATCTTTGGTCATGGTATCAAACCAAGCATCCCATGACTATGTGGTCAGTCGCTCTGTGTTACATTGGTCCCTTAGGAGGTGTCCATGCCTCTTGCTAGGGAGTTTGGGGGATTTTTTTTGTTTTCACTCTTCAACGGCAAGTTTTCAAGCCTAAGTCTAGCTGTTTATAATTATTGGTCATGTTATCAAACCGACCACCCCAGGACTACGTGGGTAGTTTATAGGTGTTACGTTTGTCCCATCGGAGGTGTCTTTGTCTTCTGCAGGGCGCGTGATAATTGATTAAGTTCGCAAAATTCTAATATAGCACACTTATTGAATTTCAGCCCCTAAACATGCATCTAAGGTGCGTGTGTCAACCCATAAAAAAATAAAGCATGTGACACAAAAATATGCTGAGACACAGAATTCAGGAAAAAAACCCTTTCGGGTAAAACCTTTTATTTCACTATGAATATACAAGCCGCAACTTACAATTACATAGAGAAATCTGCAATGGATCAACGCGCAGCCAACCCACAAAGACACGCAGTCTTCAACTCAGCAAGAGAATACACGCAGCACCCTCCAAGGACACGCAGCCCAAACAACGAAGAAAGAACCGCAGCTCTCTTCAATGACACGCAGCCATAACACTTTGTAGAGACTCCCTCAGCAATGACACGCAGCCCTCGGTTGCAAAGATCTCTCCACAAAGATGAACAACAACAAAGTTTGT
Organism: Sambucus nigra; assembly: GCA_949130495.1. Classification (NCBI taxonomy): domain Eukaryota; kingdom Viridiplantae; phylum Streptophyta; class Magnoliopsida; order Dipsacales; family Adoxaceae; genus Sambucus; species Sambucus nigra. Next base: position 54,545,229 of record OX422213.1, read on the forward strand.
GTTCTAGGGTTCCAAAAGATTCACAAAAGTAATTGGGATTTTTTGTGTGAATCAAAAAGAGTCTTGTGACTCAAAAAGGTGAAGACTTAGAGTATTTAGGACTCTGAAAATCGTCTTGAAAAGTCTTAAAAATAACTCTCCCGAAGTTGGTATAAATAAGAAAACAAAGGAAAGAGTTTTCAAAAACTGGGACTGCTCGTAATTATCCCAGGCGGACCGGTCCGGTTTGAGGGCGGATCGGTCCGATTAGACCGGATCGGTTCTTTTATTCTGAGGCGGATCGGTCCGGTTGTGATCGGATCGGTTCGATCATTCAGGCTTCATCGGTTCGCATTCGGTCCGGGGTCTACTGGACTTCGAGCAAGCGGATCGGTCCGGTTGAGGGGCGGACCGATCCGGTTTTCCCAGAAAAATAAAATCCTTTTAAAAGCCTCATTTTGCTTGAAAAAACTTACTTCTTATTTTTATAAAAAAACATTTTATAAAAATTTCCCAATACTAAATATGAACTTTAAGGAACGTAAAAACAAAATTTTACCAAGTTCATTCTCGCAGAGGCTATGACGTTGAAGATGATTTGCTATTCGGATCCGTTGATGTAGATGCAATCTTGAGTTTCTTCAACGGTGTAACGGCGTATGACATACATTGATAATGGACAAAAATGTCCTTACAGGATTGTTTTGTGTTTTCACCCTTTAGCGATAAGTTTTCATCCCTAAGTCTAGCTATTTATAATTTTTGGTCATGTTCTCAAACTGGGCATCTCATGACTATGTAGTCCATTACTATATGTTACATTGGTCCCCTAGGAGGTGTCCGTGGCTCTTGCTGGGGCGTTTGGGGGATGTTTTTATGTTTTCACCCTTCAACGACATGTTATTAAGCCTAAACCTTGATATGTATAATTTTTGGTCAAGTTCTCAAATTGGGCTACCCGTGACTATACAATCAGTTACAACGTGTTATATTGGGAATTTGGGTGCTGTTTTGCATTTTCACCCTTCAACGCCATGTTTTCTAGCCTAAGTCTAGCAATTTTCAATTTTTTGTCAGTTTAAAAAAACCGGTCATCTCGTGACTATATAGTCAGTTGCTACGTGTTACGTTGTTTTAATCGGAGTTATTTGTTCCTCTTGCTGGAGCATTTGGGGTCTAGTTTGTGTTTTCACCCTTCTATAGCATGTTTTTAAGCCTAAGTTTATGTACTTGAAACTTTTGGTCATGTTGCCAAACCCCGAATCCCATAAATATGCGGTCAATTTCTACGTGTTACGTAGTCTCGTGGGAGGTGTATGTGTTGCTAGCAGGAGGGTGTGACACACCGCCCAATTAAATACCGGGTGATCAGTCCGTTACTAATTAATTTAGAATATCCAGTTGGTTATGATTATGCATTACTGCCGAAAGTTACATTATTAAAACTAACCACCTAATATTTAAGAAAAGCTGATGTCACAATTTTAACCTTTTAACTAATTATAGAACCATAAGAAAAATAACTAAATATTTACCATTTAATCCAATCACATAAGAAATGAAATACTGAAATAATAAAAGGGACTGGAGTAAACATGTCCAACCCAAAGTCAAATACAATAGTACAACAACGGAAGAGTAAATAACTAAGTTTATAACCTCTGAATAACTGAATAGAAACGGGCAACAAGCCCTAAATGATGAAATAGCTCAAAGGAAGTCAATGAGAGTCATGAAGGCGACTACTACCAATGTCCTGTAGCTTCCACAACAGCTACAACTCGTCAAATGAGTGAATCTCCAATGATTGGTGTCCTTGCGGCTGGGCACCTGAAAGTGGATTCATAAGAAAAGAGAGATTTTGCAGAAAACGGGTCAGAGCCCGTGTTGAAAACAGTTCAAAAATCAGCAAGTGCTTAAAATGATTTATTAGCAGATATATTTATCATGTTAAATTATCGAACTCACTTGGGAATGCTCACCTCTCCTCTAGTGTGCAAGACTAATGGCTATTCAAACCCCACCAGTCTTATTCCCGTACTAACTAGTTCTTCCTGTCTAAACCCATCACAATCCGATATCCTCCCCTGAATATTTCCCTCGCAATGTACAATACATATAATTAATCCCACTTTAGAATAAATAAGCATTTTCAGTTTTTATTCAATTATGTGATCGCTACTTAATTGATTTCGGATTTCATTATAAATTTTACCTACTAAATTCACATAGTAGATATCAACACAAGTGTATACATATATTCACTCTATCTCATATATATATATATATATATATATATATATATATATATATATACACACACAATACTACACCCCGAGACACAGTTGCGGTGCTTGCATACTCTGCTATCATATCCTGTTGCATCGCTTAATTGCATAAAGGACCAAAGGTTCAGTCTCTCGCGAACCATTAAAACAAAACAAATATATTAGAGGCGAACATAGTCCCAAGCCATTGGGCTACGCACATACCTACGCACCCATACGACCGTCATCACTATCATTCTCACAGATAGACCATGCCTAGGTTCTATGCTCTGGTGATACCAATCAATACCCCACCCGAAGGATTCTCAAGGCATGATTGTCCACAACGCGCAACCTCTGCTCGATAGCAAGCAACGCAGGTATGTTATACACATAATAATTAAATCAATAAGTATGCACACAACTTATTATATTTATTAGGTATTCACGCAACCTAAGTTCCTGAAATTATAGATGGTATCATCGTCTCTACTATTCACTTTGTCACAACACTTCGACTGATCTCTCTAACATATACCATTTCTCTAAGGCTCTAATACCCCGTTATATCCCCTTAAGTATTCTCTCTCTTAACCCATTAATAACTAGTAATTTAAGTCATTCGATAATAGCGTAGGTTAATTTCTCTCACGTGGACCAACCTAGAAGGGATCTAGCTTGTCTGGCAAAAAATAGGCATTCTAGAATCTCGTTAGAAGTTTCGGGATTCTCGTTTGAATGAGGTCATTCGAATGAACTTCTCATTTTTAATTAACTCAAGAATTTTGTTAGAAGTCTCGTTGGAATTCTCGTTCGAACGAGGTCGTTCAAATGACCTGGTCAGGTCTTCGAACGAGAATTTCGAGATCAGCCCTGTTATTCCAAAATTCATTTTTCCAATCTTTTTCTCATCCAAATCCATTTCAAACTCATCCAAACTCCCAATCAATGATTCTAAACTATTCCTACTCATAATGGGGTACTTTCTAACACAATTTAAATGACAATTCTATAAATAATCAAAGGAAATCTAAACAAACTCCTAAATATTTAAAAGTCCTTTAATAATGAACCCACCATTAACAATCATTCATAATCCCGATTATATTTCGTGATTTTAACCTAGAATTTCTATATTTATCATTACTATAACAAGGCTATTCTTCTACATGCAAACCTATCTCCCAATTTCATAATTTTGTTGACAAATCAGTTCCAAATTCATAGTATTATGGTTATCTCATCAATTAAGGTTAACATGAATCATATATTCTCAAAAACACAGCAAGATAAACACTTGCCTTTTTATGAACCTCTGAATTGATGAACGGATTGGTATGGGGATGATCCTCTCCTTGCGATCTACGCATTGGTATGATTTTTTGGTGGAAAGCTTGAATCCTTAGCCCAACTCTCTATGTATTCTTCTTATTCTACCCCTTAGGTTCTCTCTCTAAATCTCTCTCTCTCTCTCTCTCTCTCTCGTGGGTTAGAAACTGTCAGATAACCTAATGCCAACGTTCAACCCTTATTTAATTCTTAATTTTCGTTCATTTAATTTCCCAAAAATATCAAAGGATAAAAATACCCCTTCGGGGTGTCGTTTTGGGCTCAAATGCCCCGGACTCCATGGACAAAGCCGTGACCCTTTTTAAAGCCGTGACCGTGACAAAGCCGTGACCCTTTTTAAAAAAATTGTCACGGCCATTGACCATGACACGTCCGTGACAATAGTTGTCACGGACGTGTCACTGTCAATGACCGTGACAATTCTGGGCAGAATTTAAAAAAAATCTACTGGGCAGTGTGGCCACTGCCACTGCCCAGCAGTATATTTGTACCTGTTATAGCAACGTTGTACCTGTTCCAAACATCATATATCCGAACAAACTAAAGATAATGCAAATATATATTCAAATAAGAAACTATTTAAAAAGAAACAACATCACCATCATTTTATCTCAAATCTACAAACTATTTGCATGGAAAAGAGATTTTGTATCCCGACGCTCGGGAACACCTCCTTATCCTTCCCTTCTCGTCCGAATAGCCACATAAGTATAGAGCATATGTGGCCTACCCTTAGGGCCACTCCCTGTCTCCTGAATTGAAATAAAGTAAAATTAGTATCCCCCCCTCAAATATAGATAAATATAAATCGTAATTGAAATCGAAATCGAAATTGACATATAAATATAAATACATTACCTGTAGTGTCACTCAAACAGCTAACTTGAGCTCATATGGCACCTCCTTCCAACTAATGTACCACGGGCAATCGTGTCAATTATAATTCTCTTCATAGCTAAACACTAAGAAATACCATAATCCTATGGAGTTATGCGTTGCAAATTCCTTCCAACCGTTGTGTAGCCAAAAATCAGCAGTTGAAGTTGTCAATTCCACCTTTCAATGGTCGCCCATGTTTTGCTAGAAGTTCCAAGTGGTGGGGTATGGAAAGTGGAATTGACAACTTCAACTGGTGATGTTTGGCTACATAACGGTTGGGAGGAATTTGCAGAGCATCGCTCCATAGGATTATGGCATTTCTTAGTGTTCGGATAGACGAAGAGATTCAGTCTCCTCTCCACAAATAGGACACCCCACATAACTATGTACTAATCACCTATTAAAGGTAAGAAGCGTATATTCATGGATTAGTATAAAAAAAACTTAGATGTAGTTGGAATATTTATGTATTAATCTCCTCTCCACACACGCACACTACACAAGAGTGAGAATGATAAAGTGCAGATCAAGTAAAAGCATTAAAAATGGATGTTTCGGTACAAATTGAAATATTTATTACAAATTGAAAAATTGTTTCAAATTCGGGTTATCATAAAAAAGGGATTGATATTCGGTAGGAGCAGCCAAGTCATCCACACTACTATTTAGACGCCTTGGCGCGTGTTGGACAATTGACTACGGCTCGTTGTTGATATACTCCAAGTAAAACACTTGCTTAACCTTTTGAAATGCACAAACAAACGGCTCATCGCTCACGTGGTCGTTTCTCTTCAACTTGGACAAGTCAACCATGATCAAATTGGTGACAGGATCAACTTTACAAGCATTTTTATCCTCAACTCTTACCCATTCACAGTAAAATACAACCTCTTTGAAGTTTATATAATCCAATTCAAATATATTTTGGATTACACCATAGTAAGTCATTTCAGCTTCAACGAGGTTTTTATCTTTTGCGCTCGCTCGAAAGAAAGTAAGAGCCTTGTATGAAATTCCCGAGTTCTGTACATTTGTACTTTCCTCGTACACTTTAGCGTCGAAAATGTAACCGTTCAATCGATACTTTTTGTACTCTTGTGCCACGAACAAGGGTCCAGTGGCTAGACGAGCAAGCCTTGATGTCGTATCACCCATCTTTAGGAGCTGAGAATATAGATAAATTAATTATATTAGTGGTAAAATTTTAGTGTAATGTAACGTTATATAACGACTGTTTTCATTATAATTACCTCTTGTGTCAACCATAGCCTAAATTCGCTGTCTGATTGTACCATTATTTTTCATCTTTTATTGTTCTCACAGGCTTCATATTTACTGCATATTACAAAATTAATCAAGTATAAAATAGTCTAAAATAATGTTAAACATTATAATATTCGAAACTTACTTTTTCCATTCTTCGACATCTTCATGTGTGTCAAATAGATAACGAGCTACTTGTTCATGTTGCAAACTCGTTAATTTCACTCGTTTTCCCATCACATTACCACCATCATCGAGGAATTCATCAGTGTCATCAACACTGGTCGAGTCAGGCATATATTCCCGAGTATATATTGATGACTCCACGGTGATGTATCCTCTGCAATTGATCCTGCAATATATCGCGTATTCTTGACGTAATCTTTAAAAACTTTCATCAATCTTTCAAACGGATACATCCACCGATATCTAACTGGACCACAAAGAAGTGCCTCGTCGCATAGGTGTACCAACAAGTGAACACTTATGTCAAAGAATGCTGGGGGAAAGTACTTCTCCAATACACAAATCGCTTCGTTCACAGCCAATTTTGCGGCCACTATGTGTTCTCGATTCACTACCTTCTCACACAAGAGGGAGAAGGTAATACTAATTTGCATAATAGCCCTACGCAAATCCTTGTGCTTGGAGAAACAGTGCTTAAACAATAGAGGAACCAATTGTATGATCACATGCCAATCATGGGACTTACACTTATGTAAATCATGAGTAACATAATTCACAATCCTTTGCAAGTTGGACGAAAAAGTAGATGGGCCCTTCAAATTCATATTGTGTCTAGAAGCACCTTCCTTTCCTCACTCATTAAAGTAAATGCACCAGGGGGAATTATTGTCCTTCCCCTACTATCTTCTTTCAACCATAGTTGTGGTTTAAGTTTTAATGTTTTAAGGTCTTTTCGTGCATTTTCTCCATCCTTCGAATGACTCCCCCCAAGGCAAGTACCCACAATATGTTCAGCGAAGTTCTTCTCTGCATGCATCACATCCAATACATGGCGCACCGAGTTTTTCTTCCAATAAGGCAAGTCAAATAAAATTGACCTCCGAGACCATGCCTTTCTTATCTCAGTTTCATTCCCAGTTGGGGTCTTCTTATGCTTGACATTCTTAAATTTGGGATTCTTACCTGGCATATTTGGGCCACATTCAGAAGATTTACTTTCAATTTCTGAACCCGAAAGTTGTCTCGGCGGTAGCCTATGTTCAACTCCGCCCAATAAAAAATTGGAACCTTTCTCAAATCTGAAACTATGAGCTGGGGGTAAAAACCTCCTGTGGCAATGGTATACATTTTTTAAGCTAGAGGATAGACGAAGAGATTCAGTCTCCTCTCCACAAATAGGACACCCCAAATAACCATGTACTACACATCCGGATAATGTCCCATAAGCTGGAAAATCATGAATTGCCCACATCAACATAGCTTTCAGCGTAAACTCTTCTTTTCTAAAAGAGTCAAATGATTGCACACCCTCTTCCCACAACTCATTTAATTCTTCTACCAAAGGAGCCAGGTAGATATCAATGTCTTCACTTGGTGCCTTTGGCCCAGGTATCAATAAAGCCATCATCAAAAATTCAGGTCTCATACATTGTGAAGGAGGGAGGTTGAGTGGGGCTAGGATCACTGGCCATACACTCTAATTGGTGCTTAGATTTCCAAATGGATTGAAACCATCTGTTGATATAGCCAAACGAATGTTGCGTTGTTCTCGAGCAAAATCGGGATACTCAAAATTCATCCTCCGCCAGGAAGTAGAATCAATAGGATGACACATGATATTACCCCCTACTTCTGCCCTAGCATGCGAAGTCATTGCCTCTGCAATCCATGGTACTGTGAAAAATCTATTTAATCTAGGCCCAACGGGAAAATATTTCAATACTTTTTGAGGCACTTTTGAGCTTGTGCCTTCCTTACTAGTAGATTGGACATATCTAAGTTCATCGCATACCGAACAACGATCGAGATTTTCATACCCCTTTCGGTATAGTATGCAGTCATACACACAAGCATGAATCGATTTATACTTCATTCCCAAACCTTTCAAACTGTTCTTCATAACATGATAGCTATTTGGAAGTGTATTCACCTTGGGTAATAAGCCCTTCACCCATTTCAGAATTCCCGTCACGCTATTGCCAGACAAACCGTACTGCGTCTTCAAACTGTACAAACCAACCATGGCATGTAAAGTTGTTTGATCTTTCTCATAGCCAGAGTATAACGGTTGGGTCGCCTTAAATTTTAAACTTTGGTAGTCATCGTCAAGTTTTATCGTGTTATCTTCACGAGCACTTGAATCTTCTACATCATCAGTAACCTCATTCTCCTCAGCGTCATAAACTCCGTACGCATCATCAACTAAATCCTATAACATATTACGATCTACGTCGTCCCCTTCTACATCTATTCTACTTGTTGAAGGTTGTTGTGAAGGTTGGTCGGGGACAAAAGGAACTTTTAATTCACCGTGAAAACTCCAAAATCGATAACTATCTTGCATACCCGATCTTAACAAATGTAGTTCAACTGTTTTCCACTCAAACACCTTACCATTATTACACCTAGCACACGGACACGGAAACTCTTCATCATTACGACATCTCTTTGCATATTTCACAAATTTGTTAGCACCTCTGCGAAACACATCCCCCATTCTATTAGTCTCACCCATCCACTCTTTGTATTTTGGATATCCCATCACAGCTACCACAACTAAACACCTATTAAAGGTAAACAAAACTTAGATTTATAGTATGTTTTATTTAATTATCCCATCATTTAATTATCCTATTAAAGGGTAAGTGGTCCTATCCCATTCAAGAATGCATTTTTCTGTAATATACTTAAGAACACATGCACATTGTTACGATTTGAAAAAAATTCGACAACATATCCCCTTAGTTCTCTAAGTACACGACGTAGATTGGCAGGTGTGAGTGTTATTTCAATTGGTCAATTGAAATAACAGTCACACTTGTCAATCTAGTATGTACCCAGAGAACATTAAGATACGACTGCAGAACTTCCTCCAAAAGTAACAACTTTAAGCCAATAAGAATATTATACAGAAATTATACAGTCTCAAACTGTCCAAACGGGACAATTCGAGAGATCTCATTACAGTGGTAATGACTCTCGAACGGGTCTAAGGGCTATTGAATGCGTACGCATAAGAACTAGAATGCTAGTATCTATGCGCACTATATTTAATTTCAAGTATGTTTCATATAATGGGTTAATTCAAATACAAAAATAAATTCGTGGGTTAATTCAAATACAAAAATAAATTCATGGGTTAATTCAAATACAAAAATAAATTCATGTATTGACCACATACACACACACACACACTATCTAAGCTGTTCTATAGGAATAAAAACAACATTTTTAAAATATGAAGGGCTCACCAATTTGATCAAAATTTTCAACAACATAGACTAATTGATCTTTATTATAAGACAATTACTACAAATTTACGCGCATCGCCCGAATTCAAAAAGTAATTTAGTGACTAAAGTAATACTTTTTTTAACTTTAGTTATTCACCACAAATCTTAAAAAATATTTTATTTTTCATGCTTTTTCAACTTCAGATGGTTTTAGCAACTTCGGATGACAATTACTACAAATTTACATTTTTGGATAGTATTTTTGGATATTATTTACATTTACATTTTTGGATATTATTTTTAGAAATTTATAGAAAATTACTTATTTATTTACATTTTTAACCCCTACCCCTACCTCCTACCCTCACCCTGCCCCCACCCTGCCCCACCCCCTACCCCACCCTGCCCCACCCCCCACACATGCACACACACGCACATATATACACACATACACACATATATATACACACAAACATATATATAAATGGAAGAGAGAGAGAGAGAGAGAGAGAGAGAGAGAGAGAATTAAACCTGAAAGTAGAGAGAGAGAGAGCAGCGTAGAGAGAGAGAGAGAGAGGGAGGGAACGGCGCGGGAGGGAAAAAGAAGGGGGAAAGGGTTTTTGCTGTTAACATTGTCACGGTCGTGTCAAGGTCATTGACTGTGACAATTATTTAAAGAATTGTCACGGTCAATGACCGTGACAATTTATTATCACGGTTGTGTCAAGGTCATTGATCGTGACAAAAAATGCGTGTTTTTTGTCACGGTCAATGACCTTGACAAGGGTGGCCGACTGAAAGGTGAGAATTTGGCCATTTTGGTGTAGTGTCCAAATAAAACATCCGAGTAGGGTTTTCTGACTATTTCGACACTTTCGGACACACTGCGTACTCAAAACGTCCATACGATTTACTTAAAAATAATTCATCTTTTTATCCCAATAAAGAAATGCTGAGACGACTCACACGTGCATCTCAACTAAGTGTGTTGCAACTACCGTATTTTTTACTCCTGGCCAAATAATATTATCACATTCATATATTACTTTACTCTCTAAGTAATGTTCAACATAATTATTTCTGAGAAATACTAACTCTCGTCACGCTAGTAATTATTATTATTGTATCCGAATTAATTATAAATTAAATTTTATCCGTTTAAATTAATTAATCCAAATTCCATAATTAAATAAAATTCTCTAAAAATACGGGGTATTACAGAGCGTTTGGTGACTGTTTTCATTTTTACCCTTTGATGGCATGTGTTCAAGTGTATATCTAGCTATTTGTACCTATTGGTCATGTTCTCAAATCGACATCCTATTACTACCCGATCATCGACTACTTGTTACGTGGTACGCGTCCGTGCCTCTTACAAGTGCATTTGGGGGCTAATTTGCATTTTCACCCTTCAAAGGCATATTTTTAAGACTAAGTATAGCTATTTGCAATTTCTAGTCACGTTCTTAAACTAAGCATCCCTTGACTACGCGATGAGTTTCTACATGTTATGCTGGTCCCGAGGGAGGTATCCGTCCCTCTTTCGGGGGGCATTTGGGGCCTATTTTGCATTTTCACCCTTCAGTGGCATGTTTGCAAGCCTAATTCTTGCAATTTACTATTTTTTGTCATGTTATCAAATTGGATATCCCGTGACTATGCGATTGGTTTCTAGATGTTATGTTGGTCCCATGGGAGGTGACCATAACTCTTGAGGGGGCGTTTGGGGGTTGTTTTGCATTTCACCCTTCAACAACATATTTTCAAGACTAAGTCTAACTGTTTGAAATTTTTGGACATTTTCTCAAATTGAGCATCCCATTACTATGTGTCAGTTGTTTCACGATAAATAGTCCAATGGGAGGTTTTCGTGTCAGTAGCAGGAGCATTTGGTGGCTGTTTGTCATTTTCATCATTTGATGGCATGTGTTTAAGCCTATGCCTAGCTATTTCTACTTTTTGGTCATGTTCTCAAACCAGGCATCCCATTACTGCGTGTTCAGTTGCTAGTTATTACATTGGTCTCATGGGAGGTGTCTGTTCCTCTTATAAGTGCGTTTGGGGACTATTTTGCATTTTTACCCTTTAAAGGCATGTTTTCAAGCCTAAGTCTATCCATTTGTAATTTTTGGTTATGATCTCAAATTGGAATCTCGTGACTACACGATTAGTTGCTACGTGTTATGTTAGTCCCGTGGGAGGTATCTATGCCTCTTTCGGGGTATTTGGGGGATATTTTGTATTATCACCATTCAACAACATGTTTTTAATCCTAAGTCTTGCTATGTGCATTTTTTGGTCATGTTCTCAAACCAAACATCCCGTGACTATACGGTTAGTTTCTACATATTGCATTGGTCCCGTGGGATGTGTTTATACTTCTTGCTAGGGCGTTTGGGTGTTGTTTTACATTTTTACCCTTCAATGGCATGTTTTCAGGCCTAAGTCTAGATATTTACAATTTTTTTTATCATAACGGGCATCCCGTGACTACGCGATTAGTTGCTACTTATTACTTTGGTCTCGTCGGAGTTGTCTGTGATCTTGAAGGGGTGTTTCGGGGCTATTTTGCAATTTCACCCTTCAACAACATGTTTTTAAACCTAAGAGTAGCTATTTGCATTTTTGGGTTATGTTCAAAAATTGATCATCCCGTGACTATGCAGTTAGCTGTAGGAGCTGTACGTGCCTCTTACGAGGGCATTTTGGGGCTATTTTGCATTTTCACCGTTTAATGGCATGCTTTTAAGCCTGAGTCTAGCTATTTCCAATTTTGGTCGTGTTCTCAAATCGGGCGTTCTGTGACTATGCGCTTAGTTTTTATGTGCTACGTTGGTCCCGTAGGAGGTGTTCATGCCTTTTTTTGGGGGCGTTTGGGTTTTGTTTTGTGTTTTCACCTTCAATGACATATTTTAAGGCCTCAGTCAAGATATTATAAGTTTTTCTTACGTTCTAAGATCGAGCACCCCGTGACTACATCGTCAATTTCTACGTACTACGTTGATCCCATGAGGAGGTGATCGTGCCTCTTGCGGGGCGTTTGGGGGCTGTTTTGCATTTTCACCCTTCAACGACATGTTTTCAATCCCATGTATAGCTAATTAAAATATTTGGCTATGTTCCCAAATCGCGCATCTTATGACTACGCGGTCAGTTTCTACATGTTATGTTGGTTTGTGGGAGGTGTCCGTGCCTCTTGTGGGGGCATTTAGGGCTATTCTTCTTTTTTACCCTTCAACGACATGTTTTTAATCCTAAGTCTAGCTATTTTTAATTTTTGATAATTTTCTCAAACCGGGCATCCTGTGACAACGTGGCCCATTCCTACATGTTCTCTTTGTCCTATGGGAGGTGGCCATGCCTCTAGCGGGGACATTTGGGTGCTGTTTTACGTTTTCACACTTTAACGCCATGTTTTCAAGTCTAAGTCTAGCTATTTTCAAAATTTTCTCATTTTCTCAAACCGGGCATCCCGTGACTATGCGGTTAGTTGTGAAGTGTTACGTGGGTCCTGTCAGAGCTGTCCGCGCCTCTTGCAGGGGTATTTTGTGTCCATTTTTCAATTTCACCCTTCGATGGCATGTTTTCAAGCCTAAGACCCTATTTGTAATTTTTTATCATGTTATCAAACCGGTGATCCCGTAATGGTACAGTGAGTCGCTATGTGTTATGTAGTCCCACGGGAGTGTTCGTGCCTCTTGTGAGGGTGTTTATGAGTTATTTTACATTTTCACCCTTCAATGACATGTTTTTAAGCCAAGTCTAGCTATTTGCAATTTTTGGTCATGTTCTCAAATCGGCAATCCCATGACTACGCGACTAATTTCTACGTGTTACGTTGGTTCGATTGAAGGTGTCTGTGCCTCTTGTAGGGGCTTTTGGGGCCTATTTTGCATTTTCACCATTCAGTGGCAAGTTTTTAAGCCTAAGTCTAGCTATTTATAAATTTTGGTCATGTTCTAAAACCGGGTATCCCATGACTACGCAACCAGTTGTTACGTGTTACATTGGTCCCCTTGGAGGTGTCCGTGCCTCTTACTGGGGTGTTTGGGGGGATGTTTTGTGTTTTCAACCTTTAACGACATGTTTTCAATCCTAAGTCTTGCTATTTGTAATTTTTGGTCATCTTTTTAAACCAAGCATCCCGTGACTATGTGATTAGTTCCTACGTGTTACGTTGGTCTTGTGGGAGGTGTATGAGCCTCTTATGGGAGAATTTGGGGGTTATTTTGCATTTTCACCCTTTGGTGGAATGTCTTCAAGAACAAGTCTAGCTATTTGTAATTTTTGGGCATGTGCGTAAAGCGTGCGACCCATGACTACACGGTCGTTTGCTACTTCTTACATTGGTCTCGTGGGAGGTATCCATGCTCTTGCATAGGCATTTAAGTTTTTTTTTTTTTGCATTTTCACCCTGCAACTGTATGTTTTCAAGCCTAAGTCTACCTCTTTTTTGTCATGTTCTAAAAACGGTGTCCCCTGACTACGCAATTAGTTGCTACTTATTACGTTGGTCTCATTACAGGTGTTCCTGCATCTTGGGGGGGGGGGGGTGCTTGGGGGCTTTTTTGTATTTTCACTGTTCAACGCCTTGTTTTCAAGACTAAGTCTAGTTATTTTCAATTTTTGGTCATTTTAAAAAAATTGGGCATTTTGGGACTATGCTGTCAGTTGCTACATGTTACCTTTTTCCGGTGGGAGTTATCGGTGCCTATTGTGGGAGGATTTGGCGAGTGGTTTTCGTTTTCACCCTTCGACGTCATGTTTTTAATCCTAAGTCTAGGTATCTACAAATTTTGGTCATGTTTCCAAACTGGGCATCTCGTGACTACACGGTCCGTTGCTATGTGTTATCTAGTCCCGTGGGAGGTTATCGTGTCCCTAGCGGGAGGGTTTGGTGGCCATTTTTCATTTTCACCCTTCGATGGCATGTGTTCAAGCCCATGCCTAGCTATTTGTACTTTTTGGTTATGTTCTCAAACCGAGAATCTCGTTACTATGTGGTACATTACTACTTGTTACATTAGTCTCATAGGATATGTCTGTGCCTCTTACAACTGTGTTTGGGGGATGTTTTGCATTTTCACCCTTCAACAACATGTTTTCAATACCAGGTCTAGCTACTTGTAATTTGGTCATGTTCTCAAACCGAGCATTCCGTGACTACTTGCTTAGTTAAAACATGTTACATTGGCCCCGTGGTGGTATCCATGCCTCTTTCGGGGGCATTTGGGGGATATTTTACATTTTCAACCTTTAGTAGCATGTTTTCAATCCTAAATCTTACTACGTGCAATTTTTGGTCATGTTCTCAAATTGGACATCTTGTGACTACGTGGTCAGTTTCTACATGTTATGTTAGTCCCGTGGGAGGTGTCTGTGCCTCTTGTAAGGGCGTTTGGGTGTTGTTTTGCGTTTTCACCCTTCAATGACATGTTTTCAAGCCTAAGTATAACTAATTGCCATTTTGATCATATTCTCAAAATGGGCTACGCGGTTATTTGCTACTTATTACATTGGTCTTGTGGGAGGTGTTCGTACCCTTTCAGGGGTGTTTAGGGGCTATTTTACATTTTCACCCTTAAACAACATGCTTTCAAGCCTAAGTCTATCTATTTCCAATTTTTGGTCATGTTAAAAAATTGACCAACTCATGACTATACAGTTTGTTGCTACGTGTTATGTAGTCCAATGGGACTTTATGTGCCTCTTACGAGGTCATTTTGGGGTTGTTTTGCATTTTCACCCTTCAACGACATATTTTCAAGCCCGAGTCTAGCTATTTACAATTTTCGGTTGTGTTCTCAAATCGAGCATTCGGTGACTATGTAGTCAGTTTTTATGTGTTATGTTGGTCCTGCTGAAGGTGTCCATACCTCTTACGGGGCGTTTGGGTCCTGTTATGTGTTCTCACCTTCAACGACATGTTTTCAAGCCCAAGTAAAGATATTTATCATTTTTTCTCATATTCTAAAATTGAGTGCCTTATGAGTACATCGTCAGTTGCAACGTACTACGTTGGTCCCATGGGGAGGTGATCGTGCCTCTTATCGGGGAGTTTTTGGGCTATTTTACATTTTCACCCTTCAACATCATGCCTTCAAGCCTAAGTCCATCTAATGGCAATTTTTGGTTATATTCTCAAATTGGGCATCCTGTGACTATGCGGTCAGTTTCTACATGTTACCTTGGTCCCATGGGAGGTATTCGTGCCTTTACGGTGGCGTTTGGGGTTGTTTTTCATTTTCAACCTTCAATGATATATTTTCAATCCTAAGTCTAGATATTTGCATTTTTTGATAATGTTCTCAAATCAAGCATCCCATGACCAAGTGGTCAGTTGCTACGTTTTATGTTAGCCCCGTAGGAGGTGGCCATGCCTCTAGCGGGGGCATTTGGGTACTGTTTTGCATTTTCACCCTTTAAAGCCATGTTTTCAAGCATGAGTCTAGCTATTTTCAATTCATGGTCATTTTCTCAAATAGGACATACCATGACTGTGTGGTCAGTTATGACGTGTTACGTTGGTCCTTTCAGAGATGTCCGTACCTCTTGTGGGGGTGTTTGGTGGATTTTTTTATTTTCTCCCTTCAATTGCATGTTTTCAAGCATATGCCCCTATTTGTAATTTTTGGTCACGTTCTCAAACTAGGCATCTCGTGCGCAGTTAGTCGCTACGTGTTACGTAGTCCCACGGAAGTGTTCGTGCCTCCTGCAAGGGTGTTTGGGGGCTGTTTTGCATTCTTACCCTTCAATGGCATGTTTTCAGGACTAAGTCCAGCTATTTACTATTTTTGGTCATGTTCTCAAACCGGACATCCCGTGACTATGTTGTTAGCTTCTACATGTTATGTTAGTCCCATCAGAGGTGTCCGTGCCTCTTGCGAGGGGCATTTGGGGCCGGTTTTACATTTTCACTATTCAACGTCAAGTTTTCAAGCCTAACTCTAATTATTTATAATTTTTGGTCATGTCCTCAAACCAGACATCCCATGACTACGTTGTTAGTTTCTACGTGTTATGTTGGTCCCGTGGGAGGTGTCCATGCCTCTTGCGAGGGTGTTTGGGGTGCTGTTTTGCATGCCTCTTGCAATTTTTGAACATATTGTCAAAACAGGCATTCCGTTACTATGCAGGCAGTTATTACTTATTATGTTGTTCTCGTGGGAGGTGTTTGTGCTCTTGTAGGGGTGTTTAGGGGATATTTTTCATTTTCACCCTTCAACAACATGTTTTTAAGCCTGAGTTTAGCTATTTACAATTTTTGGTCATTGATTAGGCACATATTCTTCACATTTATCCCCTTAATTTTGGTATTTTTATGATCCCATGTAGTTTAAATAGCTTGGATTTGTCTCGTATTTATGCTACTAACCCCTTTTGGCAAGTATTTCGTGTTTTGTGTATTTCTCATGTGTTTTACAGGTATTTCATGCAAGTTAGTGCGAAAGAGAACGCAAAATAGTGAAAGAAACCAAGAAATGGAGAGTTGAAGGGCATTTTCTTAACTTTTCAACCTTATTCCGGACGTGGGGCCAACTAGAAAGTTTAAGAGCTCTAAATTACAAGAACATTGGAAAAAACGGCACCTCAATCCGAGCTACGGTGAAGAAGTTACGATGTTTTGAAGTTGCGCGATAATGAAGAGAAATGGACCAGAAACCAAACCGATCCGGATGGAACCAAATCGGTCCGATCAGGAAAAAAAGAACCGATCCGGTACCAAATGGATCCGGTCCGGACCGGTCTGGCTGTGCGAATTCCTGGCATTAATTATGAAGCTCAAGAGGTGCATATCTTGGACAATCTTGTACAACTCATCAATTCTAGCTGTCAAATTCGTGCTACTTGGTGTTATAAAAGGCCAACCCCTAAGGGGAAGAGGGGAGAGTTGTTTTATCAAGTTGTAGGAGGCTAGTAGGTAAGGTTTCTTTGTAGTTAGTTTTTAGATGATTCTTGTAACCAAGAACCTTAGTTTTTGAAGTTTGTCTACTATTCAAAATTCAAAGTTCTATTCAAGATTCATCATTCATCCATTGCAAGTAATTTTAATTTATTGTTTTTACTTCTTTCCTAGTTAGTTTAATTAATTGTTGAGTTCTAGTTTTCCATTCACAATTCAAGTCACGTTCTCAATTTTCTAGAGTTAGTTATGAATTCCTGCACTTTAATTTGTATGTTTTATTTTGATTTCATCATGTTAAACTATGTTTTTAAGGGTTGGGATGCATGAACCCATCCCAATATAAATTACTTATGTAGAAAATAGAATTTAAATTAAAAATTAGAAAGAGTCGTGCGAGACAATTTTACAACCATTGTAGATCTTTTAATCTCTCTTGCCCTAGGTACTTGGGATGTTTAAGAATATGATGTGCGTAAAATTATTTATCACCGCTTTATATTTACCTTTGATTTCATATGGTGCGGGCTTGATCCTCATATATGTAATTCTTAGGATCTATAAAGACTGGATTCATTCAAATTTATAATTTACAATTCTTGGATTCTATACGGTAAATTACTAGGGTTAGGGGGATTGTATTCCAACCTACTTTCTCATTCATCTTAATTAATTTAACTTCTTTATTTACTTATTTTTTTCCCTTTTCAACCATCATCATCTTTTTCATTTTTTCTTTAGAAGTAATAAATCAATTAAATTTTATCAACCATTCCCTGCGGATTCGATACCCAGACTCGCCACTATACTCCTTAAGAAGTGTAGTTACAAGTTTAGGTTTTTTTTTGTTTTGAGGTTGGAAGCCGATAATAACGACTAGCGTATCACACGGACGCTAGGTTTTCGACTCAATCAAAATGGCGCCGTTGCCGAGCAATGCAAATGAAATTAGTTTAAAGTTCAACTCTTGAAAATTCTTGTATTAGGATAGAATACCTTTTTTGCGGGCAAGCGATTGCATTTAGCGTATGCAACAAGCCTTTAAACCCCTAGGTTACCCTAGTAGGACGAGTTTTGTCTCGTGAGGGTTTGCAGTGAATATACCCACAAAATTCTTTATTGACTCAAATAAATATCAAAATACTTAAAAATTGTACAATTTAAACTTTTCAAAAAATACTCACCATAAATTCATATTCAATTGTCTCAAACCATTGTGTGTGTGTGCAAAGCCAGAAATTAAACCTCAAATTTCCACCGATTGAGCATTACGTTACTTTTCGAAAATTCGTTTTGATTCAAATTCTTACGGATGCACTCACAAACGAATCACTCGGATTGCGGCTATTTTCTCTCGGTATGCATGATATAAAGAGTAAATATAATGGACACAAATTCACGCATACAAAATTGAAAAGAAGGAAATATATGGTGACAAGATCTCATCATCGAAATACAGTTATTAGGAAACGGGAAACATTATCTCTTAATCACACCATTTTAATCTCTCATATTATCTTTTGATATCTTACCTCTCCATGCAGTAATTAATTTCGCCATTCGGACTCGGTTAGGACTTTTCTTGGGTTAAAAAGTGTAAAGGGTAAAAATGGGAATGAACGGAATATTCGAAATAGGAAAATGTCTTTATGATGTCCATTAGTGCTTTTTCCGGGCATTTGCTCATTTTTCTCTTTTTTTTCTCTTTTCATTTTTTTCTTTTTTTTTTTTGTTTTTCCCTTGCCCCCTTTTTATTGCACAATTTGGACTTACTTGATGAATATTCACAATTTTCACAATTCCGGGCTATTTGGGTTTTTCGGGTTATCAAACGAAGGGAAAATATTTTATTAGGTTCAATTTGGGTTGCAAAGGGATAATTTTTCACAACTTTATTATGGCTAATATTTTTGGGTAACAAACGAGGGCCTACTTCATTGTCCAAATTGCTCATCACATTACCATATGCATCTCGAGATTAATTAAGCTTAGAGATATATTTAGCACGAATTTTGAGACAACATTTCACACATTTCCCATAACCGATCAAAACAAAGGATTGAGATCATCAACGACTTATTAAAACGCTGAAAAGAACTTTGAGTTAATCATAAACTCGGATTGATTTAAAAACTCATAAAAAATTGAAAGGCTCGAAATCTCACCGGGTTTTATTAATCTCCACACTTATTTGTAAAGTCGTCAATTTTCTTTCAATTTCCATCTTCGATCAATTTTGGCTTAGTGCATTTTGATTGTTAACAATTTGAGACTTTAAATAGAATAAAGGTGACATTTTTGATAAATTTAAATTCCAATTCTTATTTATTTTGAAGAAAAATATTTTTTTCTTTTTTTCAAAATTTTTTAATTTTTTTTCTAAAATTTTCTAAAAAAACACACTTGGAAAGAACATGTGATTGAATCAATGAATCTAAACAATAAAAGGGAAGAATATCCCACCGCCTAACTTAAATGTTGCATTGTCCTCAATGCGAATCAAGAACACAACATAAAGAGAGGAAAAGAAATATATTACCCAAATGGAGCGATCTCCGATGAGTGTGAGTCTATTGAATCTATAAAACATGTTAGAACCAAGCATAACAAAAAGAATAACAAAAACTCGACCAACGAAACTAGACTATAATAAAAAAGAAAAAGTAATAGTAAAAAAACTAATTATTTACAACCTAAAATTTGAACGGCTAATAAATCATACACTAGAAGTCGAAAATTTGAGGGTCCACCCAAAATACAATTTGACTTTGAGGGATTAATAGTTTACCCTCACTATAAAGCATGCCTCCAGAAAAATAAAAATTTCGTTTGAAAATCGGAAGGCATGTGCAAAGTTTAAAAAATGAACCATCGCCAATTAAAAAATTTAGGGGGATAATGAGGGATTTGAGTGCACATGGGGACAAGTACCATTGGGATCAAAGAAAAATATAATCACTTCCCAAAGATTTTTCAAGTAGTATGGGTAGCGGATCACACAAACAGAAAAAGTTCATCTTGGAAAATAATTTAAGCATAGAGTGCTTTTAATCAAAATCTTCTCTCCCCAAATTTTCAATTGGATCTGGTGGAGTGACACGTCTAAGTGTATGGCCCATAATACATTCACCTCATTCTTGTGACGGATTTAATGGTTCGATAATAGTGGGGACATAAGGAGACAAATGATCTTCAACCTCAATAGGTTTTGAAATATTTATAAGAGGTTGATATTCAAAAGAACTTGGATCACTCTCAATGATTTCATTCTCAAAAGTATTAGGTGAAGCGCAGTCTCGACCTTCTCTAAGTTGTCCAAATAATCATTCAACTCCTTACAAGTTGCTGTAATTTTCAACTCGATACCAGCAAGGTCATCAGATTGCTTTTTTATAACAAGCAAGAGTTCTTCCAAAGTAGTCTTCCTTGGTTCTAGCACCTTAAATTCCTCATTTGGTTTAAAACTTACTTCATCTTCAAAAATATTAGAAGAAAAATCCTCACTGGGCTCAAATAATGCATCTAACTCTTGCACCCAATAACGATTTTTTTCTCGATATTATTTTTCAAGTCTTTCTTCTTCAAGCAATTGATTTGGATAAATTTGGATGGCCTTAGCACTAGGCCTGTATTTATGAGACTCATCTTTAGTGATATTGATCCAATGTTCATAAATCGTGAGCTCATTCTCCTCCTCACTATTAGCATAACAATTAAAGCCACCAAAAGAGTTAAAATAAGACATTTCAAAGTGGGCAATTCAAAAACGTGACACACATTTTTCTTTTTTATTTATTTATTTATTTACTTTTCTTTTTACAAAGTAGTAAGTCAATTATAATCTATAACAAACACTCCCCGACAACGGCACCATTTTGATTGAGTCGAAAACCTAGCGTCCGTGTAATACGCTAGTCGTTGTTATCGGCTTCCAACCTCAATACAAAAAAACCTAAACTTGTAACTACACTTCTTAAGGAGTATAGTGGCGAGTTTGGGTATCGAATCCACAGGGAATGGTTGATAAAATTTAATTGATTTATTACTTCTAAAGAAAAAATAAAAAAGATGATGATGGTTGAAAAGGGAAAAAAATAAGTAAATAAAGAAGTTAAATTAATTAAGATGAATGAGAAAGTAGGTTGGAATACAATCCCCCTAACCCTAGTAATTTACCATATAGAATCCTAGAATTGTAAATTATAAATTTGAATGAATCCAGTCTTTATAGATCCTAAGAATTACATATATGAGGATCAAGCCCGCACCATATGAAATCAAAGGTAAATATAAAGCGGTGATAAATAATTTTACGCACATCATATTCTTAAACATCCCAAGTACCTAGGGCAAGAGAGATTAAAAGATCTACAATGGTTGTAAAATTGTCTCGCACGACTCTTTCAAATTTTTAATTTAAATTCTATTTTCTACATAAGTAATTTACATTGGGATGGGTTCATGCATCCCAACCCTTAAAAACTTAGCTTAACATGATGAAATCAAAATAAAACTTACAAATTAAAGTGTAGGAATTCATAACTAACTCTAGAAAATTGAGAACATGACTTGAATTGGGTATGGAAAACTAGAACTCAACAATTAATTAAACGAACTAGGAAAGCAGTAAAAACAATAAATTAAAATTACTTGCAATGGATGAATGATGAATCTTGAATATAACTTTGAATCTTGAATAGTAGACAAACTTCAAAAACTAGGGTTCTTGGTTACAAGAATCCTCTAAAAACTAACTACAAAGAAACCCTACCTACTAGCCTCCTACAACTTGATAAAACAACTCTCCCTCTTCCCCTTAGGTTTTGGCTTTTTGTAACACCAAGTAGCACGAATTTGACAGCTAGAATTGATGAGTTGTACAAGATTTTCCAAGATATGCACCTCTTGAGCTTTATAATTAATGCCAGGAATTCACACTGCCGGACCGGTCCGGACTGGATCCATTTGGTACAGGATCGTTTCTTTTTTTCCTGACCGGACCGGTTTGGTTCCATCCGGATCGGTTTGGTTTCTGGTCCATTTCTCTTCATTATCGCGTAACTTCAAAACATCGTAACTTCTTCACTGTAGCTCGGATTGAGGTGCCATTTTTTCCAGTGTTCTTGTAATTTAGAGATCTTCAACTTTCTAGTTGGCCCCACCTCCGGAATAAGGCTGAAAATTATAAAAATGCCCTTCAACTCTCCATTTCTTGGTTTCTTTCACTGTTTTGCATTTTCTTTCGCACTAACTTGCATAAAATACCTGTAAAACACATGAGAAATACACAAAACACGAAATACTTGCCAAAAGGGGTTAGTAGCATAAATACGAGACAAATCCAAGCTATTTACACTGCATGGGATCATAAAAATACCTAAATTAAGGGGATAAATGTGAAGAATATGTGCCTAATCAGTCATGTTCTCAAAATGTGCATCCCGTGACTACGCGATCAGTTGCTACTTATTACATTGGTCTAGCGGGAGGTGTCCGTGCTCTTGCATGGGATTTTAAGGGCTTTTTTTTTGCATTTTCACCCTTAAATTTCACATATTCAAGACGAAGTCTCCTATTTGTAGTTTTTGGTCATGTTCTCAAAACGGGCATCCCGTAACTACGAGGTTAGTTGCTAGTTATTACGCTGCTCTCATGGGAGGTGTACGTGCCTCTTACGTGGGCCTTTGGGGGTTGTTTTGCATTTTCACCCTTCAACGACATGTTTTCAAGCTTAAGTCTAGCTATTAGCAATTTTTGGTCATGTTCTTAAACTAGGCGTCCCGTGACTATGTGGTCCGTTACTACGTGTTACATTAGTCCTGTGGGAGGTGGCCATTCCTCTTGAGAGGGAATTTAGGTTCTATTTTGAGTTTTCACCCTTTAACACCATTGTGTCCATCCCTCCTCGTCTTTTTCTCGTCGTCTCAGGGTTTCAGCCCTTGTGCGGCAATCAAAGAGGGATACAAGGTCTCGCGCCCTTTCTTAGGAGCGCTTAGGTCATCATCGATGTGGGGTGATGTAAAAAGATGGAGTCTCCAGCTTATTTTTCACAAAACCGACAAAAGAACATGTCGCCTCCTTGAGAGAGCGACACTGATTCTTGCAAAACCAAATTCATCAGAAGTTAGGATTCT
Organism: Sambucus nigra; assembly: GCA_949130495.1. Taxonomy (NCBI): domain Eukaryota; kingdom Viridiplantae; phylum Streptophyta; class Magnoliopsida; order Dipsacales; family Adoxaceae; genus Sambucus; species Sambucus nigra. The sequence goes on from OX422213.1 coordinate 54,568,423, forward strand.
AAGTTATAGAATAGGAAGGTGTTAATCACCCATCCCACCCTTTCTGTCTCTCATGGGATTATGTTCTTATTTTCCTTAATTTCTTCGTGAAGTGTCTGCATGTATATATACAAGGAGATCGGAATCGCTCGACTCATATCATGGAAAAGATTGAGTGAGGTCATCCAAAGGAATGTTCCCAAAATAATAATTAGAAAGTATAATGTAGGCGTTTATCGAGATATTGATCGTTACAATGAAACGATAGTATTTGTTAAATAAGTCACGCAGGTATGAATCACGAGTATGATGTATATGGATAGGATGCAAATAGAAAAATAAAAAAATTTAGAAAATTGGACTCGACTCTCGGGTTTTAGTCTCAAATGCCTACGTAGCCTATAAAGGCATCAAAGTCCACATAGTTTGCATACGACACAGGGGTGGGGTTTATCCCATAAATTCAAACGGGTATTTATTATGTGTGTGTAGAAAAGATATTTTTAGTTTTGAGAGAAAGTGGTGAAGAATCCCGTTGGAATTTATAAGTATAATCCTCCTTTTATTTGTTTTGAGTTTTTTTTTTATAGAAAATAAAGTATGTGCAATATATCTAATAAAGGGTGAGGTGTATGAACTATAGTAAAAGGTAGATTAAAAATTTATGTAATGAATGCAGAAATAAATAAATTTAAAGAGAGCGGGAGAAGGATATTTGGGCCTTCTTTGGAGAATTAAGGCTTGATATTGATCCTTGATGATCTCCCTTGAATGTTGGGATGAATGTTGGATGAGATTGAAGGAGATTTTGCTAAATTGGGTATGAAAATGATGGAAATGAAAGATGGAAAGGAATTTCACACAATGAAACTTCGCAGATTGAAAGAGAATGTTACTGAGATCACTGATATTGATGGATATGAGGTGTGCCATGAGAGTGATCTCATGCCCTCCTTTTATAGGATAGGGGGACTGCCAATAGGCATACCCCTAGCCTTGACAATCGACAAGTCAACCTAGGCACACTGCCAATAGGCATACCCATAGCCCTGATAATTGGTAGGTTACCCTAGACACTCTACCGATAGGCAGGGAAATGGACCTCCCATTCAGTAGTCTCGTGCAAATTTTAATGAAAAAAGTGTCGTAGAATGCAATATGTTAATCCAAATTGCGCATGGGTCATACCGTTAGAAAGTAAATTCACATACATTTAAGAGTCTTTTGGTATTCTTCCAAGCCCGGGAGCTGACTTTGGGTGAAACGGGGTTGGTCAACTAAGGCCTGGAAGTGCCCACTGACCTTTCGGAGTAAAATAGGTCATTCTTCCGTACCGTAAGGTTGATTCTCATACGGGGTGGACCATTGGAAAAAGTATGAATTTCCCTTCGAAGATTCATTCAGTCAAATTCGAGTTGAAGAGTTGACCTTGGTCAAATGGAAGCCCGGGAGTGCCTGGTGGCCTCCGGATTAGTTTTCAGGGGAAAATGGATTGTTCATCCAAATGGTTATGCCATTTCATGCACAGATTGGACCATTGGAAAGGGGTTTCAGCATGCTTCGAAGATTCATTGAGATTTTTCTCTGACGATGAAGTTGATTACGGTCAAAATGGGGCACAAGAGTGCCCGATGTCCTCTAGATTAGTTTTTTACAGTAAAATGGTCTGTTCATCCGAACCATTTTTCCAATTTTCACACATATCAGACTATTCAAAAGGGTATTCCGAGCCCTTAAAAAATTCATTGAATTTTTGCTCTGACGATGGAGTTGATCGGAGTCAAACGGGGCTCGGGAGCGCCCAGTGGCCTCTAGATCGGTACTCAGAGTATAACCTAGGGTTTGAAATGAATTATAGTGGTGTTAGGTACCTAAGGAGAGAATTATTGGGGTCCTAGAATGTGGTGTCTGTAGAGACCCTCGATGTGTGAGCTTGTAACAAGTGAAATCCGTCGAATAGACACCACATTGTGGTTTGGAAATTAGGTCGATTATAAGGACTAAAAAGGACGAGGATGACCAATTAATTGTAACACCCTGTAATTTTGAGGATTTAATATTTAATTATTTTTGGAGTTATAAAAATATTTAAATTGGAGAAACTTAAATTTATGATTTGGAGAATTTATTTAAGTGGGCCGAATTAATTATAATTGGCGACTTTTAAGTTTAATTGTTCGAATTAAAGTGTGTCGCATTTTGATGTCAAAATTTGAGAGCGTTATAAAGTATTTTGGACGACAATTTTGAGTGCACGGTTGAGTCCAAATGGGTCAAGATATTCAGAAAAGAGTGCTCGGGGGTAGTAATTGGGTCTCGGGATATTTTGGGCATAGCCGGGGCCACACGAGGTGATTTGGGCAATTTTAATTAGGCTCGTATGGACTAAAACAGGATTAAGGATTTTTACCCTAATTGGGGGACGTGTGAATGACTATTAATACAATTCTAAACCTAGGGTTTGAGAGATGATTATAGGAAGCTAATGAAGAAGCCAATTAGGGATCTTTTGGAGCCAAATTAAGGGACTAATTGGGGTGTTCGTCATCAACACCTTAACTACACCAATGGATCAAACCCTATGAACAATTCTAGGCAAGTGGTTAACTATTGTGATTTTTAAATTGATGATAATAAATTCATATTATAAAAGGTGTAAACCAAAATTCGTTTTGGGTGGGTTATTGCATGAAATTGGGTTTTTACGAAAATTAATCTGTTGAGTAATTAGACAGTCAAATTAATGTCATAGAGGTATTCAGTATTGATTGGTATTAGAATTGTAACAGAACTCCAGTGTTAGAGATGAATTTATTGGGATTTTCGAATCATATTTGTGAATGATAATTGGGATCTTACCATAGAAATTTGTGTTCTTCAGGGGGGAGGGGGGAAGATTTGTAAAAATTAATGATACTTAAAGGTTTAGATGATGATTATAATTCATGGTGGATGTAAAGTGATGATAAAAATGCTGGATTGAGGTTGTGGTTTGAGAAAAGGAAACTTGGAATTTCGTTAATGGCTGAACAACAAGCCGGAGAAGACAAATACCAGCTCGATCGATCGATCAACCCAGGGGGATCAATTGATCGATGGTCCTAAAATTTTGGAAATGTGGCTTATTTTATGTATATAAGGGAAATTAATTTAGGATTTAATCCCCTACTTTTATTTAGTGATAAATTCATATGTGGCACATATTCCTTAACAATTATAAGGTGATATAATTGGGTTTAGGAGGGTGAAAATTATATGCCATGAGAGGAATAAATTTTGGGAAATAATTCGTAAGTATTAATTTTGGGCAGAAGGAAAATATTCGGGTATTTTAGTTGAGTGGCACTATATTATTAAAGGAATTGAGGTGTAATTAATTAGACATGGGGTGAAAAATAGAGTCGGACATAAATGATGGTACGGGACAGTGAGAGAGTCTGGGTATAATGGTTGGGCGACACCAAGTATTAAATTAATTAATGTGTAAATTAATTAAATTAGAGTCAGACCATAGACTCAAATTGGGATTAATTGATTAATGTGTAAATTAATTAAGTTAGAGTTGGACCATAGACTCGGATTGGTATTAATTAATTAATGTGTAAATTAATGAAATTAGAGTCGGACCATAGACTCAGATTGGTATTAATTAATTAACGTGTAAATTAATGAAATCAGAGTCGGACCATAGACTCAGATTGGTAATTAATTAATGTGTACATTAATTTAATTAGAGTCGGACCATAGACTCAGACTAATATTAATTAATTAATGTGAAAATTAATTAAATTAGCGTCGAATCACAGACTCGGGTAAATATTAGATAAATCAATGTGCAAAGTATTTATAAAAGAGTCGGACCACAGACTCGGAGAAATATTATATTAATTGACGTGTGAATTAATAAGTGAGAAAATTAATTAAGTTGAGTCGGGCCACAGACTGAGGAAATTACAGGCTAGTGTTACGAGATTTTGAGTACACGGTAAAGTCGGGGTTTATATTATATATGTACGGTGTAGTGATAGTATATATATACATGTATATATTGTGTGTTTATTAAATATCGATGACTAGATATTTATTTAATTTATATACTCTAGTGCTATCAAGGGAGGTTACGCGTTGTGGATGAATTACCTAGCTTGAGGAGTAGGGTGAGTATATCCCCAGGTCATAGCGTCCGGTATATGGGTGAGGGGCTTATCTCACTTTCAGCGAAGGAATATGACCACCTCCACTTCGTTTATGTTTCAGTCCAGGTTGGTGAGCCATTCCAACTTGGGTAACTAGGTTATGTGAGCACACCTAGTGAGATAGCACTTTAGAGGGAATCATCCGGAGAGAGTATACTCAAAGGGATGGATATACATATGATATATGTGTGGATGTTGTCGTAAAGTACGTATATAATGGTAGAAAATATTATATGCGGGTAATAATACAGTGTGTGATCTAATTGTTTTATATAACTTGTATCACAGTTATACAATATTATTTAAAGGAAATGAATTAAGTTAATTAGTAAGATAACTTATAACCCACGAATAATAATACTCGGAGTAGAGTGGAAAGGAAAGGGAGTATTACAAGGACTAGTTGGACAGGGTAGTACAACTAGGTGGGGTTAAGGTAATCGTTAGGTGTGCACTGTAGTGGAGGGGTGAGAATGTCCTTAAGAGAGTGCGACACTAACTTAAATATGGAGCGCATTCATATATTTTAAATTACTGTAGTTAATTCACTTGCTAAATATTTTCAAAATGTTTTGGGTTCTAACCCTTGCTATAAAACTATTTTCATAACCTTTTAGGTGTCCAGCCACAAGGGTGCCAGAATTGATATTCTATTTAAGGGACACAGAGATGCTGCATATGTGGATGCTAGCAGGAGCTTGGATTAGATGCATTGTTCTTTCATTCCTAGAGTAGGAATAACTTATCAGTTTCAGTTTTATTTAGGGCGTGTCGCCCAGACATTGAATTCAGTTTTCAGATTTCATTCAGTTTTCAGATTTCATTCAGGTGTTGAATATTTGTATAGGACTATTTATTTTGGTGGCTGATGGTTTATTCGGCATGTCATTTTATTATTTGTTCAGTTCATTTAATTCAATTGTGTGAACAGTTTATATTTATTTCCGCATGTATTGTTTTATTTAATTAAAAAGTTAAAATTTGGCACCACCTTTTTGAATACTTGGTGGTTAGTAAGTTTTAAAAAGTTTTCGACAGTGATGCTAAGGATGATCCAATTGGGATTCCTGTTTTAATTTGGTAACGGACTGATCACCCGGTATTTTATTAGGCGGGGTGTCATAGATGGCATCAGAGCATCAGGTTCTAGTGTCCTTAGGATATGTGCGGCTTTTCACATTTTAACTTAGCATCCTTTGATATAGAGCCCTATCATAGGATTGTCGTATTCTTATACGTATTCACATTTACGTTCTTCTGCCAATTATTTTATATTTGAGGGTGAACTCATACCGCTCGATTCTCATTTTAGATGATGCCCAGGAGAGAGGGAGCAGCTAGGGTAGTAGGGGGAGATGAGACTAAAGAGGCTCATCAGGATCAAGAGTTACCGCATAAACTGCCAGAGATGATTTCGACAACACAGGTAACTGAATTAGTGGTGCAGGCAGTTGAAGCAACAATGATGGCCATGTCAAGTTGCTTTCCACGAGATCAGCCATAAGTGTTAGTGGCACCAAATGTTCAGGTCCACTAGGGGCAGTCGGAGTGGCAACAAGTATGAGAGGTCTTTCAAAAGGGCCACCCACCAGAGTTTCGAGGGGGTTCAGATGTGGTGCTAGCATGTCAGTAGAAGAGGGATATCCGACATCACCTAGGCATGGTAGATTGTAATGAGGTGCAAAAGAAAATTCTATCCACTTTTAAGTAAGTGGGAGCAGCACTACAATGGCGGGATTCAATCACCACAGTTGAGGAAATGGATACATTAGCAATTGCAGAGTTTTGGGTGCGGTTCGATCGCAAGTATTTTTTGCCAATAGTGGAGACCGAAATGAGGAGAAAATTTAGAGAGCTGACTCAGGGGGACTGTTCAGTGGCCAATTATGAGGAAGAATTCACTCATTTGGCAAATTTTGTACCGGAAGAGGTAAGCGATGAAGAAAGAAAGAAGTTAAAGTCCATGGATGGGTTAGTCTGGAGGATCAGACAATATTTGATTGGTAATCCTACATTAGTAGCTTATATAGATGTCGTTAATGTAGTACTCCTGCACTATCAGGAATATCATTTCCACGTGAGAGGAAGCAAGAGGGGAGGGGAACCCAGTCAGTCAGATAAAGAGGGAGGGAACAGTACCAGTGGGGCATCCCAGCAACAGACAGGGGGACATCAGGGACAGGATTCCCGGTAAAGGAATCAGGCCAAGCGATTTAGGTCTGGAGGCTATCGACAAGATGGCTAGGACTTCTGACAAGGCCAACAAGGAAGGGATCAGTGGCATGGTGAATTTATTAGGAGGTGATTCGTTTGTGGGGAAGCGAGACACATGAAGAGAGATTGTCTTCAGCGAGGAAGGAGTCAACTATAGGATGAGGTCCTGGATGTACAACCACTACAACAAGTCATGGGTTCGTTCGGGTAGGGAGAAGTTGCTGAGGAACCCGAGGATCAATCATTGCAGATAGAGTATGGAGGTAATTATATTTTATCCTATGGGCATGGGGTATGTTTTGAGTGACAGTGAGGGTGTCACAATATAGAATTATTTTCACTAGAGTTCACGGGTAAGTAGAATTTAGTGGGTGCGCTGGCTATAGCAACCATATTACATATATATTTCTATGGGATAGTGGATTTCTTTAGTGTTAACCACGAGAGAGTGGGGGGTATGCACATAGATGAGATTGGTATTATGCGAAGGGTTACTACTTTCGAGAATTATGGAAGAAGGGTAGAAATTTTTTATATCAGATGGATAGCGATGGATTTGAACTATTGTAAATAGTGGGGGGTAAGTTTTGGTGTTCGCGACACCAGGGTGTGATTGGTACTAGGAATCACCTGAGAGGGTGTCTAGCTTATATATATGTGTGTATATATGTAGTATTGTGTGGTGTGATAGGCCCATAATGAGGTTTTGTGTTCTCACATTTTATCGTAGTAAGTAGGGGTGTTTACTAAAATGAATCAGGGTGATTAGATTTATTTTCGAGCAGGGAGAGATAACTCTGGTTTATTTTGCGCAAGAGCTAGTGATAGTAAGGGCGCGACAATTTATGTTGTCTTTTGTAGCATAAGAGTATGCATGTATGCTTTTGTGTTAATAGACAAGTATTTGGCGGTACGTACTATGGACTGAGGGTCTAACAGATCTCAATGACCGACAATGTTAGGTAGTAGTGCATCCGGGGGGGGGGGGGTGGAGGGTCCTTGTTTGGATTTTGCTTTGCGAGACATCCCACACATGAAACTTAGCATCACATTGGAAATGGGGAGATCTTCAGTCATTGGTACATGGGTTGGGTACCCCAGGTGTTATTATTTATATATGTGATATGACTACGGGTTGGAAGTTATATTGCGGGTCACGACTAGTATAGTCGGGTAGCTTTCGTGCGGTAAAGCACGGGGATAGGGTGTATGGGCACCCGGGTTAATTAAGGCAACTTTTGTGCGGTCAAGCACAGGTGAGGGTGTGTGGGCGCCCTGGTTAATTAAAATGCATATTTCTGTAATTTATAGTTAGAAGCAGGAGAGATAGATATGGCGAGCTTAGAGGCATGTGACTAGAGAGTGATATTTGAAGCTTGGAACACTAGGCTTATCTTAATTTTGAGGACGGAATTCCTTTGTACGGGGGGAAGTATGTAACACTTCGTAAATTTGAGGATTTAATATTTAATTATTTTGGGAGTTATAAAATATTTAAATTTGAGAAACTTAAATTTATGATTTGGAGAATTTATTTAAGTGGGTCGAATTAATTATAATTGGCAACTTTTAAGTTTAATTGTTCAAATTAAAGTGTGTCGCATTTTGACGTCAAAATTTGAGAGCGTTATAAAGTATTTCAGATGACAATTCTGAGTGCTCGGTTGAGTCCGGATGGGTAAAGATAGTCAGAAAAGAGTGCCCGAGGGTAGAATTGCGTCTCGGGGTATTTTTGGGCATAGCCGAGGCCACACGGGGTGATTTGGGCCATTTTAATTAGGCCCGTATGGCCTAAAACGGAATTAAGGATTTTAATCCTAATTGGGGGAAGTGTGAATGACAGTTAATACAATTCTAAACCTAAGGTTTGAGATGGGATAAGAGGAAGCTAATCAAGAAGCGAATTGGAGATCTTTTGGAGCCAAATTAAGGGACTAATTGGGGTGTTCGTCATCAACACCTTAACTACACCAATGGATCAGACCCTATGAACAATTCCAGAAAAGTGGTTAACTGTTGTCATTCTTAAATTGATGATTATCAATTCATATTATAGAAGGTGTAAACCGAAATTCATTTTGGGTGGGTTATTGCATGAAATTGGGTTTTTATGAAAATTAATCTGTTGAGTAATTAGACAGTCAAATTAATGTTATAGAGGTATTCAGTATTGATTGGGATTATAATCGTAATAGAAATCCAGTGTTAGAGATGAATTCATTGGGATTTTCGGATCAAATTTGTGAATGATAATTGGGCTCTTACCATAGAAATTTGTGTTCTTGAGGGGGGTGAAGATTTGTAAAAATTAATGATACTTAAAGGTTGAGATGATGATTATAATTCATGGTGGATGTAAAGAGATGATAAAAATGCTGGATTGAGGTTGTGGTTTGAGAAAAGGAAACTTGGAATTTCATTAATGGCTGAATAGCAAGCCGGAGAAGACAAATACCTACTCGATCGATCGATCGATCCAGGGGGATCGATCGATCGATGGTCCCAGAATTTTAACAATTCAACTTATTTTATTTATGTAAGGGAAATTAATTTAGGATTTAATCCCCTACTTTTATTTAGTGATAAATTCATATGTGGCACATATTCCTTAACAATTATAAGGTGATATAATTGGGTTTAGGAGGGTGAAAATTATATGCCATGAGAGGAATAAATTTCGGAAAATAATTCGTAAGTATTAATTTTGGGCAGAAGGAAAATATTCGGGTATTGTAGTTGAGTGGCACTATATTATTAAAGGAATTGAAGTGTAATTAATTAGACATGGGGTGAAAAATAGAGTCGGACATAAATGATGGTACGGGACAGTGAGAGAGTCAGGGTATAATGGTTGGGCGACACCAAGTGTTTAATTAATTAATGTGTAAATTAAATAAATTAGAGTCGAACCATAGACTCTGATTGGGATTAATTAATTAATGTTTGAATTAATTAAATTAGGGTCGGACCATAGACTCGAATTGGTATTAATTAATTAATGTGTAAATTAATTAAATTTGAGTCGGACCATAGACTCGGATTGGTAATTAATTAATGTGTAAATTAATTTAATTAGAGTCAGACCATAGACTCAGATTAGTATTAATTAATTAATGTGTAAATTAATTAAATTAGAGTCGAATCTCAGACTCGGGTAAATATTAGATAAACCAATGTGCAAAGTATTTATTTAAGAGTCGGACCATAGACTCAAGAAAATATTATATTAATTGACCTGTGAATTAATAAGTGAGAAAATTAATTAAGTTGAGTCGGGCCACAGACTCAGGAAATTACAGGCTAGTGTTACGGGATTTTGAGTACACTGTAAAGCTGAGGTTTATATTATATATATACGGTGTAGTGATAGTATATATATACATGTATATATTGTGTGCTATTAAATATAAGTGACTAGATATTTATTTAATTTATATACTCTAGTGCTATCAAGGGAGGTTGCACGATGTGGGTGAATCCCCTAGCTTGAGGAGTAGGGTGAGTATATCCCCAGGTCATAGTGTCCGGTATATGGGTGAGGGGCTTATCTCACTTTTAGGTAAGGAATATGACCGCCTCCACTTCGTATATGTTTCAGTCCAGGTTGGTGAGGGATTCCAACTTGGGTAACTAGGTTATGTGAGCAAACCTAGTGAGATAACACTTTAGAGGGAATCATCCGGAGAGGGTATACTCAAAGGGCTAGATATACATATGATATATGTGTGGATGTTGTAGTAAAAGTACGTATATAATGGTAGTAAATATTATATGCGGGTAATAATACAGTGTGTGATCTAATTGTTTTATATAACATGTGTCATAGTCATATGATATTATTTAAAGGAAATGAATTATGTTAATTAGTAAGATAATTTATAACCCACATATAATAATACTCGGAGTAGAGTAGAAAGGAAAGGGAGGATTATAAGGACTAGTTGGACGGGGTAGTACAACTAGGTGGGGTTAAGGTAAACGTTCGGTGTGCACTTTAGTGGAGGGGTGAGATTATCCTCAAGAGAGTGCGACACTAACTTAAATATGGAGTGCATTCATATATTTTAAATTACTGCAGTTAATTCACTTGCTAAATATTTTCAAAATGTTTTGGGTTCTAACCCTTGCTATAAAACAATTTTCAAAACCTTTTAGGTGTCCAGCCACAAGGACGCCTGGATTGATATTCTATTCCAGGGACACAGAGCTGCGACATATGTGGATGCTAGCAAGATCTTGGATTAGATGCATCGTTCTTTCATTCCTAGAGTAGGAATCATTTATCAGTTTCAGTTTTATTTAGGGCATGTCGCCCAGACTTTCAATTCAGTTTTCAGATTTTATTCAGGTGTTGAATATTTGTATTGGACTATTTATTTTGGTGGCCGATGGTTTATTCGGCATGTCATTTTATTATTTGTTCAGTTAATTTAATTCTGTTGTGTGAATAATTTATATTTATTTCTGCATGTATTGTTTTGTTTAATTAAAAAGTTAAAATTTGGCACCAGCTTTTAGAATAATAGGTGGTTAGTAAGTTTTAAAAAGTTTTCGACAGTGATGGTAAGGATGATCCAACTAGGATTCGTATTTTAATTTGGTATAGGACTGATCACCTGGTATTTTATTAGGCAGGGTGTCACATTAATGCTAGGGATGGCTGATTCTATGGGACGAGGTTAATTTTGAGGATCTATAGGGGGAGAGACCAATCCTGATGGCCGAGGTCAATTCTGAGGACGTTAAGTTAGAGCGACCAATTCTGAGGGCCGAGGTAAATGCTCCGCGGACCTTAAAGTGGAAGCGGCCAATTCTGCGGGTCGACGTTAATTCTGAGCACCTTAAGTGGGAGCCAATAATTCTGAGGTCCTAGGTTAATTCTTAGGACTTTAACTTGGGAGCGACCAATTTTGACGGTCGAGGTCAATTCTGAGGACCTTAAGTTGGGAGCGACCAATCCTGAGGGTCGAGGTCAATTCTGAGGACCTTAAGTGGGATCGACCAATTCTGAGTGTCGAGGTCAATTCTGAGGACCTTAAATTGGTAGGGAGTAGCTCTACTAGGGGAGTTTTGTTTTTATATTTCACTGGGGAGGAGACATTCGTCTAGGGATTATGCCCTTCGAAAATTTGGTAATTCTATTTGGGGAGATAGTTGATGACTTGAGGTTTCTGCCGGGGGATGTGTTGCTGGGGAGAGATGATGGGTTAAGGATTTTAACTCGTCTTGGGGAAATTTAGGATTTTTCTAGGGAAAATTTTAATTTGGGAATTCCTACTGGGGAAATGGGAAGCTCTGTTGAGGAGGCACTTGATTTCTGCTAAAGATGAAGTTTCAGGATTCCGCCGGGAAGTGGTAGTGAGTTTTTGGAATGTGGGTGCACTGATTTTTAGGGTTTTAATATGGGGGTAAAATGTGGTATTAATTCGGCTGGGGACTTGGGGAACTTGAAAAATAATTTTCTTGGTGAAGAAATGTTCCAAAATTTATTTCGTTATTTTAGGAATTTTTCGGGGAATTTTTAGAATTTTCTGGATTTTTTTCTACGAAATCTCAGGGTGTTGCCGATCGGCAGGTTGTGGGTATTGATGAATGGTTGTGACATGATATTTTGGACTATCTAAGGAAGGTTAAGGAACAGTTTCGGTCGGAGGGTGTTAGGGGACTACCGATCGACATACCGCTTAGTACCTATAAAAGGGGGCGAGGTCTCTTCATTTTTCACAACTTTCTGGTTTCTTATCTTATGCTTATCTCTCTTGTGATTTTCTCCGGCATTCCTTAATCATTTTATTTTAGAAAATGGTGGATTTTTCTAGCAATGAGACGCACATGGCGTCGCCAGGTGTTGATGATTGAGCACACTTGGAGCCATGGTGCCTTTAGCATTGGGCAACGAGAATTCCTTTAACCTGTTCGAGCCTATCACCAATGAGATGACTCCTCCGCTTGAGCCTGTGTACCATCTATCATTCAGGGTGAGGAAACCCTAATAGTTATGTAAGTATTGCATTACATTGGGCATTCCTTTTCTCATTTTTCTTGTATTTCCTTGTCTCTTTGAATTTTGACAAAATGGTTTTACTTCTTTTATTGTGATAGATTAACATTGTTGGATCGAGTCTTTGCTGCCGGGGATGACGGGGTTTAGATATTTGTGGGAAAACCTTCCTCCAGTGGTGCATTGGGTGGTTTATTCAGTAGGTTTTGGTAGACGTATGTCTGCACTGGTTAAGACGCCTCATTCTACGACAGTTCTATGCGATCTGGGGGAGAGGTTGTGGGATACCGCCCACACCATATATTTGGGTTTTTGGGAGATGACAGTGACCCCCATTGATGTACAACAACTGCTGGGGATAGATTGTGAGGGGACCTAGACAGAGGTGGATCGCACATTGAGGATGATGTCAACGACGGTAGAGGCGGCGCTGGGTGATGTTGGACAGATAGTCTTGGGGATTCGATCTGTATATCTCTTATTTGGGAGGTTTTTCTGAGTCAACATGTCAACGAGACTCACGGACTGCAGGTTCGTAAGATGGCCCATTTATTTATTCTTTTTATTTTGGGAGGGTTTTTGGTGGCATCGAGCGGCGACGGCGTCCACTTATGGTTTTTCCCATATTTGAGGGTATTTTCCAATATCCCTTTCTTTGACTGGGGGAGCCTGACTTTGACGACCATTTATTCATCTTTATATGCATTTAGCCATTGCTTTTGATAGACTTTTACTGGAGCCACGTATCTTTTGGATGTATTTTTCATTTTTGCACTTTTCTTTTTTGCATTTTATTTGTTTTCTTGATTATTTTTTTCTGATCGCTGAATTTGATCTTTTTGCAGATGTGGTTCCATGAGGTGATTTGTCTCAATGCTCATTTGATTGGCTTGTAGTGTGAGCCAATTGGGGTCTTCTGCCAGATGTACCGGTCACAAAAGTCCAATCGACAATCGAGGCGATCTCTCTCCTTGGCAGCGGTGAGTCAGGTCTTGAATGACCAGACGAGCGACCATGTTATTTTTTCTTTTCCCTTTTGAATTTTCCTTTACAAAATTACTGACTTTATCTCATCTTGGTAAAAATTTAGGTGATCATTTATCCATGGGGGACGACCATCCATCATACGGGAGAGACCTAAGGGAATGCACAAATTCGCCAACTACTGACACATGATTTTGGATACTCCTGGTATCCGGGGAGAGAATAGTGAGGCAGATTGTGGAGAGTGATGAAGTGGTCCCCCAACAATTCCCCAAGATATATGAGGTACGTGCGGGAGATGTCAGAGGATGCCAAGATGGCGGTGATGATCGTTCAGCCCTATTCACGGACACGATGGTGATGTATGACTACCTTGATTTCATGATGAGTTGGCTGATGCCGTCATGTATTTATGAGGTGGTGAATATGCCTCCTACAACTTTAGGCAGGGGTACAAGTCGGCTAGTGGGGTCTGCCCACAATGTTGGTGGTGAGTCGATGTCAGCAGCAATGATAATGTCCGAGCTTCTGTTTTTGCGGCTTTCTCCTCCCTCTCACAACATCAGGCCGCCTAGGGGAGGTCCAATGAGTATGCTGCATTATCCCAATGCAATGGACCCGAAGGTGTTGGGGTTGACTGAGGATGTTCTCTATCCAGAGGTATAACTTTGACCTTTGTCTTTTGATTTCCTGATTCCTTCTTCGCCTGCGACTCACTGATTTGCCTTTTTTTATTGTTGCTTGCAGCACGTTCAAGTGTTGACTACCCGGCTGAGGGACATTCAGGATTGGGTGGCTTCTGCAACCACTCATATTCGGGAGTAGATCTCGGTTCGTTCATGTATTGTTCCATTTTTTACGCCTGAGGAGGGATTTGGATCGGGTAGCGGGGGCTCCTTTATTCATTGCTGGGCCGAGATGGGGGATCATAGAGAGAAAGTGAGAGAGAGAGAAAAAAGAAAGGTGAGAGAAAGTGTGGGGGATCAGGCTGAGTCCCATTATTTTTCTTTGTTTCTGTTTCTGCGAAAGAGATGTAATGATAGAAATTTATATAAAATGAATGGTGTTTTATTTATTTATCTTGCCTTAAATGACTTATTCTACATGCATTTTTACATTATTTGCTGAGACTGTAAAAACGATTAGAATTATTTAAAATATAATTTATTTTTAAAGCAGGATAAGTTAAAAGTATAATGGAGAGGAAAATTCTATTTTGTTTTTGGAATAAAAAATATTTTTATTGAGTTTTTGATTTTGACAAAAAAGTAAAAAGGGAATTTTTAAAAAATGGGGGGATGCCGATCGGTATAACCCTTGTCCTCCCTATCGGTAGGTCAGTCCAGTCCAATCCAATCACCTAAGGTTTTGATTGAACTTTCTTTAGCAACGTTGTCCTTTATGGGGTAGGGTTTCATCCGAATTCTGCAGGATCCTTTGTCTTTAGCCTATTTTGTCAAGTATAAAAAGGGTTAATGGTGGAGAGTTTTTCTTCACTCATCCACATTTTCTTTCTCTTGCTTATTTCTTTCTTTGTGTCTTCATTATTCAAAAATGGCTTTTCCCATAAGTACTGAATTTACCTGTTACCTCAAGAATTTAGAGGCTATGTGCTCGTACAATGTAAACTACGACACCTTTAACTTGCGTCGGGTTTCCTTATGGCACAACTCGACCATCGACTGGAACATGCTAACGGCGACGTTACAATTTTGGTACCCCGAGCATCATATTTTTCATTTTGTCTAGACGAAGTCTGGCCAATTTACGAGGAGTATTCTGCTATATTGGGTGTAAATCTCAGTGTGACGACAGCCTTGCCTAAATTCTCTCGCTCTCCTCAGGCACTGTTGGCGTAATTTCTCCATATCTCACCCTAGGTGGCTCAATCATTGGTTACTAGATGAATGATATTTCTCTCGATTGTGGTGTATTTCGTACGTCTGTGAGATGTCAATCATGCGAGATACGCCAGAGTCATCGCCCTTGGCTTAACTTCAAAATTACTGTTGGTGATTGAGGACCTGCTGGTGGACCCTCAAATTTCTTCCATTATTGCATGAATGTCATATCATCATAATCCTATGACGGTGATACTAGAAGAGGACCTAAACATCCTAGATGCTTAACGAGAAGGCCATTCTGATTTTCTGAAAGGTAGCCCAGTTATGCTGTTCATGTGGCGGTCTGAGAGATTCTATTTGGCGGTACCCCTAAATATCCCTTCGCAGCTGTGCTGAATTTTTTCACTCGTTATTTAATTAGTTTTTACTCGAACATCGAGAACTCGATAAATGGGTTTGTGGATCACGGGTCTCGATGTCTACATTGGTCAGTACCCTGGTAGGGGGAGTTGCATCCTATTCGGGAACTGGGGAAATATCATTATGTTCGGTTGGTTGGCCTTTGACATTCCTCATTTTATTTTCCTTGGCAACTCTTACGTCAAGTTGGATTGGAGAAGATCGTGACATCCCATATTCTGAACTTCTTCCCTGTGGAGGATTTAACGAAAGGCATGTGAATACGATTAGGCTCTTTGTGGGAATGTCGTTGGACTTCGACATATCCCTCTCAATTTCTTGGCAGAGTTTAGCACATATCTAAGGATTATATGAAATGGTTGTGGATGAGGATAGTGGCGAAGATGTTGGCTGAGGAGACTGGGCATAGATGGCTTTCCATGATCAATAACATGGAGATAGGGGTACTGATTTTCCCTAGGTTGGTCCAGGATTATCGTTCCCTAGAGCGCCTTCTACATACTATCTAGTAAGGAGAAGTTCGGGGGCTTCAAGATATAAATAATGATGGGCATGGATTGTCTGGTAGCTACGGGGAGGGCCCTTTATGAAGCTTGTGATATGTGTGAAGTTGGTTATGTTTTTGTTTGTTTTTGGTAGGAATAATTTTTGAAAGGTTGTTGATAAGTAGTTTGGTTTGGTTTTGTTTTTAGGACAATAAGGTCGGCTTGGGTAGTTGTTTGTCTTCCTACGCTAATATTTCGTGTAATCGTGCCAAAATTTCCCAAAATTAAATAAAAAGGTATTTAATTATGTTGTTGTGCCTCTTGATGAGTTTTACATTTGAATTATCTTTACCAATCGCTAAGGCATACATAATCCTTTTGTTTATGTAAATGCTAAAATGAATTGTCATTCTCGGAGGTAGGAAAAGAATAACATTTTGTGAAACAGAAGAGGATCGTGCCCATGTAAAGTGTATGACCTGCGTAAGTACCTCTAGGGGTTTCAAAAAATTTCTGAGTTTCTTTTTTGAAAGTAAAAATAGTTTTAGATGATCAGGCCCCACGTAGTTCTATGTAGAAGGAAATGGACATTTGTTTTAAGAATAAAAGGGAGATGAGAGGAGTCATAATGCACCGAGATTTCGGACTAAGGGTATAATTTCTTGAGACGGTCTAAGATGATTGGGCATACCATATCTTCTCTATCGAGGTCGGTGAGCATAGCGGCGCCACCAAATAGGATCTTATTCGCAATGTAGGGGCCACTCCAATTTTGCTTGAATTTACCCTTGTGGTCCTAAACAGGCTCTATGATATCATTAAGGGCTAAGTCCCCTTCTTGGACACCATGGTCCTTGGCTCTATTATTAAATGATTTCGCTATCCAGCGAGGGTACCCTTATATATTATATAAAGCCTTTGTCCTCCTTTCGTCCAAGAGTAATAACTCGTCAAGACAGCTTTGATGCCAGTCTTCTTTGTTGACTTTGCTTTCAAGTATGATGTAGAGTGAAGGTATTTCTACTTCAACGGTTAGGTCTGCTTTCCTGTCGTATACCAGAAAGTAAAGGGTAGGACTAGTAGATGCTCGAACTGAAGTGCGGTAGCTCCAGGGGGCATAAGGGATCCTATCGATCCAATATCAATAACTCTCGATCATCTTGATGATGATTGCTTTTAGGTTCTTACTGGCAGCTACAAATGCACTGTTAGTTTATGGTAGGTAGGGAGAATATTTATGTCTTTGAATCCCATACTTGTCGACCAATTGTGTGACTTCTGCCTCGAAATGTAACCCGTTGTCTGACACTATCTCGTGAGGGACTTCGCATCGGTAGATGATATTTTTCGGATTAACTTGGCCACCTTTTTGGCATTTAGCACTGTGTATGACTCGGATTCAACCCATTTGGTGAAGTAATCAATGGTAACCAAGATGAACTCATGACTTTAGGTGTACATTACCCAATGATATCAAAGCCCCATGCGGAGAATGCCAAGGGAGAGGTCATGTTGTATAATTCTCGCGGCGACAAATGCTAGAGATTGGAAAACTATTGGAATTTAAGGAAATTTTGAACCTTATCGGATAATATTCTTAGAAATCATATGTCCATTCATGTGGGGTCTACATTCCCCACTGTGGATTTTCTGCATCATTTCTTCAATGTCAACCCCTGCGATGCAGCGTAAGTGGGTTCCACTGAAGTTTTTCTTGAACAATGCTTTGTCACAGACAATGTAGTAGGCAACCAGATTGAGAAGGGTTGCTTGATATTTATTTTTAGAATCTTAGGGATACCTACCATGCTTGAGGAGGCACCAGATGTCGTAGTACCAACATTCAGCCATATCAGGATCTTCTTCTGTGATGAGTTCAATGTGGTAGCAGTGCGTTGGTTTAGCTTATTTTTGGACTAGGAATGGGTCCATCGTTCTTCCTTTGGGCATATCAACCATGAAGTCCAAGGTAGTAAGGGCATCATATAAGTTGTTCTTTACTCGGGGCAAGTAGTGGAAGGTGATATCTTAAAATTGGGATGCCAACTCCTCTAGGTGAGCATGGAAGGGTAATAACTTCCTATCCTTGACTTTCTATCTTCTAAGGACCTTACCGATGATGTGGGTAGAGTCCTCGTAGACATCTAGACATTGGATCTTCATTTGAGAATTCAAAGATCCAGCCATCGACTTATTCAATTGGATGGTTAATAAGGTAGTTAGAGATGTATCTTCCTTTCATGACCTTATGCGTGTCATATATGATATCAAACTCGGTTAACAACATTAACCATCGAGCCATTCAGCTATACATGTCAAGTTTCTTGAGCAGGTATTTGATAGGATCCATTCGAGACACAAGTTTGATCGGAATGGTGAGCATGTAGTGCCATTTTTTTTAGTTATCTAGACAAGGACGACACATGCTTTCTCTAAGGCAGTGAAGTTGACTTCATATTCAGATAATTTATGACTAATGTAGTAGATGGCTCTCTATTTGAGGGATTCTTTTAGTTATTGGTCCAATAAAACTCCAGTTATGGTGTCTACTATGGTCAAGTATAGGACTAAAGGGAGACCAGGTGGCATGAGTATCGAAGGTTGGGTTAGATACTGCTTGATTCGGTCATAAGCTTCCCGACATGCTTCATTACAAAATTTCGTGGCATCCTTCTGGAGGAGTTTGAATATGGGTTCATAAATTGAAGTCAACTAACTGATTATGAATCGACTGATATACTATAATTTTCCTGAGAATCCCCAAACTTCCTTCTCTGTTCGGGGTGGTGACATTTCGAATATGGCTTTGAGTTTGGTAGGATATGATTCAATCTCCTTCTCGCTAACTATGAATCCCAAAAGCTTTCCTTTGGTAACACGAAAGACATATTTCTTTAGGTTAAGTTTCATCTGCTATCATCATAGCCATTAGAAGAATTTTCAGAGAGAGGGAACATGACCTTCTCGAGTCTTATACTTGATAATCATATCATCCATGTATAAAACTAATTTTTTTGTATAATATCATGCAAGATGGTTGCGACAGCCCTTTGGTAGGTTGCCCCAACATTTTTTTAGACCAAACAACATAATGGTTTAACAGAAGGTTCCCCAAAGGGTGATGAATGTAGTTTTTTCTTCATGACCAGTGTGCATCTTGATATGATTGTATTCGATAAAAACCATCAATGAATAACTTAAGAGTGTGACTTTGAGTGTTGTTTACAATCATGTCGATATTGGGTAGTGGGTAATCATCCTTCGAAGAGGCCTTATTCAAATCTTTGTAGTCAATGCACATGCAAACCTTTCCTCTTGATTTCGGTACAGGTATTATGTTGGCTAAACATATTGGATATTCAATCACCCGAATGAAGCCCACGTTCAACTGCTTGACAACTTCTTCCTTAACCTTGAGCAACCATTCGGTGTAGAGCTTTCATAATTTTTGTTTGATCGATGTACATTCTGATAGAGTTTGAATTTCATGTTGAACGATCTTGGGATCAATGACGAACATGTCATCATAGGACCATGCAAAGACACGCATAAAATCCTTTATTAGTTCTTTAAGTTGCGCATGCTTATGCTCGTGAAGGGTGAAACCTATCCTAATCTCGTGTAGTTGGCTACTAAAACCAAAATTAATATAAATAGTTTCATCTTCATGGATTTGAACTTGGTTATGTTATTTGTTATTAATCATATTTAGATGAGTTAAGAATTGTTCATTTGCAAAATCATCATCATCAAGAGTTTGATTAGAATAAGACAATTAATGTATGGCACCAAAAGATACTCAAAATCTTCATTTATTTCATTCTTGGGAAAAATAGCGTTGAGAACCTCATGAAAGGAGGCCTCGATTACATTATGATCAGAACATAGAGGAATAATAAAAGAGGAAGAAAATGGATAAACATCTAGACTAGGTTGTATTTTAGCCAGTGAGATTGGTATAGCATACCAGTTGAGGAGAGATGCATCAGCTTCTTTGATCAGGATGGGTGGATCTGGTCATGTAGTGCTTAAGTGGATCATGCACTCTGTAAGCCCCAATATATGTAAGTTGAATGAATCCCTAGAGTCACTTCTTTAAAATTCTTAGTAATGGCTGTAGTATTCTCCATGAGCGGTTACACGTGATGTTGGGAACTTTTGGCCCATGTGTAACTGTCTTGGAAAAAACATTTCCATTCCTAGCTTCATCTTCTTATCCACATGACCATATCATGGTCCAGGAAAGTCACAAAAGTGAAAATCTTCACCCGCTTTGACATATCTTCTGTTCAAGGAGTCCCTTGAGACAGTCTTGGTACTTTCTAGAATTCTCTTTAACCAAGGTT
Source organism: Sambucus nigra (assembly GCA_949130495.1). Lineage (NCBI taxonomy): Eukaryota > Viridiplantae > Streptophyta > Magnoliopsida > Dipsacales > Adoxaceae > Sambucus > Sambucus nigra. The sequence goes on from OX422213.1 coordinate 54,588,892, forward strand.
AGCGGAGCATTCTATGTTCCTCTGACAATTGTTGATAACTCAAGCCATATGGAGGAAAAGGATTATTTAACACTATGGGTTCTAGTTTTTTTTATTATCATTATCCCAGCCCCAGTCTGGTCATGAAGTTCATGTTCTTGAACATCTATATCACATTAACATTACCGTGAGGGTTGTGTTTTGGAAAAAATCTATCTTTTAAATCATCCCCTAGTGGGAGTGGAAGTGGAAGTGGTTTGACCTAAAAACTTGATAGAAGCATGTCATTCACCCCGTACTGTATCTCTAGTACTGAGTTATCGATTCTTACATTCTTAGTATTATCGTCATCACCCAAGATGGTGATGACAGTTTCTCATGGAGGGATGGAGACACACCCTTTATACTGTGGAGCCATGGTCATTCGAGAAAGAGGTTGAAATAAGTCGGCATGTCGATGACCTAGAATTTAGTAACGGGATTTATAGGGCTTGTCCCTATTATAAGCTTTATAGATCCCATCACTTCCCGATGAGTATTTTCATAAGCACGTACTGCAGCGAAAGTCAGAGCAAGGTCTCGTACTTTTGATCTTTAGCAGTTGAGGGTTCTTAATGGACATAAATTAAGTGTTGACCCGTTGTTAACAAGCGAAAGAAGGATGGTCTTTCACATAACTTCGACAAAGATATTGAGAGCTAGTTGTGATTTGGATGAAACTTAGTGATTTTTTCTTCAGAGAAGGAGAGCACTCTAGTAGAGGTTAGAGATATGACCAAATTCACTGGTTTTTCTAGTGTAGTGGAAGGAGGGACGTGGTCCCAATAAACAGTTTAATCAAGGTATTTTTTTGCACTTAGGAAGACATAATGAGTCCCCATAGAATGATGTTAGCCTAGGTTTTCTTCAATTGATCGAGGATCTTGCTCTCCTTGGTCATTTCCAGTATAAGGAGTTTCTCACCACCTTTTCCCTTATCTGTCTTTATTGATTGAGGATTCAGAACCTTGTAATGCCCCCAAATCTAATCGTATGGTTCACAGAAAAGGGAAAAAATTGAAACCCTATCTCTTCATCTATCTCGTGATGTTTGGTCACTTTGTTGATCTCTCCTAGTAGATCCTCAAACGATATCATTTCACATATACTGACTATTGGGATAGTCTTTTCTGGGCTTTGTTCTTCATCTGAACTATCGAATTTGTCCCCCCATCTGGTGGAAACAATGCCATACTTCCATGAGAAGTCAATTCATTCTACAACCTCAATGGAATTTTCGTATTGATCCTCCCACTCATTGGGGAGATGTAAAAGTTAAGGATCCGAGATCCTTTGTAGTTTCAAAGCATCAAGTGGCTCGGACACATGGAAAATTTATCGACCTGTGAGAATAAGTCTTCCATGATCTGGATGGCATCATCCAAGATGGCTTCTTCAGTGGGTATCGCCTAACTATTTGACTCTCGATCCCACTTTTGAGCTTCCAAGAACACTGTACTGAATTTCTGGCAGTCAATGGTCATCTTTGATAGCAATTCCAACTCGAACTCTAGGAGATGGTTTAATACCATTGGAAATTCCATATTTTCCCCCAAAATGATTATGAATGGAAATACATTCTCTTGTAAGAAGTGACAGGGCTTGATTGGAAAAATAGGTAGGATGTAGGAGAAACTATGGGCAAACTTTAAGGGGTTTAGGTGAGTATACGGGTATGATGGGTGATTTACTAGGTATAATTTGGGTAGATGGGTCGAATTCTAGGTCTTCTTCTTGGAATATAGCATTTGCATGATTTGGCAGTGGATTTTAGGTAGTGTTTGATTTAGGATTTCCTGGTGGGGCGATGATACCCCACTATATCAATCCATGGATTACATTTTAGAGATGGAAACACTGATCAGTGATATAACCAACATTTTGATTGAAGTCACAATGGGTGTCAGATTTGAAATTTTTGGGAAATGGGTTATGTAATGATGAGGGTCTAATGGCTTAATAAAATTTTAGCTCAATAGGGATTGGTAGGTTTTGGATAGGGGAGCATGAAGCTCGGTGTATTCTTTTCGAGCTAGGTTAAGGCGTCTTTCTGGTGACCATGAAGTGGCGAGCTGAGAGATGTTATTGATGGTTGAAACTTTTGAATTGGAAGGCTTCTCATAATTTTTAGGAGTGAATTGTTCGGATACTTTGTTTGGATCAACTTCTATTTTGGAAAAACTTTCTTCAATCTCCACTCTTACTTCCTAGAGGGCTCGGAAATTAGAGTAATATTGTCCTCCCATAATCGCTCGAATATTGGGTAAGAAGTTCAACTTCATAATATTGGCTTGTTCCTCTTCAAAGGGTCGGTTTGTCATAGTGGTCTCTTTCTCTCTTCACCTTTCTATGAAATTACTGACAGTTTCTCCAAGTTCTTCTTGAGAAGTTCTAAATCACGGCGTGTAACCTCCAACTTCGCATTGTACTTGTACTGTGACATGAATTCACAAGCAACATCATCCCAACTGCGAACTTTGGATTCCTCGAAGGATGAGAATCAGCGAAGAGTGTTGTCCTTCAAAGTCTATTGAAAGATCTGGGCCACTATTTCCTTAGTACCTAAGAGAGTCATGGCTCAGTGGTAACTTCGGATATGAATAATTGGGGGCCCGATAGCCCCAAATTTCTCAATGTTGTGCATTTTGAATTTTTTCGGTAGTTTTGCTTTAGGGTAGGGAGACATATGGGTGTAATCCGTGTAGTTCCCAGAGATTCGGACTTGGTAAAAATTCTTAGTCTACAACTTAAGGTCATTCTTGACATTGTTCAACTCTTCTTCCTTTGGATCAACAATTACTAGCAGGTTAGCCCGCGGCTAGGCAAGATTCGACATAAGGAGCTGAGCTGGTGGTAGCCCATTTGCACGAGGGGCACGTGCAGGGTGATGATACTCTTTAGGGACCCAAATAGGCTCAGGTGTAAGTGGACCCATAGCGCGAGGGAAAAGGACCTCATGCTTTTCAAGAATAGGGACACGATTTCACTGCATCTCATGAACCTTGATTTGAAGGTTGTCAATCTTGGTAGTAAGCTGGACTTGAACCATCATCAAATCACGCTGAACATTCAGCACTTTGTCTGCATTCTCCATGGAGAGAGGGGGAGGGTGGATTTCCAACTCGAAGGAAGTAGTGAGAGAACTGATATAGCTTCGGGGTAGTTCAACGGAAGACCGAAGCCAATGAGGAGTCGGGCCAAGGGTCGGGTATGCGATTGACCTCGGGAAGATAATTATCTGAATTTATTTTTGAAACATAGTAGAAAAAACTTTTATTATTGAAAAAGGAGGAAATGTTTTCAATATTTATATTTGTTGGAAAAGGAAGGACAAAATATTTTTGATATTGCTTGATAAAAGGAGGAACAATGTTTTTTGGTATTTTGAAAAAATTATGGAAAAATGTTCTTTTGACGCTTTGGATATGGAAAGAGGAAAAATGAGAGAAGAGTCTCATTATTATTATTATTATTATTATTATTATTATTATTATTATTATTATTATTATTATTATTATTATTATTATTATTATTATTATTATTATTATTATTATTATTATTATTATTATTATTATTATTATTATTATTATTATTATTATTATTATTATTATTATTATTATTATTATTATTATTATTATTATAATAATAATAATAATAATAATAATAATTATTATTATTATTATTATTATTATTATAATAATAATAATAATAATAATAATAATAATTATTATTATTATTATTATTATTATTATTATTATTATTATTACTATTATTATTACTATTATTATTATTATTACTATTACTATTACTATTACTATTACTATTACTATTACTATTATTATTATTATTACCACTACTACTACTACTACTACTACTACTACTACTAGTATTATTATTATTATTATTATTATTATTATTATTATTATTATTATTATTATTATTATTATTATTATTATTATTATTATTATTATGTTTTCACTTGTATTAGGTTTACCTAAATGCAAAATAAATGTCAGACGAGACCCGAGCATGGGAAAATTTGGTTTGAAAAATATGTTAAACACAGTTGGACTTGTTGCCAGGCTCATGAATAGGGTCCCGTTTTAAAAAAGACGAAATCGTGCAAAAATTTGGGCAGCATGCCGACCCATTATTTTGGCAGAGTTTCGGGTAGTGACCGGCAAACTAAATATGAGTGCCCTAGGTTTGACATCTATATGAGGGTATGCATTTGTTGGGTTAGTGGAAAGGTTCCCCCCTTTGGCATGACTTCCACTATATATGTCTCTCTTTTAAGGGCAATCGGTATGTGTGGACAAGCCATTTGATATACCCGAGTGTACGTGAATTGCCTCACTATATACCTCATGGGGACAATATGTGTGAGAGAGAATTCGATATACTCGACGTACGTGAATGAGTTCCCTGCTATATAGCTCCCGTCATGATCGGTCAATCGGTACAATGTGGGGGGAACCGTTCGATATACGTCAAAGTTTCTTGGCCAATGGAAGGTGAGAGTCATATCACTACACCAAATACTGGAAATTGTCATGGATAACGGGTCACGGCTAGAAGTCCTGACCATCAGGTCACGACCTAAAATCATGACCAGAATCAAAATGGGCATGACCAAATCCATGACTTTATGTGGTCATGGGTCGTCTTGTGTGTGGTCACGACATTGACTCCTTTGGGTCACGACTTTAGACCCTGACCTAGCCGTGACCATTATGGCACAAGTTTCCCTCCATTTTTGGTCAGGGAAGGAGTCACGACCCATAGCCATGATCACAAACCTCATTACACATGGATATAATCACAACTTAAGTCCGTGACTAGTAGGTTATCTAAGTCATGGCTTTGGGCCGTGACCATGGCCTTATTTCCATGTTGATGTGTAAAAAATAAAGCGGTCATGTCATAGGGTCATGGCCCTAAGACATGACCATGGTCTTTATACTTAAAAAAGGTAGAACAGTTTTTCGTTTCCCTCGAAAACTTCTAAACCCTTATTTTCCCTCCCTTTCTCCGGCTACTTCGGCTTTCTCATTCTCTCAATCTCAAGCTCTTTCTCAATCTCAATCTCAAATGTAAATACATGTGTGATCATATTTCTCTGTGTGTGTATTTATCTTTGTGTGTATACTATAAATACGTTTGTGTATGTGTGTGTGTGTATACATCTATGTATATATGTGTGTGTATATACATCTGTGTATTGTGTATATATATGTAGCTATGTATACATTATCATTGCGTGTATTGTGTATATGTATGTAGTTGTGTATACTGTAAATGTGTTCGTGTGTGTGTATTATAGAAAAATATATGACTAATGTTTGTTTAAGTTTCAAACTGGGGAAAATATTAATTTAATGGATATTGTTGGTATAAGTTTCAAACTAGGGTAAATTTTAATTTAATGGATATTGTTGCTTCAAGTTTCAAACTAGGGAAAATTTTAATTTAATGGATATTGTTTGTTGAAGTTTGGGGCTGAAATATAAAAATATACAACTCCATTAATATTGATGCTAAATTCGGGATTAATTTTAGGGGCTTTATAAAATTAAGTCCCCAAAATGCATAATCTATTAATTATAGGGTTAATGTTTCTGAGCGTTAATTTTAGGGATTGTTGTCTTTAATGACAAAAGTAGGTATTCAAAACCTAATAAACTAACGGTTGATGATCCATTAGAGCCATAATTTATAGGAATCAAATTCACGGCCTCGTATATAATAACTCGTTAATGATTCATTAGAGCCATTATTTATAGAAATTATAATCACGCCCTTTTCATTTTTCTCTGAAAAATGAGTCACGGTGCTAATAAATGGCAACAAGAGTGGGAAATGTTGCAATTGGACCGCACGCGTACATCTTTCATTAATGAGGCTCATAAAGTAGGTACTCCGATTTATTGGTATAGGAATAGGAAGATCGAATAATTTAACTACCATGTAAATCGGGAGTTCATCTCCAGTAAGAGTACTTGTTCGATCGTATTCTATTTTCCCTGCCATAATTTTGGGATGATGTTGTACAATATATATATATATATATATATATATATATATCGTGTACATAATCCCGATAGACGAATGACCTTTCTTACGCTATTAGAGAAGGAAAAAAAAATTCACCCATTATGGATAGAATTACGTACAAAGAGCAATGATGAAGACTGTGATGTCTCGTGACATATGCCCGTCAAACGCAATCTTGCCAATAGGCTGAAGAGGATGAGATTTTGAGTTCATATCGCTGACATCTATTCATACAGTATAAATACGCTTCCTCCTTATTGTCCACGTGCAAAAAATCATAGGTTTTTAAAACCAAATCCATAATGGATGGAGATCAGGCACATTTAACTTTTGTTAAAGTCTTACCATGAACAGGTAGATTATAATATTTGGTCAACAAATTTATTTTGTTAGTTATATTTTCGTATTGAACTTTGAAATTATGCATCTATTATTATAGATACACATTTAACTTTTATTATTTTTGTAGATATTGTCGGGCGATAATGTTAGCAACGCTCCAACCAACAACATGACACAACCACAAGGAGAATTCTCATCACCAAGTGGTGAGCAATACTCTACTCCGCAAACTGTTCACTCCCATACTCCAAATTATGTTCACTCCCCTATTATAAGTTGCGGGAGGCAAGGTACTTCCACTAATCCAACAAACATTTCCAACGCTCCTGAAACCACCGGGCCAGTTGAGAAGAAGCTCATTGGGTTCTCTTTATTGGGAAATAACCCCACGGGGGATAAGAATCATGTTCAACAGTTTAGATCCCAGTGTTTGTCCTTGGCAAAAATCCATGTGGGAGTGGGAGGAGCTAGCAATTAGAACCTCGTAGATAAATCCATTAAAGATGACATCTACGAGCAACTTAGCAAATGGTTTTCATTTACCCCCAACTCAAAAAATAAAGTACTTTGTCAAGTTACTAAACAACTTCGAACATATCGGAGAAACCTTAGGCAAAAGAATTTCCCTAAGGGAGCATCGAGATCAGAAATTTTGGCGCTCAAATACAAAGTCCCTTCGAACATTGAGATGCCTGTCTCTCAATAGAATGATTTTTTGGAGAATGAGGAGAAATAGTTTAAAATGCTTCAAAGGGAGAAAAATAAGAAGAATAGGGCCAAAAAAACTGATGTCCATCGACTTGGCTCAAAATCTTATGAAGATTTGAAGAAAGAGTGGTCGACCATTACGAAAGGCGACTCGGATAAGAGAAAAACACAGAATAGGGCCAAATTATACGTGCATGCTAGATGAGACAAATATAATAAATTCAATCCTCACTTAGCCAAGGCTTTAGAATCAATAGAGTCTAGCAGTAATCAGTCAGATTCAAGTCCGTTCAACGACATTAATAATGATTCCATCGCACAAACCTTTAAGAAGGACCATAGAGGGAGGATGAGAGGTTTGGAGTCGCATATGTCAGAACAAGATTCAAACACACCGCACCTCTCATGGACGAGGTTTCTTCTGTTAATAAAAATTTTACATCCAACGATGAACATAAAATTAGGACTGAAGGGGATATAATGGGGCTTCGAAATTAATTGGGAGGTGTGAATGATAAACTTGCTCAGATTGTGTCCCTTTTAACCGATCGTATGCCCCTGCAGCCCCCAATGCATCCCGATTTCCCTCCACATATGCCAAGTATTCCATAAACTTTTCCTTGTTCTTCATTGCCCCATAGATTTTGGTACCTCCTTCAACATTCACTTTCTCAGCGCCTATCCTCATTAACAACCCACGGTGACTATGTGTGAGAAATACTATATACAAGACCTGAGCAGTAAATTTGTCATTGGGATCTGCACGCTCATGTCCACTGTTGTAGGAACTTTGGTACATAATCGACCGTTGCAGTAGGGTGAGGGTCAGATCGTGGTTGATACATAATGAAATTTTTAGAAAAATCATGTTCACTTTGTTACCACTTGGCTAGTTCATTTCTCGATGAAGATTTTGTAATATTTTTCTTATGTTATAATAATATTAGTAAACATATTTATTTAATTTTAGTTTAAGTGGTTGTGTAGTATCGTTGATTGGCATGTTCTTGTATTTAAGTTATTGCATAATTTGATTGCTTAGTGCATTGCCGACTATATTAATGCTTTGCTTTGATACTATATTAGTGATTTACTATGCAATATGATATTTATTTTATCATGTTAACGCATGACTACAATTTGAAGATTATTAAATGGATTTTCAACAATATGAAGAGTGGATGGGGGAAACTGACCGAATAGCTAATAGTTATGTTAAAGGCGTTCAAGAATTTATTAAATACATTTTTAAGAACCTTAAAAGTGAGAAGATTCCGTGTCCCTTCACCCATTTTATAAATGGAAAATATAAATCTTTAGAAGATGAGTTACATTTAATAATATGGGGAATTCGTTAAGATTATAACAAGTGGGCATACCATGGTGAAAAACATGTACCTTATGTTCCCGAAGAATTATCGGTAACCGACGACGTAACAGAACACCAATAAGTGGAAGTGGTAAATGATTTGCCAACACATCGTCCAATAAATGACCTAATCAACGATGCTTATGGAGTCCACCATGACCCAAACCACCAACCTATAGAGACAAATAATCCGCACATAAAGAATTTGATACTGAACTACCAGGAGACCAATAATATATACGGTTGAAAGTCGATGCCGTTAGGCCGTTGTATAAAGATTTCAATGAAGATCATTCGGTATTATATGCAATGGTTGGTTTGCATAATTTGAAGAGTCAATTTTCCTTATCTAGGAACAGCGTAACCAGAATTCTTAAGTGGGTTAAAGAAATTCTCCCAAAAGAGAACACGTTACTAGACAATTATCTTACCATGAAGAAGAGCTTGAAGGTTTTGGGATTGAAATACAAATATATTCATGCATGCTAGTATGATTTCATATTGTATCACAACGAACACGGAGATAATGATGAATGTCCAGTCTGCTATGAGCCTAGATATGCCATTTGTGAGAAGGTAAATGACAAACCTACAAAATTTGAAAAGAGCTGACGAGTCCCTCAAAAGGTTTTGAAGTATTTTCCACTTGGGTCATGGTTAAAACGATTTATTGGTGTATCGTGGATAATGCAGGCCATGACATGGCAATCTCGATGCGAGGTGGGTGAGAATTTGAAGCGTCATCTAGTTGATTCACTCGCCTGGAAAATTTCAAATGCACGACACCATGAATTTTGAAAAAAAACATGCAACGTTCGTCTTGCAATCTCAACTGATGGGTTTAACCCTTTCAGTAATTTAAGTACTAGTCAAAGTTATTGGCCAGTTTTCATGAGGCCTTTAAGTCTCCCTTCGACACTGTGCATGAGAAAGAAATTCACATTATTATCTTTATTGATACCCGGGCCGAAGGCTCTAGGTGATGATATTGATATATTCTTTGCCCCATTAATCGGCGAATTTAAAGAGTTGTGGTATAAAGGCATGACGACATTCGACTCTCAAAAGGGTAAAGAGTTCACACTTAAAGGAATGGTGATGTGGGCGATCCACGACCTTCCTTCTTATTGGACCTTGTTCGATTGTAATGTTCATGGTTATTATGGATGTCCTATATGTGGGGAGGAAAATGAAGCCATTTGGCTACTACACAGTAGTAAGATGAGTTACACAGGTCATGGTAGATTTTTGCCGACCAGTCACCCTTTCAGGAATGACAAGTCTAACTTTTATCCTATTGGTCACGAGCGTCAGATGCAACCTACATGGCTTTTTGGTCAGAAGATTGAGGATAAGGAGGCAGCTATGATCGCGGGGAATAGGTACGTAGGCAGACACCCTAAGTTTGTAAACCTGAAGCATAAAGCAAGGGGATATCCTAATGACCCTACTAAAGCAAAACCATAGTGCAGGCAGTCAATATTTGTTTATTTTACGTAACTAATTGATGTGATGAACATAGAGAATAATGTTACAGAATATCTGATAGAAACATGTCTGGGTCGTTCTCATTCCAAAGATGGAGAGCGGGCCCGTCAAGATCCACAAGATGTGAAGCTAAAGAAGAAACTCTGGTTAAACAATGATCCTTTAATAGGAAGAATTTCTACCCCTATGGATACTTTCACTTTGACTACTAGTGATAAGAAGATCCTCTTAGACACGTTGTTTAACTTGAAGACTCTAACTGGTTATTCTGGTAATTTACGTAGGGTCATAAACTACCAAAAAAATGACTTAAAACAGTGCAAGTGTCACGACTGACATGTAATCATCCAATTAATCCCTCTATTATTTCGGCATTGCTTATCTGTACACAAAGATCTCCATCGAACAATTGTGCAAATCAGTTTGTGTTTTAGCCTAGTTTGTGCAAAAGTGGTAAATAAAAGGTACATTAGAGCTGCAAAAATGACTTTAGCCGAGATAGTTTGTGTATTAGAGAAATATTTTCCTGCATCGTTCTTCAATATCAACATCAACTTGCTTTTGTATTTATACGATGAAGCTTTATTATGTGGTCCCGTTAGGTATAATTGGATGTATCCTTTTGAGCGCTTGATGAAAACCTTCAAAGATTACGTAACGAATACATGGTATATTGGAGGATCAATTGCTAAAGAATACGAAACTATGGAATCATCGTTATATGCTAGGGAATATATGCCAGAACAAGAGGTGAGGAGGTTCAATCCTCGTAGAGGAGGAGTGATCGAGGAATCTGACAAGTTTGAGGATGAAATACCGTTTGGGAACCCTACAGAGGTGAAGCTCACGAATATACAATACCTCTTTTAATCGCAAGATGAAGTCGAAGAATGGAAAGAGTATCTATTGAATTCTTCTTCTTTGATTATATGTATTTTATATTTTATGATATAAACACTAAAATTTACCCATTGGATCTACAAGAATGAAATTGCCCAAAATCAAAGGAGTAATTGCACGACACTTGATTTTAGGGCATGGGTATCAAAAGAGGTAAATTTCACATCTTATGTGTGCGGTTTTTCATTCGTGTGTGATAAAAACATGGCCTGATAAAAATTCGTTAACAAATGCAACTTCTAAAAAGAGGTGATGTCTCTTATAGGCTTGCACGCCTAGCAAAAGGCCCTAATTTTCGTGCGAAAGAGTTTAAGAAATTATGCACCAACGGTTTTGATTTCATTTCATATCCATATGTTGAAAAACTTTTGACGCAAAATAGTGGAATATCAATTTCTTCCTTGACCACCTGTATCGCTAATAAAAACGATAAAAATCAAAGGAGTACGGTGCTAACGTATTATGGGATAGTCCAACAAATCATTGAACTTGATTACTTAGATTTCATAGAAACCATATTCTATTATGATTGGGTAAAGGTGGAGGATACTATGATCTTGACTCCAGACTTATTATGGTCGATTTATTAAAGCTAAAGAGTAAAGATTGCATAGTCGACGAGCCTTTTATTTGTTCCTTTTAGAACGTAAAGAAGGTATTCTACTTAAAGATGGCAATTGGTCAATTATTGTGCATTCACTGAAGGGTATGACTACTAAAGTGGATGCATTGAAGGCTCCAAAAGAGTTCCACTCAGCTCTTGATGACAACCCTAATTTAAAAGATCTTTTAGTTGATTTAGAGGAAGATTGAGTATCAAAATATTATGTTAACCTTCTCAATCTTATTTGTATCATATTTTGAGATGGACATTGTATTATAGCTTTACTTTTATGTATGAATGTTTAGTTAATTTTATGAATGTTTAATATGATTTATGTAAGTTAACTTTCGATAATATGTTATGCTCAGTCGAATATTTAGTTACTTTCACAAGACTCTCGATTTGAGAATAGAGTCATTTGAGTTTGTGATTGGATCAAATTGAACTAGCTCAATTTCCACTTGTTCCTACAGATATACATTTTTTGATCAGTTTCATTGATGCAGTGTTTATAAAATGAAGTTAAATTAGCTTGATTTTATGAAGATTGTATTAACAAAACTAGTGAACAAATGTACATGTAACAGAATACGTTGGGGGCTCCAGGATCAATTTGGTCTAATCACCCATTCACAAGCCTCTATTTAATGGCCTTCTGGGATCACAGGAATTAGGTACTCTTTACTTTAACTGAACTAGTTATGTAATTGATACGCATTATCTTTTAAATTTTTTAGATGATAGAAGGAGTATGGGATAATTATTGGTTTTGTTTGATTTGGATGTCGGATAATTATGGGTTGTTAGCTTGTTGTTGGATAGAATATTAGAAGGAGTACGGGATAATTATTTATTTTGTTTGGTTTGGCTGTTAGATAACTATTGGTTTTTGGCTTCTTGTTGGATAGTATGTTAGAAGGAGTACGCGATAATGCTTTGGGTTTTCTCCCTCTAGCGGCATGTTTTTAAACTTAATTCTAGATATTTTCAAATTATCATTATATTCTCAAATCGGGGGGTCCCTTGACTACGCGGTCAGTTCTTACGAGTTACGTTGGTCCCATGCGAGGTGTTTAAACTTCTTTAGGGGTTGTAGGGTGGGCGCTAAGGGGTTTCCCCTCTAACTACATGTTTTTAAGCCTAAGTGTGGATTTTCTCAAATTATCATCATATTCTCAAACTCGGGGTACTGTGACCACACGATTAGTTACTATGAGTTACATTGGTCCCGTGCGCGGTGATCACTCTCCTAAAGGGGCCGCCAAGGGGTTTCACCCTCTAACGGCACATTTTCAAGCCTAAGTGTGGATTTTCTCAAATTGTCATCATTTTCTCAAACAAGGGGTCCCATGACAACGCAATCAAAACCTGCGAGTTACATTGATCTCGTGCGAGGTGTTTACACCTCTCACGGGGCCGTTTGGGAGGTGATTTTGGTTTTCACCCTCAAAAGGCATGTTTGGCAAGAGAATCTTCCTTTTCTAGCCTTGCCAAATACTACATGTTGTAGAGCTCATTGAAATTTTTCTGGAAAGGAGTCCCGGATAATATGATATGTTTTCCCATTTTCCCATTTGATGGAGTATCAAAAATACAACTCGTCTCATTACGGGGAGTGTGGCCTTCATCAAGGACCACCAATATAGGAAAATCCATGGAACTCAAAGGTGGCCTCATAAGGAACTCAACTTATGCTCAGGAGATGAAGGATGGGGAAGTAGTTTCTGCTGAGCTGGCTCGATAATAGCCCCACCATTGTGAACAATTTATAGTAGCAGTCTGGACCCACCATTATGAACAAAAGAGTTGGCCTCACAAGAAGATTAAGATCTTGACAACCCTTATTTAGGGTGGTCAAGCTGTTAATCTTCCTGCGAGGCCACCTTGTAAGGTTGAGTTCCATGCACCTTGAAATCATTCCCTTACAAACATTATTGCTCACTCTATGCAACAAAATCGAATTCCACCATCTAAAATCAGTAATGCGAACACTTGCTATATTTGTAAAAATCTAGGGATTCACTGGTGGGAGACTACGTGGCTCCGCTGGTCCAAAGACTGTCCAAACAAAACTCCAAAGACTGTTCAAAGAATGATTCTCATGTCCTTAGGATCTTTGTTTGAGATCGTTACGTTCTGCATTGCATCCTTGGACACTAGAATCTTGCTCTGAAATATTTTTGGAGTTTTTTCTGGACAGTATTTGGACTAGTGAAGACACGTAGTCTCCCACAAGTGAATCCCTAGATTTTTACAACTATAGCAAGTGTTCCCATTATTGATTTTAGATAGTGGAGTTCAGTGTTGTTGAGTAGAGTGAGCGGTAATATCTGTAAGGGATTAATTTCAGGGTGCATGGAACTCAACACTATAAGGTGGCCTCACAGGAAGATTAACAACTTGACAACCCTTAATGAGGGTTGTCAAGCTCTTAATTTTTCTTTGAGGCCACCTCTTTTATTCATAACTGTGGGTCCGGGCTACTACTATAAATTTTTCAAAATGTTGGGGCTATTATCGAGCCAGCTCAGTAGAAACTGCTTCCCCATCCTTCGTCTCCTGAGCAGAAGTTGAGTTCCTTATGAGGCCACCTTTGAGTTCCTTGGATTGTCCAATATTGGTGGTTCTTGACAAAGGCCTCACTCCCAGTAATTATAGGAGTCGTATTTGGAATACTTTATCAAACTCCAAACGGGAAAATGCATCATATTATCCGGAACTCCTTTCCAAAACAATTTCAATGAGCTCTACAACACGCTGCATTTGGCAGGCCTAAAAAGGCAGATTTTCTTGCCAAACATGCTTTTTGAGGGTGAAAATCAAAATCACCACCCAAATGGCCCCGTGAGAGGTGCAAAAACCTCACCCGGGATCAATGTAACTTGGAAGTTTTGATTGCGTGGTCATGAGACCCTTGGTTTAAAAAATATCGATAATTTGAGAAAATCCACACTTAGGATTAAAAACGTGCCGTTAGAGGGAGAAACCCCTTAAAACCCCCCAAGCGTCCCCTTTAGGGGTGCGATCACTGCACATGGGACCAATGTAAGTCGTAAGAATCGATCGCGTGGTCACGGGACCCCCGATTTGAAAATATGATGATAATTTGAGAAAATCCACACTTAGGCTTGAAAACCTGCCGTTAGAGGGGAACACCTTAGCACCCCCAAACGACCCTTTTTAGGTAGCGATCACCGTGCATGGGTCCAATGTAGCTAGTTAGAGCTGATCGCATGGACACGAGACCTCCAATTTGAAGGAACGATCCAAAACAGAGAATATCCACACCTAGAGTTTAAAACATGCCATCACCGTGGGCAGTGCCAACACCTCTCTCGGGACCAATGTAACTCGTAGGAACCGACCACATGGTAATGGGACCCCCGGTTTGAAAGCACGACACAAATTGTTGAATATACACACTTAGTCTTGAAAATGTGCCGTTGGGGGAGAAACCCATTAGCGCCCCCCAAACGGCCCCATGAGCGGTGCCAGCACCTCGTACGGGACCAATGTAACTCGTAGGAGCCGACCGCGTGGTCACGGGACCCCAAGTTTGAGGGTACATCCCAAAATAGAGAAAATCCACACTTAGGCTTGAAAACGTGACTTTTGGGGGTGCAATCCGCTTAACGTCCTCATGACCACGTGGTCAGTTCCTATGTGTTGTAGAACTAATTGAAATTTTTCGAGAAAGGATTCCTGGATAATATGATTCATTTTCCCATTTGAAGTTTGATAGAGTATTCCTGGAGTGTCCTGGATGGGGGATCTTGATAATGGCCACACTCCTCGTAATGAGAATATCTACTATTACGAGAATTGTGGCCTTCATCATGAATCACTAAACATGCCTTTAGAGGAGTCATCTTTGGAATACTCTATCAAACTTCATTAATATCCACACTTAGTCTTGAAAATGTTCTGTTGGGGTGCGAAACCCCTTAGCGCCCCCAAATAGTCCCGTGAGCAGTGCCAACACCTTTCACGGGACCAATGTAACTCGTAGGAAATGACCACATGGTCATGGGACCCTCGGTTTGAGAGCATGGTCCAAAATCGAGAATATCCACACGTAGGCTTGAAAACGTGCTGTTGGGATGCGAAAACACTTAGTTCCCAAATACGGCCCCGTGAGTGGTGCTAACACCTCCAGCGGGACCAATGTAACTTTCACAAACAGACCTCGTGGTCACATGATCCTCGGTTTGAGAGCGCGGCCCAAAATAGATAATATCCACAGTTAGACTTGAAAATGTGCTGTCGGGGGGCGAAACCCCTTAGTGCCCCCAAACGACCCCGTGAGCGGTGTCAACATGTCGCACGGGACCAATGTAACTCGTAGGAAATGACCACGTGGTCATGGGACCCTAGGTTTTATAGCACCACCCAAAATAGGGAATATTCACCCTTAGGCATCAAAACGTGCCGTCGAGGGGCGAAACCCCTTGGCGCCACTCAAACGTGACCAATGTAACTCGTAGGAACCCACCGTGTGGTCACGAAACCCTCAGTTTGGGAGCAAGGCACAAAACTGAGAACATACACACATAGGCTTGAAAAAGTGTCATAGGGGGCGAAACCTCTTAGCACACCCCAAACGGGTCCATGGGTTACTCCAACACCTCGTACGGGACAAATGTAACTCGTAGGAATTGACTGCGTGGTCACGGTACCCTCGGTTTGAGAGCATGACCCAAAATAGAGAATATCCACACTTAGGCTTGAAAATATTCCATTAGGTTGCGAAACCCTTTAGGGCTCCCCACATGGCCCCGTGAGCGACGTCAACACCTCGTACGGGTCCAGTGTAACTCGCAAGAACCGACCGTATGGTCATGGGACCCTTGGTTTGAGAGCACGACCCAAAATAGAGAATATCCACACTTAGGATTGAAAATGTTCCATTGGGGTGCGAAACCCCTTAGCGCCCCCACACTTCCCAGTGAGTGCACGGGTCCATTGTAACTCGTAAGAATCGATCGCGTGGTCATGGGACCCTCGGTTTGAGAGCACAACCCAAAATAGAGAATATCCACACTTAGGCATGAAAACGTGTCGTTGGGTTGCGAAACCCCTTAGCGCCCCCCACATGGCCCTGTGAGCGAAGATAAAAACTCACATGGGTCCAATGTAACTAGCACGAACCGACCCCGTGGTCACGAGAACCTCGGTCTGAGAGCACAACCCAAAAATAGACGGTATCCACACTTAGGCTTAAAAATGTCCCGTTGGGGTGAGAAACGCCGTAGCGCCACACACATGGCCCTGTGAGCAGAGCCAACAACTCGCACGGGTTGAATGTAACTTTCATGAATCCACTGAGTGGTCACGAGACCCTCGATTTGTGAGCATGACCCCAAATAGAAAATATCCACACATAGGCTTGAAAATGTGTCGTTGGGGTGCGAAACCCTTAGCGCCCCCACGGCCCCGTGAGCGGTGCCAACACCTCACACAGGTCCAATGTAACTCGCAAGAATCGACCATGGTCGCAGGAACCTCGGTTTGAGAGCACGACCCAAAACAGAGAATATCGCTACTTAGGCTTGTAAACATAACGTTGGGGTGCAAAACCCCTTTGCGCCCCCAAACCGCCCAGTGATTAGCGCCAACACCTCGCACTGGACCAATATAACTCTAGGGATTGATTTGAGAGAACGATCCAGATTTCTGAATGCCTATGGGTGGTTCCAACACCTCACTCGGGACCAACTTAGTCAGCACGATTCCACTGCGTGGTCATGGGACCCCCCAGTTTGAGAGTACTACCTATATTTTAAAATTCCTACATGGGTCTCATTATCGCGTGGTCACGGGACCCCCAATTTTAGAGCACGGGACCCCCGCGAGGTCACCTAAGGAGCACTTACAGTAACTGACCAATTAGCCTCCCAATTCGAGGATTTTTTTATTATTATTAAAGCTGGTCACGACCCAAAGCCGTGACCATGTTATGTATTCAACAAGTTTGGTCATGGACCAAAGCCGTGATGAAGTTTATTTCTACAGAAAAAATATTCACAAACCACAGTCATGACGAATATTAATCAGAAGAATAATAGTCACGACTTAAATTCGTGACCAGATTTGATTGTACAGAAAACATGGTCACAGCTATGGGCCGTGACCAGATTGTTTCTTAATCGGGTAATAGTCACGGGTTTAGACTGTGAACAGGGTTGTAAAGAGATTTAGGTCTATGGGTCATGACCACATTCGCAACTATGGGAATTTCATGACCAGGCAGTGGGTCATGGATTTGGGTCTTGATCATCAAAATTGGTCATGCCTAATTTGGTCACGGTCCAAATTCGCGACCCATATTGCCTGGTCAGGGATAAAGTCCGTGACCAATCGCCCAGTTTGGTGTAGTGTATTGCTTAGGCTAACTGCAACTTATCAGACCAGCACCCATCACAAAGTGACCCCCTATTACGGGATAAAATTTGGTCAATAGCCATGCTCTTTTGTAAGGACATTATTTCTATAGTCTATTATTTACTTAGAATATGTCATATACCACTACAATGGTCGAAGAAGTTCTCGTTCATTATTCAAGACGACAAATATGAATTTCAAGCATCTTCAACATATACGCAACATGACGTACAATTTCACAGGAATTTTTTTATGTTTCGTAAATGTTTTACTTTAGTATTGGGATATTTTTCGAAACTGATTTTAAACAAAATCAGTTATTTTTTCCAAGTTAAAATAATTTTTCAAGACCTGTAGGCAAGCATTTTTAAATAATTTTTTTCTCTTCTGTCATTCAAATGATAAGGTAATGTCATTCAAACGATAGCTTCTAACGAGAGGTAATGTCGTTTGAAGGGTCGCTTGAATTATCATTTCTTGTTTACTTCAAATGAACCCGTACTGTTTTTTGATTTTATAGGTCGTTTGTAAGGTCGTTAGTAACAATATCCAATGTCGTTCAAACGATATAAAGAAGTCGTTCGAATGACCTCCGTCGCCTAAAAAAGTTTGGTTTTTTTATAAATAACTGCTTTGGAAGACTTTTTCATTAAGACTTTTAATACACGAAAACTGCTTTTTGGCAGACGTTTAGTCTTCATCTTTTAAGGTTAAAAACCTAGTTTTGATTCACAAAAACATCCCTGATGATGTCGGAAACAACACCACCAGATAAGGTGTTAGCAAGAACAAACAACTAATAAACAATGGCAGCACAAGAGTATATATATGGTAGGAGATGAGGATAAGGAGATGAACACAACAATATAAGTGGTTCGATAATTACCTACGTCCACTGTGCAGGTGAGTGTAAATATCACTATAAAAAAAGGCTCTAATGGCCTTAGTAATACAATCACTCCACTCTCTCTCTCTCTCTCTACTATAAATGAATCAGAGTTTTGGCTAGGGTTCCATTTTCGGATCCTCTACGGGGTAGAGGATGACATCTATATATAATGTTTAGGGGTGTAATATACCCCCTAAGCATGCAATGAGCATGTGCGTGAAGATCCAACTAGTATAAGGATGACACCTGGATGATCTTAAGTAAACAATAATGACCTCAATATTCGCTCATGTGGAGGGAATGATTGAGTTGTAATATATTTGTGCACGTGTTCAAAACCATGTATGTACTTGTAGATGCTCGGAGTTCTTTGATTGGTGCAACCTCGGCCTGGTAGAGTACAAGGTTAGTGAAGTCCAACTGTTGCTTTACTCCGAGATTATTCATAAGGACCTCGACCAACGGGGCTAGTCGAGGTTAGGTATGAGTAATTGTAATGTTAGCTTGGTCCAATGATGATGTTGCAAGATGATTTATCCCATGTAACATTACTGATATCGACTGGTGATTTTTAACATCGGCCTCGACCGAAACCCATGAGTTCTTGCTGTCCTCGGCCGATTCCCAATCGAGGTTGGTGTACGAGATAGTTGCAATGTCGGATGGGACCAATCTTCTGAGTGATGACCTTACTAGTGGTTGATAGGCTTCTGGTCACCTTGGGTACGAGGTTAGCGGAGGTTGGTTGCTCTGATCAAGAGGGTGCACTTTGGGCATATCAATCCCAATACTTTTGTGAATCATTTGTGGAACCTAATTATTTCTATTGAAGTTTGTTTTTGTGGAGTGCCATCTCTATTGCTGATTAGTGGTTTTTGCCGGAGCTGCTTGCTGACGATTGCGGTCTTTGGGGACACTCGAGGGTGTTCACTGTCGAGGAACGACTGCGGTCATTGAGGTTCTTGAGGGTATCTTCGCTGGTTAATAGGCCGTGGTCTATGTGGGTTGGCTAAGTTAAATTCATTTCATATTTTCTATGTAATTGTAAGTTGTGATTTACGTTAGATAGTGAAATATAAGGTTTTACCAATTTTTTTTTTCTAGAACCTCAAGATTTGTGACTGTCTGATTTGGAAATTTAGTTTAAATCACATAAATTCGTGATTAGGGTTTAATTATTTTGGAGAAAATATTTACTCTAATTAAATATATTGAGAATTAGAAATTTTTGAATTAAATCAATAATCGATATCACACTTTTACAAATTGGTATCAGAGCAGGTTACTCTAATATATCGAGTGATTCTTTTTCCGCAAAATTATTTGTGATATTAATTTTTTTGAAAAATCTAGTTTTGAAATATTATGCATTTTTTGACGGAGAATTTATATAATCGGTTGCCCGTCTTTGATGGCGCGAATGATGCCAATTAGAAAGCCCGTATGAAATCTGGCTTGAAAGCTATTGATGAGCGTGTCAAGATTGTTTGTGAAAGAGGGTGGGCTCCTTCCACTGTCACCGTCGATAATGTCACTAATCCCAAACTCGTATTTGACTAGACCGAGGAAGATTATCAATGGAGTAATTTTAATTCCCATGTACTTAGTCCTATATCTGGAGCCGTCACTCTTAATGAGTTTCACCATATTATGACGTGCACCATATCTAAAGAGACATGGGATATCCTCCAATTGACTCATGAGGGTACCAACGATGTTAAGGCATATAAGTTACAAAATTTTACCACCAAGTTAGAGACAATCACCATGTCAGAGTCTGAGTGTTTTAATGATTTTTATGCTAGGTTGCCAGACATATTCAACATGCGTTTTAATTTGGGTGAGAAAATTGAAGAGACAAGGGTTCTTAAAAATATTTGGAGGTCACTTCCATCCCTTTGTGACACCTCGACTAATTAAATACCGGGTAGCTACTCCTTTATTCAGATTAATTCAAAATGTCAAGTTGGTTTAGTTTGTAGCATCAGTGTCGAAAACGTTTTAACAATTACTAGCCACCTAATATTTAAAAAGTGAGTTGTCAATTTTAATTGAATTCGATTTACATAAAACAAAATTAAATTATGAATTAATGATACCACAACCCCATCAGAGTCACAATAAAATAACGACGTAATAAACTGAATCTGGAGGAATACACCTCACAACAATCCGAATACTGAAATAAACAAATACAAGCCTGAATCATTAATTTAATTACAACCCAAAATATAAAATAAAACCGAGTAAATAAGATGTCTCTGAAAGGAAAGGGGCGACATGCCATACAGATGAATAAATATGAAAATAGAGTCAGGATAGAAAGTGGAGGCGAGGCGTCTACTATCAAGGTCCTGTAACTTTCACAACAGCTACAACACGTCATCGGAAATGAACTCCTACGCTTTGTGTCCTTGTGGCTGGGCACCTAAAAATGTTTTTACAAAAAAATGGATTTGAAAGCAAACGAGTCAGAGCCCGATTGTGAAAACAGTTTAAAATACAACAAGTGTTTAATATTATTAAACAGTGAATATAAAGTACATGATAGTGCGTGCACTCACATGAGTTCCTCACCTCTCAACTAATTGTGCACTCCTATCGTACCCGTTCTAGTTATTACCACATCTAACTAGTCCAAATACAATCTAACATTACTATATGATTCACGATTTAAGTCCCAACATCTTAATTCAAACAGAGTTTAACTTTCCTTCTTAGTTCCCATATTAGTCATGCTAATCACTACAGATTTTCCATTTTTAACTCTACTAAAATATTGCTATTATTCACACTTACATTTATTCATGACAGTTCATTTCTATTAGCGGTCTATTATTCTCATCATAAATATACAATACTGGCACCCCGAGACTAAGCTACGGTGCACACATATTCTGCTATCCAATCCCGGTACATCACGTACATAAGGACCACGTATTCCGAATCTCTCAAGAATCGTTTTCAATAAATAACAATCACACAGAATGGAGGCGAACATAGTTCACATCACATGGGTCACGCACATACCTATGCTCCCATGATCAGTAGACTTATTAACTTCTCAATGAGTCCTTCTCTAACCTATGTCCTCGAGTTACCAATCTAAATCCCCCCGTAGTCACACAAAGATTAGATGGCCCTGATCGAACGCCGACCTCCCGCAATAGCAAGTATGGTTGGTATGTTATACACAAATAACTACATATACCAAGCATTCACACATCTTTGGTATCCCATGATATTAATTGAGATATATTTCCCATTCCTATACCGTCATTTAATGTTACACGTTTACAAGTCCCCGATTTATATACATTAAAGTTATCAACTCTCCTCACGTCGAAGTTTTAGATACTTATATCCTAACCCATAAACATCATCCGGTTCACTACAAAACTCTAGGTTTTAATCCTCAACGTACTTCCAATCTCGCAAATATATCCACAGGTCAACAAGGGAAGGTTAACACTCAATTATATAAGTCTACTAGAAGTTTTAAATAAAAGCAGGCCTAAAAAAGGCATTCTGTCAACTCATTAGAAACCTCGTTCGAACGATTGTCGTTCGAACGAGTGTTGTTTTAACGAAAGGCTTTTATCGAACTACCAACTCGTTAGAAGGGGTACTGTCATCTGGTTAGAAGTCTTGTTCGAACGAGGTCGTTCGAACGACCTGGGAAGGTCTTCTAACGAGATGGCAGAATACGCCCAAAAAATTCCCAATTCTTTTTTCTCAATTTTTCTCTTCTCTAAATTAATCTTAATATCATCCCAATCGCATTTTAATGTTCTTAAACTTCACTAAATCCTCTTAGGTAATTTCTTAACATATTTTTGGGGTCAAATCCTCCTAATCAACATGTAATTATCATTAATCCCCAAATATTTCCCCAAACCCTATGAACATGAACCTATAATTTTATTATGCCTAATTACTCATCATAAATCCGTTTATAAATCATCAAAGTTAAGTCTTTGAATACCAATTTCATCCATAACCATTCTACATGCAATTCCTAACCCAACTTTAGAGTTTCTACAACAATTTCATTATGTTTTCCTCAAAACTTTCAAGACAAAACAGTTCCTACACTAAAAATGGAAGAAATATTCAATGCACTTAAAAATATCAAATCACTTGCCTTAGATTCTTTCTTCAGATTGTTTTCGATGATTCAAGGTTGATTCTTCCCTCTTTATGGTCACAATCTCTTTCAAAAATGATGGTAGTGGGTGTTTTTCGTTTGGAAACCAATGATAACTCCTCCCTAACTCCCGTAACCCACTTCTAATGCTTTTAGCTGGTAATGGCTTTAGTGGCCTCTATAAAAATATAATTATAAACTCTAAAATTCGTGGGTTTTAATTCCCTTATTTTCAAAATTACCAAACTACCGTTCTAGGTTGCTGGTTTGGCCTAAAAGTGCCCCGGGACCCAAACTAAACCTCCGGCTAGTGTTTTCTGACTATTTCGACCCTTTCGGATACGTTAGGGCACTCAAAATGACTATTCGGTTGATAAAAATATTATTCACTTTTTAATCTAATAAAATTCATTCCTGACGCGATTGACACGCACGTCCCAACTTAATTTTCCAAATTGTCGTATTTCAGCCTCGCGACAACTTTAATATTTTCAATACTCATGAAATATTCATTTTTAACATAAAAATCAAATACCAACTCACATCTCTCTAGTATTTATATCTGGATTAATTCCTAATTAATTCTCATGTAATTTAATTAATCCCTTAAATAAGAATCAATAAAATTACGGGGTATTGCATACTTCCCCCCTAATAACAGAATTTCATCCCGAAATTCAGAACTAAAGAGTACCTAGTAAAAATAATTCTGGATAACGTTCGCGCATCTCATCCTCTCACTCCCATGTGGACACCTCGGCATTATGATGCCGCCACTGAGCACGTACTAATGGTACTATCTTCGACCTCAGTTTCCTCTCGCTGTGGTCCAGAATAGCAATCGGCCCCTCCTCGTAGGAACTATCGGGCTAAAGATCGATATCCTCTAAAGCAATGTGAGTATGGGACACATCGTCCCTAAGATATTTCCTTAGCGAGGAAATATGGAACACATCATGAATCCTATACAAGTGCTCTGGTAACCCAAGTCTATACGCAACTGGCCCAATCCTCTCGATGATAGGAAATGACCCCACGTATCTTGGTGCCAGTTTCCCCTTCTTCCCAAAACGCATGATCCCCTTCATCGGAGATACTCTGAGTAACACCTGGTCCCCCACCTTGAATTCTCTGAATAACCTCTTGGCATCAACATAGCTCTTCTGCCGGTCCTGAGCTACCCGAATACGGCTCCGTATCATATCTATTCTTATCGAAGTGTCCTGAATCACATCCGACCCTAGGAGTTTGTTATCCCCCACCTCTAACCAACATGCTGGGGAATGACAAGGTCTACCATACAACGCCTCAAATGGCGTCATGCCAATAGTGAACTCGTAGGAGTTATTATAAGCAAACTCCACCAATGGAATATACTGCTCCCAACCACCTCCAAAATCTAGGATGCACATAAGCAACATGTCTTCCAACATCTGATTTGTCTGCTCTGTTTTCCTATCAGTCTACGGGTGATAAGCCGTACTCAGCCGCAACTCCGTGCCCATGGCCTCCTAGAAACTCTCCCAAAATCGCGAAACAAATATCTTGTCTCGGTCAGACACGATATTTAAAGGCACACCGTGAAGTCTCACTATTTTCGCAATGAAAATCTGGGCATACTATCCCGTGGTGTTGTCTGTCCTCACGGGTAAAAAATGAGCAACTTTGGCAATCTATCCAAAATTACCCATATGGAGTCGTGATCCCTCTGTGACGTAGGTAACCCTGTGATAAAGTCCATGGATATGCTCTTCCATACCCACATCTAACGGCTGTAGAAGTCCTGCCGGTTTCTGATGATCCACCTTTACTAGCTGATAAGTGGTGCATTTAGAAATGAACACAGTGATATCTCTCTTCATCCCGCTCCACTAGTACTATCATCTCATGTCTTGGTACATTTTATCCCCACCAGGGTGTACCGCGAACCATGAGCCGTGCGACTCTGTCATTACCTCGTGTCGCAAGTCTTCCCCTTTCGGAACGACCAGTCTCCCATTGAAGCATAATCCCCGTATGAACTAACGATATAGGAATTGGCTCCCTCTGCTAGTAATCGAACTATCTTCTATTGATAGAACGAGTCATTTGCCTAGGCTTTTACCACTCTCGTAACAATCTGAGGTGTAATAGTCATCACAGACATGAATGATCGGGCCACTGCATCCTGGTGTCCTAAATCTTTCCACTTAGCTTTCCACACCTTGGTCACCTCATCTACTGGCCTACGGCTCAATGCGTCTACTACCACGTTTGCCTTCCCTGGGTGATATTGGATATCAAACTAATAATCCTTCACAAACTCGAGCCACCAACGTTGACGCATATTCAACTCCTTCTGCGTGAAGAGGTATTGTAGAGACTTGTGGTCTGTGAACAACCGAAATTTCTCCCCCAGGATATAATGTCTCCAAATCCAAAGAGAAAATACGATTTCCACTAACTCCAAGTCGTGTGTGGGGTAATTCCTCTCGTGAGGCTTAAGCTTACGGGAAGCATAGGCAATGGCCTGACTCTCCTGTTGCATCACACCTCCAAGTCCTTGTAAGGATGCATCAATGTAGACTAAATACTCAACTCTCGGTCTGGGCAATGCTAACACAGGCGTTGAGGTCAATTTGTCCTTTAACTCATCAAATGCCAACTTACAAGCATCGCTCCAGATGAATGGCACACCTTTGCAAGTCAGATGTGTCAAAGGACCCGCTATCTTTGAGAAACCCCGAATAAACCTCCTGTAGTATCCTTCTAGGCCCAAGAAGCTACGGATCTCAGTCGATGTCGTGGGCTGTCCCCACTCTCTCACCACGGATACCTTCCCCAGATCAACAGATATCCCCTGATCGATATGCCCCAAAAACTGAACCTCCTTCAGCCAAAATCCACATTTCTCATACTTTGCATATAGCTCGTTCTGACGCAGCGTCTGCAAAACCTGCCTCAAATGCTCGGCGTGCTCCTCTTCTGTCTGGGAGTAAACCAGAATGTTATTAATAAAGACAATGACGAAGTGGTCTAGGAACTCTCTGAATACTTTATTCATCAACTCCATAAACACGATTGGAGCATTGGTCAAGCCAAAAGGCATAACCCGAAACTCGTAGGAACCCTATCTCGTCAAGAAAGCAGTCTTTGAGATGTCATGTTCCCTGATACGCAAATTATGGTATCCCGATCACAAATCAATCTTTGAGAAGAAGCAAGCTCCTCTCAACTGGTCAAATAAGTCATCGATTCGGGGCAACGGATACTTATTCCATATCGTGACTTTATTCAACTACCGGTAATCTCAACATAATCTCAATAATCCATCCCTCTTCTTTACGAACAACACAAGGGCACCCCACAGTGAAGTACTCCTTCGAATGAACCCCTGACCCAACAACAGCTCGATCTGATCCCTTAGCTCTCTCATCTCCGCTGGAGCCATACGGTAAGGTGCGCGGGTAATTGGACGAGTGCCCAACATCTAATCAATAATAAAATCTATCTCTCTACTAGCAGGTAATCCAGGTATATCCTGAAATACATCAGCGAACTCACTAACAACGGAAATCAAATCAAGTGGTATTACCACTTCCTTAGAGGTCTCCTCATCTATGTAATACAAGTGTGTGGATGATACTCCTTCGGGGAGAGACATCGCCACTAAAAACATCTCCTATCCGGGAATGGCAAAAATAATACTCCTACTGAAACAATCAATCATGGCTCGGTATGCAACTAGCCAATCCATATCAACAATCCCATCGTACTCAGTCATCTCTAATACTAGCATATCAGCGGGTAAAGTAAATCTCCTTATCTCTATACCCACACCTCTACAAATAAGGGAAATTACGGAACCCCTACTCAACGATGAATCTACGCAAGTAATCATGCTCTCTGTATTGTCTAACAACCCCAAAGTGCGTGCAAATCTCGTGGCAATGAAACAATGTGTGGCCCCCGTATCAAATAAAATATGCCCTATAGTCCCCTGAATAGGGAACATACCCTCAATAGCAGGTGGATCCTAGGGGACTACGTCATGCTGGAGTTGATAAACTCGCCCGTACTGAAGCTGTCCCTGCTGGACTGGGTGGCAAAGATGTCATTTGTGGTGCTGCTGGGAGGGCGACGGGAAACATAGGTCTCTGGGGCTCATGTCGAGCACCCTGCTGTTGTTGTTGTGGGGCCCTGCCCCTATCAGGACACTCTTGGTACTTGTGGCCAATCTTACCACAAATGAAGAATTTCCCTGTAAAATTCCCCCCTCTCTGACCCTGCGACCCACAGCCCTGGTGGCCGTTGCCATTCCTCCCCTGGCCGTTCTGGCCCAGATGAAACTATTGCTATTGGCCATGCTGGCCGTGCTATCCCTGTGGGCCGTACTGACCCTGCTGGCCCCGACGAAAACCTCCCTGACCATTTCTGAAACCCCCAGATCTAAACCTCTTAAAATACCCTTGCTGGGAACCCTGATCTCCCTGCCTATGCTGACCCTAAGCAGATTGTGCCCCACTGGCACCATTTCCCTCTGTCCTACCTTGATGGCTGGACTCTATTGACCATTTACTCTCTGACATGTGAAAGTGGTGGTCCTGGCAGTGAAGCAGTGCCGCGTTAACCATATCAGAATAAGTGGCCAACGAGAGATTACCCAACAAGTGCTGATGGATCCTCCAAGTCAACCCATCCATGAACTTCTGAATCTTTTTCTCCTCAGCCGGAATATCATCAGGAACAATGTTCAAGAGATTAGTGAATTTGGCCTCATACTCGGCCACGGTCCTCCCCTCCTGCTTGAGGTTCATTAGCTTCCTCCTCATTTCAGTGTGAACGGCTGATGGAAAATATTTGCTGTCGAATCGCACCCAGAACTCCTGTATAGAAAGGACATCTCTCTCCTCCGGGGGTGGTAATAGACTCCCACCACTGTAACGCTGATCCTACTAGCTTAAAAGTAGCTAGTATCTATTTCTATACCTCTGTGCACTCATACATCTTCAAATGTCTTTGAATGTCCTTCTTCCACTGACTGGAGACAACAACATCGGAGCTACCTGCAAACTCTGGAGGGTGTGCTTTCTGAAAAGCATCACGAACACAATCCCAAGCATACGGGAATGCATGAGCCTGAACTGGCATTGCTACAGGCGCCTGGGGTGGTTCCTGCTATACAACCGCAAGGGCAGCATTTACCGCTTGGGCTGCAATAGCGGCAACCTCTGCGGCATTCATGGTGCCCTGAACTAGTGCAGGCTGTGGCTCGGGCTGAGCATCCCTGTGAACTCGCTGAGCACGTCGTGGAGGCATCTGAAATGAGAGTAAAGTCTTATAAGTTCGCAGTTATTATCTCAAAATAGCTGAAGAGCGAAACATACACAAAAGAATACAACAGTCCTAAAATATAGGGCTCTACATCAAAGAAAGGTCAGCGAAAACATAACAAGATGTACAGATCCTAAGGACACTAGAACCTGATGCTCTGATACCATATTTGACACCACGACTAATTAAATACCGGGTAGCTACTCCTTTATTCAAATTAATTCAAAATGTCAAGTTGGTTCA
This sequence comes from Sambucus nigra, assembly GCA_949130495.1. Lineage (NCBI taxonomy): Eukaryota > Viridiplantae > Streptophyta > Magnoliopsida > Dipsacales > Adoxaceae > Sambucus > Sambucus nigra. The sequence goes on from OX422213.1 coordinate 54,617,348, forward strand.
GTTCGTAGCATCACTATCGAAAACGTTTTAACAATTACTAGCCACCTAATATTTAAAAAGTGAGTTGTCAATTTTAATTGAATTCGATTTACATACAACCAAATTAAATTATGAATTACTGATACCACAACCACATCACAGTCACAATAAAATAATGATGTAATAAACTCAATCTGGAGGAATACACCTCACAACAATCCGAATACTAAAATAAACAAATACAAGCCTGAATCATTAATTTAATTACAACCCAAAATATAAAATAAAACTGAGTAAATAAGATGTCTCTGAAAGGAAAGGGGCGACATTCCCTATAGATGAATAAATTTGAAAATAGAGTCAGGATAGAAAGTGGAGGTGAGGCGTTTACTATCAAGGTCCTGTAACTTCCACAGCAGCTACATCACGTCATCGGAATGGAACTCCTACGCTTGGTGTCCTTGTGGCTGGGCACCTAAAAATGTTTTTACAAAAAAATGGATTTGAAAGCAAATGGGTCAGAGCCCGATTGTGAAAATAGTTAAAAATACAGCAAGTGTTTAATATTATTAAATAGTGAATATAAAGTACATGATAGTGCGTGCACTCACATGAGTTCCTCACCTCTCAACTAATTGTGCACTCCTATCGTACCCGTACCCGTTCTAGTTATTCCCATATCTAACTAGTCCAAATACAATCTAACATTACTATACGATTCACGGTTTAAGTCCCGACATCTTAATTTAAACAGAGTTTTACTCTCCTTCTTGGTTCCCATATTAGTCATGCTAATCACTAGAGATTTTCCATTTTTAACTCTACTAAAATATTGCTATTATTCACACTTAAATTTATTCATTACTGTTAATTTCAATTAACAGTATATAATTCTCATCATAAATATACAATACTGGCACCCCGAGACTAAGCCGCGGTGCACACGTACTCTGTTATCCAATCCCGGTACATCACGTACACAAGGACCACGTATTCCGAATCTCTCAGGAATCGTTTTCAATAAATAACAATCACACACAATGGAGGCGAACATAGTTCACATCACATGGGTCATGCACATACCTACACTCCCATGATCAGCAGACTAATTAACTTCTCAATAAGTCCTTCTCGGACCTATGTCCTCGGGGTACCAATCTAAATCCCCCCGTAGGAACACAAAGATTAGATGGCCCTGATTGAACGCCGACCTCCCGCGATAGCAAGTATGGTAGGTATGTTATACACATATAACTACATATACCAAGCATTCACACATCTTTGGTATCCCATAATATTAATAGAGATATATTTGTCATTCCTATACCGTCGTTTAATGTTACACGTTTACAAGTCCCCGATTTATATACATTAAAGTTATCAACTCTCCTCATGTCAAAGTTTTAGATACTTATATCCTAACCCATAAACATCATCTGGTTTACTATAAAAATCTAAGTTTTAATCCTCAACGTACTTCTAATCTTGCAAATATATCCACTGGTCAACAAGGGAAGGTTAACACTCAATTATATAAGTCTGCTAGAAGTTTTAAATAACATCAGGCCTAAAAAAGGCATTATGTCAACTCGTTAGAAACCTCATTAGAAACGAGTGTCGTTCGAACGAGTGTCATTCGAACGAAAGGCTTTTAAAGAACTACCAACTCGTTAGAAGGGGTACTGTCATCTCGTTAGAAGTCTCGTTTGAACGAGGTCGTTCGAACGACCTGGGTAGGTCTTCTAAAGAGATGGCACAATACGCCCAAAAAATTCCCAATTCGTTTTTCTCAATTTTTCTCTTCTCTAAATTTATCCTAAGATCATCCCAATTGCATTTTAATGTTCTTAAACTTCACTAAATCCTCTTAGGTCGTTTCTTGACATATTTTTGGGGTCAAATCCTCCTAATCAACATGTAATTAACATTAATCCCCAAATATTTCCCCAAACCCTATGAACATGAACCCGAAATTTTATTATTCCTAATTACTCATCATAAATCCGTTTTTAAATCATCAAAGTTAAGTCTTCGAATACCAATTTCGTCCATAACCATTCTACATGCAATTCCTAACCCAACTTTAGAGTTTCTACAACAATTTCATTATGTTTTCCTCAAAACTTTCAAGACAAAACAGTTCTTACACTAAACATGGAAGAAATATTCAATGCACTTAAAAATATCAAATCACTTGCCTTAGATTCGTTCTTCAAATTGTTGTCGATGATTCAAGGTTGATTCTTCTCTCTTTATGGTCACAATCTCTTTCAAAAATGAAAGTGGTGGGTGTTTTTGGTTTGGAAACCTATGATAACTCCTCTCTAACTCCCGTAGCCCACTTCTAATGTTTTTGGCCTCATAAAAATATAAGTATAAACTCTAAAATTTGTGGGTTTTAATTCCCTTATTTTCAAAATTACCAAACTACCGTTCTAGGTTGCTGGTTTGGCCTAAAAGTGCCCCGGGACCCAAACTAATCCCCCGGCTAGTGTTTTCTAACTATTTTGACCCTTACGGACATGTTGGCACACTCAAAATGACCATTTGGTTGATAAAAATATAATTCACTTTTTAATCTAATAAAATTCATTCCTGACGCGATTGACACGCACGTCCCAACTTAATTTTCTAAATTATCGTATTTCAGCCTCGCGACAACTTTAATATTTTCAATACTCATGAAATATTCAATTTTAACATCAAAATCAAATACCAAGTCACATCTCGCTAGTATTTATATCTGGATTAATTCCCAATTAATTCTCCTTTAATTTAATTAATCCCTTAAATAAGAATCAATAAAATTACGGGGTATTACACCTTTTTTTATTCCTAAGGTCGCTATTTTAAACTCTTTGGGGATATTGAATATATTTAGGTTAGAGGAACTCGTAGGAGACCTTCAAACTTACAAGATCGACATGTTTTCCAAAACCATTAAGCCTATGGATAGAGGTATTGCACTTAAGGCACAATCTAGAAAAGGTGAGTAAGTGTCTAAAAACAAAGAGAATAAGAAAAAAGAGCGATTTTGCGAGTCCGAATCCGAGGGAGAGTTTACTGTTGATGATGTGACCATGTTTGCTAAAAAAATTAAAAAAATTCTCAAAATTTTCCAAAGAAAATTCTTCCAATAAAAACATATTTGAGATAAATAAAAAGAAAGAAGAGGACAATAAGAGTGGTGAAAAAGAGAAAGAGGAAGAGGCAAGATGTTTTGAGTGCGAGGTTAAAGGGAAAAAGGTATTTGAATATCCCACTATGCTAAAGAGAAATGGAAAAAAATTACTATGCCAACCACTCTTAGCGATAGTGATGAGGAGGTGAATTATTCGGGGGATGAGTCATCACATGGTATGTGTTGCCTTTATGGAAAGTCATGTGAGTACACCTATTTTATCCCACTACGATGATGATACTTGTGTACGTGTGAGCTCCAATGATGATTTGAGTAGTTTGAGTGACTATGAGAGTGAGATTAAGAGTGAGGGTGAAAGTGATCTCCAAAAATCATTTAGAGATTTATATGCCGAGACCTTAAAGATGAAGAAGTTGAATAAGGAGTTAGATATTGAGGTGTTAGGTTTGGAGGGAGAGAGAGATAAATGTTTTGAGAGGATTTTAGGCATCGACGAGTCAACTCGAGAAGTTGAAGGTTTCTATGAGTGAGTAGTTAATCATTGTAGGTCAAAAAAAGAGTGAACTTGAAGCCCATTTTTTCCAACTCTAGATATATCGTGAACGTGCTCGGGAGGTTAAGGTCACTATAGAGGACACATCTAAGAAGGTTGGAAAGATGCTCCTCAGTCCCGCTTTGGGTAATGTTGAGAGACTAGGAATAGGTCAGGACGGTGTGTCTACTTCCCATGTTGCACCCGAGATGGTTTCCGAGTTTATGATAGATCCTTATGTCTCTCAACCTAACCCACCTAGGCATCTGGTACCTGATAGGGAGTGCATCCTAGATGATTTAAGAGAGGTGTTCCTAGACTCGTGTATGTTTGCACCCATTGTATAAAGAGAGGAAACCTTAGGGAATTATGTTCTAAGTTGGGTAGTGTGTCACATAGATTTTTACCACATTTTTCCACATAACACCCACACATGATACTTTTCATTATCCTGCACATCACAGGAGAGAGTTTTCACACATTAGAGAGAAGGTTATGTTTTTTGTCAAGACTTCACAAGATTTGATGGATTTTTTTCATAGGATGTCACCGCCTTTGGAAAACTCCTCCACACCTAATGGTTGAGGTTCAAAGATATTTTCTAGCATAGGATGAGTTTCATGATGATATTTTATACCTATTACTAGTGTGTACCACCTTTGTATTTAGATTTTCCTTTTCATATATATTTTTGAGAAAAATTTGAAAAAGTCGAAAAGATTTTATTTCCATAATATTTTTGGAAAAAGACGAAGAGATTTTTGTATTTAAATTTACACTATTTATGGATTGACATTTAGGTTGACCAAGTCGCAACATCATTCCATATCCATGTGACTATTTGATAGTGTTCTGAGACGATACATCACTTCATCCATGTGATTTATAATGTTTAGTGTCATTAAGATGAGATTTGAGATTACTTCCTACATGTTTGACTCATAATTTCCCATAATGCACACTTGAACGAATTTATTTGATTATTGTACTTATCTATCACATGTTGTTTGAAGTCTTTTCATCTCAATTATGTCTTTAAAATGAACCAAATGCGATAAAACTTGACAACTAAAGTAGTGCATGTAATAATTGTTGCTCATGAGGAATTTATTTAAATTTTGAAAAAATGATGAGTTAATACATGAAAGGGTTGTGTGTGAATAATAATCACGTCATGAAAGTCACATTTTGAAAAGAGACAATGAAAAAAATCAAGGCAATAAAAAGATAAATATGCCAAAAGGGGCCATTATGATTTAGATCACCTCAATAGGAAAATAAAATATTTATTATTTATGGGGGAGTTTGGTTGGAAATATATCAACGGGTTTGCAAGTCCTAACAAAGTCTTGAAAACGCATTACATAGTTTTAGACGTTATTGGTGTGGAAATCATTTTCGAATTTGATTTGTTAATTAGATTGAGTCGATGTCATTTGAATTCAAAATTTTTTTACATCTAAGGACGATTTTGACTACATTCATTAGAAGTATCCATATTCATCGTGCACATATGTTATGTATGTTTAAGTTGATTTACCAATTGAATATGTTCACACCCATTCATTTCGTTTGCATGATTTGGTTATCTTAGTGTAAATTATTGAGTGTTTTGTTTTCATAAATTTTATTTGCGTGAAAAATTTTAAAAATGAAAAAGAGTTTGTGAAATTCTTTTGAGTTTATCCTTGCATGATCGTAGTTGATTTATTCGTGATGATTTTCTATACTTGTCATGACACTCCGTGCTTATTTTTATTTATTATTTTCCTTGTCTATTTCGGACAAATAAAAAAGGGGAGAACGAATTATGAATTATGGGTGAAAGTGCGGAAGCCCCCAATTTTTAAATTCAAATATAATGAAATGGTTCAAATTTTAATTTTTCAAAAGTTATTTAAAATTTTATTTTCTAAAAGAGAACAAACCAACTTATGAAAAAATTAAAACTAAACGAAAAGTGAAATTAAACTACACACAGAATTTTCATTTCGACTTAAACACACAATAATCCAATTCAAGTTAAACTTGCATGCTATCAAGATAAAGTAATTTTTTACTTGAATTAAATTGAACATACCCAAACATTAAATTTGCACCAAATTAAATAGATTTTGATTTTGAACTAATTTTATCTTTTAGTCCTAAGCATGCATCTAGGTGATATAGCAAGATAAAATAAATATCAATCGCACTACGCCGGATGTACGAGGAAAACCCAAATGGGAAAAACCTCGGACGACCCTAGCCACGAATTCACTAAGTATGGTAGTTTTTATTAAGACTCGACACAAGAGGACTTACACAAACTGACTTGAGTCCGTCCAATCCTTGACGCGCTCCTTCGGTCTTCAACCTCCGCCTAGTGTATAACCGTGGACTCCTCCACAGTCTCAAACTCCATTAATGGGGCTATGGTCATCATCAACCCACACGCGAAGCCTTTCTTCGAGTGAGAACACCACAATAAACTTTTCTCCTTATTTGGGGTAGAGAAGAACCCAAACTCTCTGTAATACCCCGTATTTTCTCTGATATTTATTTTTGGGGATTAATTGAATTAAATGTTTATTATTGGAAATTAATCCGGATAAAAATATTAATGAGATGTGAGTTAGTATTTAATTATAATGTGTATACTTGGCATTATATGAATATTGGTAATATTGAAATTGTCGTGAGATTTAAATACGGAAATTTGGGAATTTTGTTGAGATGCATGTGACTGCCGCGTCATGGTATTTTGTTATTTTAATTAAAAAGTGAATTTTAGTTCCATTAACCGTATGGTCGTTTTGAGTGCGCCAACGCATCCGGAAGGGTCGAGATAGTCAGAAAACACTAGCTGAGAGTTTAGTTTGGGTCCCGGGGTATTTTTAGGCCATACCGGCATCATAAAGGGTATTTTGGTAATTTTGTATTTTTGGGAATTAAAAGTGACGAAAATTAGAAATAGAAATATGACTTCTTCTTTAACCCACTAAACCCACTAACTACACTAAGAGACTTAATGGGCTACGGGAGAAGTTGAAATATAGTCCCAACTTACCAAAAACCAAACACACCTCCATCACCTCCATTGTCATCAACCTTGGGAAGAACTTGTAGAGAGAGAGAGAGAAGGAAGAGAATTATGCAGAAAGAGAGAGGGAGAACAACTTAGCTTTCAAGATTCAACACCAAATTCAGAGAAAGATTAAGGCAAGTGGTTTAAATTCATTTGATTCAAGCTATACTTTCCCATGTTTAGGAATTTTCGAAATTTATCTTGGAAGATGATTTAGACCCATAAATTGGAAGTTAAAAGCCAGGAATTATGTTAGGAATTTCATGTAGTAATACTCTGGACGAATTATATGTTCTAAACAGAACCTTTGATGATTTAAAAATGGTGTTTAGAAGAAGTTTATTGATGTTCTTGAATGAAGAAGAAATTTGGAAATAATGATGTAGTTTTGATCTAAACAAAGCCTTTGAATGATGAATTATGGGATTTAGAATGTTAATATTGTTGTAGGATGATAGTATGATGTTATGGTAACCTTGTCTTAGAGTTTCATGCTTAAAAATGGTGTTTTGGGACGAATTGGTAACTGCAAAACGAAGCAGTCCGTAACCAGACCTGGTGCGTTCGATCGATCGATGTTCTTCAGTCGATCGATCGACCACCATCGATCGATCGAAGGTAAAGGTAGATCGATCGACCTTCCCAGAATGAGCAAAGTTTTTTCCTTAATTAAATTTTAATGGTGTTAATCCTTGAATGATATTATTGGAGACCTTGTGAATACCCTTAACCTTAAGGAAGACCAGTAGGCATGATTATGAGGTTGGACCTTAATTGGAATTCAATTTGAGGAATTATTCTAAATTAACGAAATTCGATAAGTGAGATAGTATTTGGGTTAATAGAGTAAATTTGAATAATTTGATGAAATAAGGTTTGGGGCAGAAGTAAAGACCTTAGGTGTAACGATATTATATGTGGGAATAATAGGAACTTAATAGTCTATTTGAGATAGGTTTTAAGTTTAAGAAACTACGACGTGAGACGTATCGACAATTTAGTTTCTATATTATCGGGATACTTGAAATATATGAATTTGGAATAATGGTATAAAGATGTGGAGTATACCTTTATTAATATCGAGATATCTAAGATGTGTGAATGCTTAGTATATAATTTTATGTGTATGACATACCTACCATACTTGCTATCACGGGAGGTTTACGTTCGCTTAGGGCCTTCTTATCCTTGTGTTGCCGGAATTTAGATTGGTTACCTAGATGAACATAGGTCATAGAAGGACTTATTGGGATATTAATAAGTTTGCTGATCGTGGGAGCGTAGGTATGTGCGTGACCCATGTGATGTGACTGTGTTCGCCTCCACTATTTGTAATGTTGTTATCTGAACGATTCCTGAGAGATTCGGAATGCGTGATCCTTATGTACGTGATGTACCGGGATGGATAGCAGAGTATGTGTGCACCGCAGCTTAGCCTTTGGGTGCTTGTATTGTATATTTATGATGTGAAAATATACTGTTAAATGAGAAGGAATATACTATATTAAATTGTGAGTAGTTATGGTAATATTATGAAAAGATAAAAAGGGAACTTTCATCAATAAATGGTTTTGTTAATAATTGGGAATCCGGGAATTAAAGTAGAACCCTCTATTTAATTGTTAAGGATGGAACTAAAACATGAACCGAGAAGAAGTGTTAGAAACTCTTTAGATAGTTATGAGATAACACATGAATGGGTACAGGAACGTTAGGAGTACACAGGTAGACGAGAGGTGAGTATCTTATGTGAGAGCACGTCCTAACATGTATTTTGCATATACTGTTTTAAATGTTTTTAAAGCACTTGCAGGTTTTTAAAATATCTCCACATTCGGGCTCTGACCCGTTTGCTTTCAAATCTAATTTTTTGTAAAACCATTTTAGGTGCCCAGCCACAAGGACACCATGCATAGGATTCTTACTCAGATGACGAGATGTAGCTGCTTGTGGAAGCAAAAGAGATTTTCTTTTAGACGCTTATATCATTTGGATTCCATACTCAGTATTCCTCAGTTGTAGGGCATGTTGCCCAAATTCTATTAGATACATTTCCATTTCAGTTTTTCAGACTTTGGCATGTATTGATTCAGTATTCAGTTTACTTATTACATTTGTGGGATTGTTGTGAGGAGTTTTCCTCCGAATTTATTTATATCATGCGACGGTTATTCTATTATCTATTTATGGTGAATGGTGATATTAGTCTTTCTTTAAATCTTTTACTGCATGTTAATCAGGCTTTAATTAAAATTTGACAACTTACTTTTTAAATACTAGGTGGTTAGAAATAATAAATTGTTTTCGACAGTGATGCTATTAACTGAGCCGACTTTGGCCTTTTGATTTAATTTAATAAAGGAGTAGCTACCCAGTATTTAATTAGTCGGGGTGTCACAGGTGGTATCAGAGCATCATGTTCTAGTGTCCTTTAGGATCTGAACGGCTTATTATGTTTCCGCTGAGCTTTCTTTGATATAGAGCCCTATATTTTAGGACTGTTGTATTCTTTTGTATATGCTACGTTCTTCAGCTATTTTAAGTTTATAACTGTGAACTTATAGACTTTATTCTTATTTCAGAATGCCTCCACGACGTGCACGACGAGTTCCCAGGAATGCGACGCCAGAACCACAGCCCGCACCAGTTCAGGGAACGATGAACGCTGCTGAGGTTGCAGCCATAGTAGCCCAAGCGGTTAATGCCGCACTTGCCGTAGTTCAGCAGGCACCACTTCAGGCATCGGTTGCCGTGCCAGTACAGGCAAATGCATTCCCGTCTGCTTGGGAACGTGTACGTGACACTTTTCAGAAAGCGCATCCGCCAGAGTTTGCAGGTAGCTTAGATGTGGTAGTCTCGAGCCAGTGGAGGAAGGATATACAGCGGCACTTGAGGATGTATGAGTACACGGATGTTCAGAAGCAGGTGCTAGCTATTTTCAAGCTAGTTGGGTCTGCACTGCAGTGGTGGGAGTCTATTACCACCGTAGAGGAGAGGGATACTCTCACTATTCAGGAGTTCTGGGTGCGGTTCGACCGCAAGTACTTTCCGTCAGCTGTTCATACGGAAATGAGGAGGAGATTGATGAGTCTGAAACGGGAGGGTAAGACCGTGGCCAAGTATGAAGCCGAGTTCACTAATCTGTTGAATATCGTTCCGGATGAGATACCGACAGAGAAGAAGAAGATTGACAAATTCACCGACGGGTTGACATGGAGGATCCGTCAGCATCTGTTAGGGAACCTTTCGTTGGCCACTTATTCTGATGTGGTTAACGCTGCTTTGTTACACTGCCAGGATCACCGCTTTCATTTGGCAGAGGTCAAGAGATCGGGAGAGTCTAGCCATCAGGGCAGGACTGGAGGACATGGTGCTGGTGGGGCACAATCTGTTCAGGGGCAGAGACAGGGTGAGCAGGGTTTCCAGCAGGGGGATCATAAGAGGTTTTGATCAGGAGGTTTTAGGAACGGTCAGGGAGGATTTCAAAATGTCCAGCAGGGTCATAACGGCCATCAGGGCCAGCAGGGTCAAAATGGTCAACATCAGCACTTTCAGCAGGGCCAGTAGGGCCAAGGGAGGAACGGTAACTGCCACCAGGGCCGAGGACAGCAGGGGCAGAGAGGAGGGAACTTCCCAGGGAAGTGTTTCGTTTGTGGCAAGACTGGCCATAAACACCAGGACTGTCCTGATAGGGGCAGGGCCCCACAGCAACAGCAGCAGGGAGCTCGCCAGGAGCTGCAGAGGCCTATGTTTCGAGCCGCTCTCCCCGCACCACCACAGATGGCAGCATTGCCACCCATTCCAGCAGTCCTGATTCAGAAGGGGCAGCTACAGTATGGACGTGTCTATAACGTCCACCAGGCAGCAGTCCTACAGGCATCGCCCGTGATTGAGGGTACGTTTTCTATCCATGGCACTATGGGTCGGGTACTGTTTGATACGGGGGCTACACATTGTTTTATAGCTACACATTTCGCGAAGGCTTTAGGGTTGTTAGCCACAGCGGAGAGCACAGTGACATGTGTCGACGCACCATTAGGGAGTGGGTCACTTATTTTCTTTATATGCCGGGGAGTAGGGGTAAAGATTGGTAGTTTGGTATTACCTGCGGACATGTTGGTATTAGATATGCATGTTCACGATGTGATTATCGGTATGGATTGGCTCGCTGACTATAGAGCCATGATTGATTGTTTCGGTGGGAGCATTATTTTTGCCATTCCGGGGCAAGAGATGTTTGAAGTGGCGATGCCTCGCCCAGAGGGAGGCTCGACCGCTCATTTGTATTACCTTGAGGAGGATACCTCTAAGGAGGTTGTGATTCCTTTAGATTCGATCCCAGTTGTCAGGGAGTATTCTGATGTGTTTCAGGAGATACCAGGCCTACCCCCCAGTCGAGAGATAGACTTTTTTATAGACTTGTTACCAGATACGAGACCTATAGCACGCGCACCATACCGTATGGCTCCAGCTGAGATGAGGGAGTTACAGGATCAGATTGAGCAGTTGTTGGGTCAGGGGTTTATTCGGAGGAGTACTTCACCGTGGGGTTCCCCTGTGTTGTTTGTAAAGAAGAGAGATGGTTCACTGAGATTGTGTGTGGACTACCGGGAGTTAAACAAGGTCACGATACGGAACAAGTATCCGTTGCCTAGAATCGATGACCTATTCGACCAGTTGAGAGGAGCTTCTTGCTTCTCAAAGATTGATTTGCGATCTGGATACCATCAGTTGCGTATCAGGGAGGAGGACGTCTCGAAGACTACGTTCTTATCGAGATATGGTTCCTACGAGTTTCGGGTTATGCCATTTGGTTTGACCAACGCTCCAGCAGCGTTTATGGACTTGATGAATAGGGTGTTCAGGGATTTCCTAGATCAGTTTGTCATTGTCTTCATCGATAATATTTTGGTTTATTCCCAGACAGAGGAGGAGCACACCGAGCACTTGAGGCAAGTTTTGCAGACACTGCGCCAGAATGAGTTGTATGCAAAATATGAGAAGTGCGGGTTTTGGCTGAAGGAGGTTCAGTTTTTAGGGCATATTATTTCCGACCGGGGAATATCGGTTGATCCGGGGAAGGTATCCGTGGTGAGGGAGTGGGGACAGCCCACGACACCGACAGAGATCCGTAGTTTCTTGGGCCTAGCAGGATACTACAGGAGGTTTATTCGGGGTTTCTCCACGATAGCGGGTCCCATGACACACCTAACCCGTAAAGGTGTGCCGTTCATTTGGAGTGATGCCTGTCAGTTGGAATTTGATGAGTTGAAGGACAAGTTAACCTCAGCACCTGTGTTAGCATTGGCGAGACCGGGAGTTGAGTATCTTGTTTACACCGATGCGTCCTTACAAGGACTTGGAGGTGTACTGCAGCAGGAGAGTCAGGCCATAGTTTATGCTTCCCGTAAGCTTAAGCCTCACGAGAAGAATTACCCTACCCATGATTTGGAGTTAGCGGCAGTGGTATTTGCCCTTCGTATTTGGAGACATTACCTTTTGGGGGAGAAGTTTCGATTGTTCACGGATCACAAGTCCCTACAGTACCTATTCACGCAGAAGGAGTTGAATATGCGGCAACGAAGGTGGCTTGAATTCGTGAAAGATTATCAGTTCGATATCCAGTATCACCCGGGGAAGGCTAACATGGTGGCAGACGCGTTGAGCCGTAGACCAGTAGAGGAGGTGGAAGATGTGTGGAAGGCCAAATGGAAGGAGTTGGGACACCAGGAAGCAGTGGCCCGATCATTCATGTTTGTGATGACTGTTACACCACAGATTGTCACGAAGGTGGTAAAGGCCCAGGCAAATGACTCGTTCTGTCAGTAGCAGATAGTTCGATTATTGGCAAAGGGAGCCGAATCCTATACCGTTAGCTCAGACGGGGGATTACGCTTCAATGGGAGATTGGTGGTTCGGTAAGGGGAGGAATTGCGGCATGAGGTGATGGCAGAGTCGCACGGCTCATGGTTCGCGGTACATCCCGGAGGGGACAAAATGTACCAAGACATGAGACGTCAGTATTGGTGGAGCGGGATGAAGAGAGATATTGCCGAGTTTGTTTCAAAATGCGCCACTTGTCAGCTCGTAAAAGTGAATCATCAGAGACCGGCAGGACTGCTACTGCCGTTGGAGGTCCCGATGTGGATGTGGGAGAGCATCTCCATGGACTTTATCACAGGGTTGCCTACGTCACAACGAGGTCACGACTCCATTTAGGTAATTGTGGACAGGTTGACAAAAGTCGCTCATTTTCTACCCGTAAGGACAGACTACACTGCGGGACAGTATGCCCAGCTTTTTATAGCAGAGATAGTGAGACTTCACGGTGTGCCCTTAAATATCGTGTCTGACCGAGACAAGATATTTGTTTCACGATTTTGGGAGAGTTTTCAGCAGGCCATGGACACGGAGTTGCGGTTGAGTACAGCATACCACCCGCAGACCGAGCGCACAAATCAGATGTTGGAGGACATGCTACGTATGTGCACCATTGATTTTGAGGGTGGATGGGAGCAGTATCTTCCACTGGTGTAGTTTGCTTACAATAACTCCTACCAGTTCACCATTGGCATGGCTCCATTTGAGGCGTTGTACGGTAGACCTTGTCGTTCCCCAGCATGTTGGTTGGAGGTGGGGGACAACAAACTACTTGGGCCGGAAGTGATTCAGGATACTTCGGTAAGGATATAATTGATTCGGAGTCGCATTCGGGTAGCTCAGGACAGGCAGAAGAGCTATGCTGATGCGAAGAGATTCTTTAGAGAGTTCCAAGTGGGGGACCAGGTTTTTCTCAGAGTATCTCCTATGAAGGGGATTACGCGTTTCGGGAAGAAAGGGAAGTTGGCCCCGAGATATGTGGGACCATTTCCTATTATTGAGCGGATTGGACCGGTTGCGTATAGGCTTGGATTATCGGAGCATTTACATCAGATTCACGATGTATTTCATATTTCCTCGCTTAGGAAATACCTTAGAGATAATTTGGCTCATTCTCTCATTGCTGTGGAGGACATTGATCTCCATCCAGATAGCTCCTACAAGGAGGGGCCGATTGCTATTCTGGACTGAAGTGAGCGGAAACTGCGGTCAAAGATAGTCCCATTAGTGCGTGTTTAGTGGCGACATCATAATGTCGAGGAGTCCACATGGGAGCGCGAGGATGAGATGCGCGAACGTTATCCAGAGTTATTCTTACCAGGTACTTTCTAGTTCCGAATTTCGGGACGAAATTCAGTTATTAGGGGGGAAGTATGTAATACCCCGTATTTTCTGTGATATTTATTTTTGGGGATTAATTGAATTAAATGTTTATTATTGGAAATTAATCCGGATAAAAATATTAACGAGATGTGAGTTAATATTTAATTATAATGTGTATACTTGGCATTATATGAATATTGGTAATATTGAAATTGTCGTGAGATTTAAATACGGAAATTTGGGAATTTTGTTGAGACGCGTGTGACCGCCGCGTCATGGTATTTTATTATTTTAATTAAAAATTGAATTTTAGTTCCATTAACCGTATGGTCGTTTTGAGTGCGCCAACGCGTCCGGAAGGTTCGAGATAGTCAGAAAACACTAGCCGGGAGTTTAGTTTGGGTCCTGGGGTATTTTTAGGCCATACCGGCATCATAAAGGGTATTTTGGTAATTTTGTATTTTTGGGAATTAAAAGTGACGAAAATTAGAAATAGAAATATGACTTCTTCTTTAACCCACTAAACCCACTAACTACACTAAGAGACTTAATGGGCTACGGGAGAAGTTGAAATATAGTCCCAACTTACCAAAAACCAAACACACCTCCATTGTCATCAACCTTGGGAAGAACTTGTAGAGAGAGAGAGAGAAGGAAGAGAATTCTGCAGAAAGAGAGAGGGAGAACAACTTAGCTTTCAAGATTCAACACCAAATTCAGAGAAAGATTAAGGCAAGTGGTTTAAATTCATTTGATTCAAGCTATGCTTTCCCATGTTTAGGAATTTTCGAAATTTATCTTGGAAGATGATTTAGACCCATAAATTGGAAGTTAAAAGCCATGAATTATGTTAGGAATTGCATGTAGTAATACTCTGGACGAATTATATGTTCTAAACAGAACCTTTGATGATTTAAAAATGGAGTTTAGAAGAAGTTTATTGATGTTCTTGAATGAAGAAGAAATCTGGAAATAATGATGTAGTTTTGATCTAAACAAAGTCTTTGAATGATGAATTATGGGATTTAGAATGTTAATACTGTTGTAGGATGATAGTATGATGTTATGGTAACCTTGTCTTAGAGTTTCATGCTTAAAAATGGTGTTTTGGGACGAATTGGTAACTGCAAAACGAAGCAGTCCGTAACCAGACCTGGTGCGTTCGATCGATCGATGTTCTTCAGTCGATCGATCTACCACCATCGATCGATCGAAGGTAAAGGTCGATCGATCGACCTTCCCAGAATGAGCAAAGTTTTTTCCTTAATTAAATTTTAATGGTGTTAATCCTTGAATGATATTATTGGAGACCTTGTGAATACCCTTAACCTTAAGGAAGACCAGTAGGCATGATTATGAGGTTGGACCTTAATTGGAATTCAATTTGAGGAATTATTCTAAATTAATGAAATTCGATAAGTGAGATAATATTTGGGTTAATAGAGTAAATTTGAATAATTTGATGAAATAAGGTTTGGGGCAGAAGTAAAGACCTTAGGTGTAAAGATATTATATGTGGGAATAATAGGAACTTAATTGTCTATTTGAGATAGGTTTTAAGTTTAAGAAACTACGACGTGATACGTATCGACAATTTAATTTCTATATTATCGGGATACTTGAAATATATGAATTTGGAATAATGGTATAAAGATGTGGAGTATACCTTTATTAATATCGAGATATCTAAGATGTGTGAATGCTTAGTATATAATTTTATGTGTATGACATACCTACCATACTTGCTATCACGGGAGGTTTACGTTCACTTAGGGCCTTCTTATCCTTGTGTTGCCCGGATTTAGATTGGTTACCTCGATGAACATAGGTCATAGAAGGACTTATTGGGATATTAGTAAGTTTGCTGATCGTGGGAGCGTAGGTATGTGCGTGACCCATGTGATGTGATTGTGTTCGCCTCCACTATTTGTGATGTTGTTATCTGAACGATTCCTGAGAGATTCGGAATGCGTGATCCTTATGTACGTGATGTACCGGGATGGATAGCAGAGTATGTGTGCACCGTAGCTTAGCCTTTGGGTGCTTGTATTGTATATTTATGATGTGAAATTATACGGTTAAATGAGAAGGAATTTACTATGTTAAATTGTGAGTAGTTATGGTAATATTATGAAAAGATAAAAAGGGAACTTTTATCAATAAATGGTTTTGTTAATAATTGGGAATCCGGGAATTAAAGTAGAACCCTCTATTTAATTGTTAAGGATGGAACTAAAACGTGAACCGAGAAGAAGTGTTAGAAACTCTTTAGATAGTTATGAGATAACACATGAATGGGTACAGGAACGTTAGGAGTGTACAGTTCGACGAGAGGTGAGTATCTTATGTGAGAGCACGTCCTAACATGTATTTTGCATATACTGTTTTAAATGTTTTTAAAGCACTTGCAGGTTTTTAAAATATCTCCACATTCGGGCTCTGACCCGTTTGCTTTCAAATCTATTTTTTTGTAAAACCATTTTAGGTGCCCAGCCACAAGGACACCATGCATAGGATTCTTACTCAGATGACGAGCTGTAGCTGCTTGTGGAAGCTACAGGGATTTGCTTTTAGACGCTTATATCATTTGGATTCCATACTCAGTATTCCTCAGTTGTAGGGCATGTTGCCCAAATTCTATTAGATACATTTCCATTTCAGTTTTTCAGACTTTGGCATGTATTGATTCAGTATTCAGTTTACTTATTACATTTGTGGGATTTTTGTGAAGAGTTTTCCTCCGAATTTATTTATATCATGCGACGGTTATTCTATCATCTATTTATGGTGAATGGTGATATTAGTCTTGCTTTAAATCTTTGACTGCATGTTAATCAGGCTTTAATTAAAATTTGACAACTTACTTTTTAAATACTAGGTGGTTAGAAATAATAAATTATTTTCGATAGTGATGCTATTAACTGAGCCGACTTTGGCCTTTTGATTTAATTTAATAAAGGAGTAGCTACGCGGTATTTAATTAGTCGGGGTGTCACACTCTCTTCTTGTTGGTGTAGAGAAAACCAGATTCCAAAAGTCTCCAAGCAATGATATATCAGTAGGTACTTGGAATAAATTAAATAAATGGGTGTGTATGTAATTTTTGATGAGTTTAATCCATAAAAATCAAACAAAAAACATGGAACTTTTTCTTAAAAGTTTTGCTCTCAAAAGACTCTTAGAATGTGAAAAAGTTGTCTTCAAAAAGTTAGTTCCCGCACTTAAGAAGTATGTCAAAAAGGAAGTGGGGTAAAGTAGTGGAAAAGTTGAAAAAACTGGCTTAAAACTGTTCCCGCTGTTTTTTCGGTAGAAATCTCATTCGAACGAGACTTCTAACGAAGAGACAGAAAGAAAAAAAAATTCTCGTTTGAAAACTCGTTCGAACGAGAAGTCGTTCGAACGAGGTCGTTAGAACGACCTATCTAACGAGATCTCAGGTTCTATATAATTTTGATACGAGCGCGTGGCCGCCAGTTTCATATCGTTCTGATTTTTTTTGGATTTGATATGATTTTTCTACTGAAAGGTGTCCGAGAACAAAATATTTAGAATTATGAATTCAAAAAAGTTTACAAAAAAATTCTAACACCCAAAATAAATTTCTAACATACACCCAATAAATAATGTTCCAAGCTCCTATATATATATATTAAAAATGCATTCATACCTTAGGAGCAATGGAACCATGTTGATGACGTAGAAACGAGGCACAACACACACGGTATTAGATGAAGCTTTAATATCTTGGCCACTACGTCTTCAACAAACACGTCATAGGCTTGAATGGATAAACTTGAAGTCCATCCTATGACTCAAATGTTTTTGTCAGGAATTGAGCCAAAACTACAAAGGACTCAATTGGAAGTTTGAGTCATTACAATGGAGGAGTGATAGTTTGGATTATGGGGGAGATTTGAGATTTTCTTGAGTTGGTTTGATATTTGATTTGTGTTTATCTCATTTCAAAATCTATACATCACGAATCTATTTGTTTTGTTTATTGTGTGTAGGAATTTGATGATTATTTGTAAAGCACCCAAAATAAGCACAAGGAAAGCGAAGAGAATTCAGGAGATTTAAAGTTAAAATTTTTCGAAGAATTGAAGACTTACATGTTTAGTATCTTTTCGGATTATAGGTTGCATGGGAGGGTATTGGATTTGTATATGATTTTTGTTTTTATAATTCAGATTGTTTTAATGGTGTAATGCCATAGACATCAGGGGAGATTTGTAAGGACATTATTTCAATAGTCCCTAGTTTACACAAAGTATGTCATATACTGCTACAACCGTCAAAGAAGTTCATGTTCATTATTCAAGATGACGGATTCGGATATCAAGCATTTTCAAAATATGCGAAACATGAGGTACAATTTCATATAAAATGTGTTCAAGTTTTGTAAATGTTTTACTTTCGTATTGTAATATTTTTTGAAAGTGATATTCAACAAAATGAGGCATTTTTCTTAGTCAAAATAAATTTTCAAGACCTGTAGGCGAGCATGTTAAAATAATTTTTTTTGCTTCTATCATTCAAATGATATGGTAATATTATTCAAATGACATTGACACGTCATTCAAACGATAACTTTTAATGATAGGCAATGTCGTTTTAAGGGTCACTGAAGGGCTATTTCTTGTTTACTTCAAAGGAACCCATACTATTTTGTGATTTAATAGATCGTTTGTAAGGTCATTAGTAATGACATCCAATGTCGTTCAAATGACATTGAGAATCATTAGAACGACCTCCACCACCTCAAAAAGTTTGGTTTGTTATAAATACTTGATTTGTAGGACTTTTTCATTAAGAGCTTTGATACCCAAAAATTACTTTTTGACAAAACTTTAGTCTTCATATTTTAAGGTTAAAAACCAAGTTTTGATTCACCCAAAGATCCCAATTATTTTGTGAATCATTTGTGGAACCCAATCACTTTTGTTGAAGTTTGTTTTTGTGGAGTGCCATCTTTACTGCTGATTGGTGGTTCTTGCAAGAGCTGCTTACAAGAACTACTGAGGACATTGAGGTTATCGAGGGGATCTTTGTTGGTTGATAGGCTGCGATCTATGTGGGTTTGATGTGGTAAATTCATTGCAGGTTTTTCTATGTAATTGTAAGTTGCGATTTATGTTAGATGGTGAAATAAAAGGTTTTGGTCGAAAGTTTTTTTTTTAGAACCTAGAGATTTGTGATTATTTAATTTGCATATTTTCTTTATAACACATAGATGCTTGATTAGGGTTTAATTAATTTGGATCAAAGATTGACTCTAATTAAATAAGATGATAATTAGAAATTTGAGAATTAAATTGATAATCGTTATCACGCACTTTTACATCTTTGGTGATGTAATGTGAAAAATGCATGATTCTTGATTAGTATATTATGGAGAGAGTATTTCATTTGGAATGATGAGCATTCTACTAATCGGTAAGAATGTATAAGTAAGAAGTAATTCTAGAATGGAGCATGAAGATTACCCTAAGCATGGATGTGTGAATATCTATGAGTGAGTGTGTGGTAGTGAACCTAAGCATGGATTAACTACAAGTGGTGTGTGATAAGTGTGAGTGAGCGTGGGTATATACAAGTGTGATAAGTGGAGGTGTGTGCTACTAACACCTAATCATGGATATTCTAAGTGGTGTGTGCAACATATGGATATAAGTGTGTACATGGAGAGTTTATAAAAGTTTGTGAGTTAGGAATGATATAAGCATGAGGAATATATATACAAGAAATAATAAAGGAGAAAAAGGGGAACATACAGGTAGGTGCATACGCACACAAGCAAAAAATGATAATACCTATGCAAACAGAGTCTAGCACTCTAATGACACGTCCCCAACAGAGTTCCACTGTGGCCATCCCTCCTAGGATTTTTCCTCCTATATCGAGGTTTTGACGCTCGCCCGTGCGCAATAAAAGAGGGAGAGAAGGTATCGCACCCTTTCCTTCGTCCTTCGTCGATGTGGGGTGATGTAAAGAGATGGAGTCGCCAACCTATTTTTTGCAAAACAGGCAAAAGAACATGTCGTCGCCTAAAGAAAATGACATAAAAGACAAACTGATGCTTGTGAAACCAAATAGATCAGAGGTTCGGGGTAAGTTATGGAGTGTAAAGGTGTTAGGCACCCATCCTTATCTTTATCTCTCTCATGGTCATATGTTGCCATTTTCCTTAATTTCTCTGTGAAGTGTGTGTGGGTGTATATATACATGGAGATCGAAATTGCTCGACTCATATAATGGAAAAGATAGAGCGAGGTCCTCCAAACGAATGTTCCCAAAATAATAATTTGAAAATATATTATAGGTGTTAAAAGATATATTTATCGTTACAATGAAACGATAATATTTGTTAGATAAGGCCCGCAAGTATGAATCACAAGTATGATGTATATGGATAGGATATAAATTGGAAAATTGGAAAATTATAAAATTGGACTCGAGTCTTGGGTTTTAGTCCGAAATGCCTATGTAGCATATAAAGGCATCAAAGTCCACACAGTTCTCATACATCACAATGGTGGGGTTTATCCGATAAATTTAAACGAGGGTTTATTATATGTGTGTATGTAGAAAGGGTATGTTTAGTTTTGAGAGAAAGTGGTGAACAATCCCGTTGGAAATTATATGTATAACACTCTTTTTCTTCGTTTTTTTTATAGAAAATAAAGTATGTGAAATATAAATAATAAAGGGTGAGATGTTAATGTATATGAACTAAAGTGAAAGCTAGATTAAACATTTATGTAACTAATGCATAAATAAATAAATTTCAAGAAAGAGAGGAGGATATTTGGACCTTCTTTGGATAGTTAAAGCTTGATCTTGATCCTTGATGAGATCCCTTGAATATTGGGAAGATTGTTGGATGAGATAGAAGTAGATTTTTCTAAATTGTGTATGAAAATGATGGGAATGAAATAAGTAAAGAAATTTCACATAAGGAAACTTCGATGATTACAAGAGAATGTTGCTAAGATCACTGATATTGGTGGATTTGAGTTCGCCTTAAGAGTGATATCATTCCATCATTTTATAGGTCAGGGGAACTACTAATTGTCATACCCCTAGCCCTACCAATCGACATGTGACCTTACACACACTACCGATAGGCAGGAGATGGACCTACCAATCGACAGTCTCGTGAAAATTCTTTTGGAAAAATGGTCATATAACGCAATTCATTAATACAAATCATGAATGGATAATACCATTAGAAAGGTAATTTAGAGATCTTTAAGAGTCCTTTGGGCCGCCCCCGGATCCAGGAGTTGACTTTGGGTCAAATGGGGCTCAGACGCGCCTATTGGTCCTTTGGATAAAACATCGCGAACGGTAATGGATCGTTCATCCAAACCGTAAGTCAAAATTGGGTAGACCATTGGAAAGATTATGCGAGGAATTTTGATGTTCCAGAGATCTTCACTCGGTTCGAAGAATTGACTTTGGTCAATCGACGCTCGAAAGTGCTCGATGACCTTTCGGAGAAAAATGGGTCATCGTCCATACCGTAAGGCTGATTTACATATTGGGTGGACCGTTAGAAAGGGTATGCAGTTCCCTTCGAAGATTCATTTAGTATCATTTGAGACGAAGAGTTGACCTTTGTCAAATGAAGCCCGGGAGTGCCCAGTGGTCTCTAGATCAGTTTTTGGGGGAAATGAGACTGTTCTTCCATTCGATTATGCCATTTTACGTATGGGGGGATTGTTGGAAAGGGGTTACAGTTCCATTTGAAGATTCATTGAGCTTTCACTCAAACGACGAAGTTTATTGGGGTAAAAATGGGGCCCAGGAGCACCCGGTGGCCTCAAGATCGATTTTTAATAGTAAAATGGTTCGTTCGTCCGAACCGTTATGTAGATTAATGCATGGGGTGGACCGTTGGAAAGTGTATTCAGATCCTTTTAAAGTTTCATTGAGATTTGGGTCTAACGATGGAGTTGATCGGAGACAAATGGGGCTCAAGTGTGCCCAATGGCCTCTAGATCTGTACTCAGAGTATGACCTAGGGTTTGAAATGAATTGGGGTGGTCATAGGAATGTAAGGAGAGACCTAGGGGGTCCTATAATGTGGTGTCTAAAATGATGTTTTCAAGACTAAGTCCAACTATTTTTAATTTTTGGTCATTTTCAAAAAGTCGAGCATCCCGCAACTATACTGTTAGTTGTAATGTGTTACGTTGCTCCGAACGAAGCTGTCTATTCCTCTTACGAGGGCGTTTGGGGGTGTTTTTTGTTTTCACCCTTCGGCGACATGTTTTCAAGCCTAAGTCCCAGTACTTGTAAATTTTGGTCATGTTCCCAAACTGGGCATCCCGTGACTATGCGGTTAGTTGTTATGTGTTACATAATCTCGTGGGAGGTTACCATATCGCTGGCGGGAGCATTTGGTGGTTGTTTTTCATTTTCACCCTTCGATGGTTTGTGTTCAATCCTATACTTATCTATTTGTACGTATTTGTCATGTTCTCAAACCGGACATTCCATTACTACGTGTTCAATTGCTACTCGTTACGTTGGTCTCGTCAGAGGTATTCGTGACTTTTGTAAGTGTGTTTGGGGGTTATTTTACATTTTCACTATTGAAAGGCATGTTTTCAAGCCTAATCCTATCTACTTTTATCTTTTGGCCACGTTCTGAAATTGGGCATCCCGTGATTACACAATCAGTTGTTACGTGTTATGTTGATCCCATCACAGGTGTTCGTGCCTCGTTCGAGGACAATTGGGGGGCTATTTTTCATTTTCACCATTCAGCAGCATGTTTTCAAGTCTATGTTTTTCTATTTGCAATTTTTGGTCATGTTCTCAAACTGAACATCCTCTGACTACGCACTCAGTTTCTACATGTTACGTTGGTCCCATGAGAGGTGTCCGCGCCTCGTGTGGGGTTATTTGGGTGTTGTTTTGAATTTTCACTCTTCAACGGCATGTTTTCAAGTCTAAGTCTAGATAATTTCAATATTTGATCATTTTCTCAAAACGAGCAGCCCGTGACTATGCGGTCATTTCCTACTTATTATGTTGGTCTCGTGGTAGGTTTTCGTGCTCTTAAAGTGGTGTTTGGGGGCTATTTTGTGTTTTCACCTTTCAAGGCCATGTTTTCAATAGTAAGCCTATCTATTTACAATTTTTGGTCATATTCTAAAACCGAGCATCCCATGACTACGTAGTTAGTTACTACATGTTACATAGTCTAGTCGGAGCTATCCGTGCCTTTTACGAGGAATTTTTGGGGACATTTTACATTTTCACCCTTCAATGACATGTTTTCAAGCCTGAGTCTAGCTATTTGTGATTTGTGTCCATGTTCTCAAATCGATCATTATGTGACTAAGAAGTCAGTTTCTACATATGTTGTTGGTCCCATAGGAGGTGCTCGTGCCTCTTATGGGGCATTTGGGTCCTATTTTGTGTTTTCACCTCCAATGGCATGTTTTTAAGGTTAAATCAAGATATTATAATTTCTTCTCGAAATCTAAAACTGGGTGCCCTGTGACTACACCATCAGTTGCTACGTGCTACATTGGTCCCATAAGGAGGTGACTGTGCCTCTTACGTGGGCATTTGGTGGATATTTTGCATTTTCACCCTTCAATGGCATGTTTTTAAAACTAAGTCAATCGAACTGTAATTTTTGTTCATGTTCTCAAATCGAGCATCAGGTGACTCTGCGGTCAATTTCTTGTAACAACCCGCGTAATTTTGGGCTATTTTAATTAATTTTTGGAAAATGGAGGAAAATAAAGTTTTTGATACAATTATTTTTATTGCTCAATTATGTTAAATATTATTTTTAAAGGCGAGAATTCCAAACTGTTTCGAAATCGCAGTTAAGACGAATTTTAAAATGATTTTTAAATGTTTTTAACTTTTGGAGTTGTTTTGACTTCCAACTTTTAATTTCTTTGCCTTATTTAATGGAGTCTTTTGGATTCCACCTGTTCATTTCTTTGCATTATAAAAGAAAGTCGTGGGCAGGCCTTTTAACATACTTTTGGTACAAATTTTGGCAGTAAATATATTTTATATTCCTCTTCTTTTTATATACACATTGTCCCTTGAGATTTGTGAGTTCCAACCTTAGATTACGGGTGTTCTTGGGGCTATTTTCTTGGAGGTTCATGGAAGAGATTTTTTAGATCTTTTGAGTTGATCTTGAGGATGTGATCGTTAGTTTCTCATCATAGTTTAAGGTATGGGATTTTACACAATATGCTACTTAAATCTCGCGAGTGTCATTCTCTTTGAATTCTTGCTAATTGAACTCATATTTGAATTGATAAATTCATTGAAATCTGGAAAATAATTGTTGAAATTATTTTGATTCATGTGGTATCATTATATTATTGATGAGAACATTGTCATCAGATTTTAATATGTCATGGATGTTGGGCACTCGCCAAAATTCCTGTTTCCCGGGCTATGGCTTGATGAAGCATATACGGATGTGGTGAGGCCTGGTGACCCGGTTAAAGTGTTGTTGAGAAATTATATTGATAAATGCTTTGAGATTTTAATTTTGATTTGAATATTCGTACTCGTGTTGTTACGTTTTATTCGTTGATAATCCGTATTTGTTGAGCATAATTCCTGTCGTATTGTGTACTTCCCCATATTTTCTTTTAGTGGCAGGTTAGCGCGGATTTTGGGGCACTATGGAGATTGATGTTAGCAAGGATTGTTTGGGAAAGATTTCTATTATTTTTATGTATAGAGCTTTGGAGATTTGTATTTTATTTTCGAGTGAGTTGTAATTTTAATTCGAGAGACTTGTTGTAATTGAAGAGATTGAGATTAGTGGATTTATATTATTGTGGGTTTACTTAGATGCTCTATACCTTGTCACTTGTGGATTTGGATTTATTTTATCGTATTAGCGCTCCGTTCGCTCTCTCTGGGCGGGCGGGGTGTTACAAATGGTATCAGAGCTTAGGTATACGGTAACCCTCGGGGCTTGAGTTTTGGGTTCATTGCGTGGTTAGCCATTTTTGAAGATAGAAAATTTTAGGTGATATTGGTGATAGGTTTAGAGATTAGAGGTGAGGAATTATTTTTGGAGATAAGATTATTTTTGGAGATTGTTAGCCTGATTTTTTAGAGTTAGGCATTCAACGAATTTCGAGGGCGAAATTCCATTGTTAGTGGGGAAGTGTAACAACCCGCGTAATTTTGGGCTATTTTAATTAATTTTTGGAAAATGGAGGAAAATAAAGTTTTTGATAAAATTGTTTTTATTGCTCAATTATGTTGAATATTATTTTTAAAGGAGAGAATTTCAAACTGTTTCGAAATCGGAGTTAAGACGGATTTTAAAATGATTTTTAAATGTTTTTAACTCTTGGAGTTGTTTTGACTTCCAACTTTTAATTTATTTGCCTTATTTAATGGAGTCTTTTGGATTCCACCTGTTCATTTCTTTGCATTATAAAAGAAAGTCGTGGGCAAGCCTTTTAACATGCTTTTGGCACAAATTTTGGCAACAAATATATTTTATATTCCTCTTCTTTTTATATACACATTGTCCCTTGAGATTTGTGAGTTCCACCCTTTGATTAGAGGTGTTCTTGGGGCTATTTTGTTGGAGGTTCGTGGAAGAGCTTTTTTAGATCTTTTGAGTTAATCTTGAGGATGTGATCGTTAGTTTCTCATCATAGTTTGAGGTATGGGGTTATACACAATATGCTCCTCAAATCTCGCGAGTGTCATTCTCTTTGAATTCTTGCTAATTGAACTCATATTTGAATTGATAAATTCATTGAAATCTAGAAAATAATTGTTGAAATTATTTTGATTCATGTGGTATCATTATATTGTTGATGAGCACATTGTCATCAGATTTTAATATGTCACGGATGTTGGGCACCTGCCAAAATTCCTGTTTCCCGGGCTATGGCTTGATAAAGCATATACGGATGTGGTGAGGCCTGGTGACCCGATTAAAGTGTTGTTGAGAAATTATATTGATAAATTCTTTGAGATTTTCATTTTGATTTGAATATTCATACTCATGTTGTTACGTTTTATTCGTTGATAATTGTATTTGTTGAGCATAATTCCTGTCGTATTGTGTACTTCCCCATATTTTCTTTTAGTGGCAGGTTAGCGTGGATTTTGGGGCACTATGGAGATTGATGTTAGCGAGGATTGTTTGGGAAAGATTTCTATTATTTTTATGTATAGAGCTTTGGAGATTTGTATTTTATTTTCGAGTGAGTTGTAATTTTAATTCGAGAGACTTGTTGTAATTGAAGAGATTGAGATTAGTGGATTTATATTATTGTTGGTTTACTTAGATGCTCTATACCTTGTCACTTGTGGATTTGGATTTATTTTATCGCATTAGCGCTCCGTTCGCTCTCCCCGGGCGGGCGGGGTGTTTCATTTCTACATGTTATGTTTGTCCAGTGGGAGGTGTTCATGCCTCTTGCAGGGGTGTTTAGGGGTTGTTTTGCATTTCCACCCTTCAACGACATATTTTTAAGCCTAAGTCTAGCTATTTGCAATTTTTGGTAATGTTTTCAAACCGGGCATCCCGTTACTACGCAGTTAGTTGTTATGTGTTACGTTGGTTCCGTGGGAGGTGGCCATGCCTCTAGTGAGGGCATTTGGGTGTTTTTTTTTTTGCATTTTTACTCTTTAACACCATGTTTCCAAGACTAAGTCTCATTTTCTAAAACTGGGCACCCTAGGACTATGCGGTCAATTGTGAGGTGTTACATTAGTACCGTCAGAGCTGTCCGTGCTTCTTACTGGGGTGTTTGGAAGAGATTTTGCATTTTCACCCTTCGACGACATGTTTGTAAGCTTAAGTATAAGTGTTTCCAAATTTCGTTCATGTTCTCAAATCGGGCATCTCGTGATTACGTGGTCAGTTCCTACATGTTACATAGTCCCGTGGGAGGTGTCCGTGCTGCTAGCGGGAGTGTTTGGTGGTTATTTTCATTTTCACCCTTCGATGCCATATTTTCAAGCCTATTCCCCTCTATACAATTTTTTGTCACATTCTCAAACTGACCATGCTGTAACTACGCAGTCAGTCGCTACATGTTACATAGTCCCTCGAGAGTGTTTGTGCTTATTGCAAGGGAATTTGGGAGCTATTTTGCATTTTCACCCTTCAATGACATATTTTGAATCCTAAGTCTAGCTATTTGCAATTTTTGGTCATGTTCTCAAACCATCCACCCCGTGACTATGCGGTCAATTTCTACATGTTATGTTAGTCCCATCGAATGTTTCTGTGCCTCTTACGGGAGCTTTTGGGGCCTGTTTTGTGTTTTCAACCTATAGCGGCTAGTTCTCAAGCCTAATTCTATCTATTTATAATTTTTTGGTCATGTCTCAAATCGGGCATCCCATGACTATGTGGTCAGTTGCTGCGTATTATGTTTCTCCATTGGGAGGTGTCTGTGCCTCTCACCGGGGAGTTTGGGGGGATGTTTTATATTTTCACCCTTCAATGACATGTTTTCAAGCCTAAGTCTAGATATTTGCAAATTCTGGTCATGTTCTTAAACCGGGGATTCCCTGACTACGTGATCAGTTGTTATGTGTTACGTTGGTCTCGTGGGATGTGTACGTGCCTCTTATGAGGGAATTTGGGGGCTATTTTGCATTATCACCCTTTGATATCCTGTTTTCAAGCTTATGTCTAGAAATTTTCAAATTTCTGTCATATTTATAAGATGGGAGTCCCGTGAATATACGACCAGTTGCTACCTATTACGTTGGTCTCGTGGAAGGTTTTCGTGATCTTGCATGGGCATTTGAGGCTTGTTTTTCATTTTCACCCTTCAACGACATCCTTTCAAGCTTAAGCCTAGATGTTTTTATTTTTGGTCATCTTCTAAAACTATGACTCTCCAGTCAGTTGCTACTTATTATGTTGGTATCGTGGGAGGTGTTTGTGACTCTTGTGGTGGCATTTGGGGGCAATTTTGTTTTTTCACCCTTCAACGACATGTTTTCAAGCCTAAGTCTAACTATTTTGAATTTTTGGTCATGTTCTGAAACCGGGCGTCCTATGACTATGCAGTTAGTGCTACGTGTTACGTTGGTCTTATAGGAGGTGGCTTGCCTTATGCGAGGGAATTTAGGTGCTATTTTGCATTTTCACACTTCAATGCCATGTTTTCAGGCATAAGTCTAGATATTTTAAATTTTGGATCATTTTCTCAGATTGTGCGTCCCGCGACTATGCAATCAGTTCCTACGTGTTACGTTGCTCCGATCAGGTTTTTTGTGCCTCTTGTGGGGGCGTTTGGTGTCCATTTTTTTTCACCGTTCGGTGACATGTTTTCAAGCCTAAGTCTAGGTATTTACATTTTTCGTTCATGTTCTCAAACTGGGCATCCCGTGACTACGTGATTAGTTGCTAAATTTTACATAGTCCCATGGGAGGTTTCTATGTTGCTAGTGGGAGCATTTCGTGGTTGTTTTTCATTGTCACTCTAC
Source organism: Sambucus nigra (assembly GCA_949130495.1). NCBI lineage: Eukaryota > Viridiplantae > Streptophyta > Magnoliopsida > Dipsacales > Adoxaceae > Sambucus > Sambucus nigra. The sequence continues at coordinate 54,645,746 of OX422213.1, forward strand.
GATGGAATATGTTCAAACCTATGCCTTGATATTTGTACTTTTTGTTCATGTTCTTAAATCGGGCATCCCATTCCTACGCTGTGAGTTACTATTTGTTACGTTGGTCTCCTGGGAGGTGTTTGTGCCTCTTATATGTGCATTTGGGGGCTATTTTGCAATTTCATCCTTTAAAGTCATGTTTACAAGCCAAAGTCTATCTATTTGCAATTTTTGGTCATATTCTCAAACTAGGCATCCCTGACTATGCGCTCAGTTCTACCTGTTATATTAGTTTATTCCAAGGAGCGGAGCCACCAACCTTACACCACTCTTATCAAGTCCACCACCAACGCATAGATCGAGAGAAGGTAAACGTTCCTATACCACTCAAATCCATCGGACCAGACCTTAATTTCTAGGAAAGTATCTAACTTGGTATTCTTTAGTTGATAACACATCCACGCTAGTGTAGGAATTTATTCTGTTATGTTTTCTTCAAAATAAAATGTTGTTTATGAGGTTTTTGTTTCAAATTTAGAGTAGAACCATGTTAGGATGGATATCTTTCATATTTAATATAATATCCACCAAATTGGTGCCCAGTAGAGATGGAAATCTGGAAATTTAAATGAATTCTTGAGAAAATTGGATGAACTAGGGTTAAATGTTATCTTCTTGAATTAATCCCCTTTGATGACGATTATTGGTGAATTTGTGAATGTTTTACGTTAGAAATATTCTATATCGGTTTATGTAACATTCATGAGGTTTGGTTGGGAGTTTTGGACATGTAAATGGAGGGTTGATGATTTAGATTGGATGAAACCCGTAGGCTAGAATTGCAGAAACTAGTCCAAGACCTGCTTGATCGATCGATCGACCCCTCTGAAATTGAAACTTTTTCCCTTTTTTATGTTAATCCAATACCAATGCGTAAGGACCTTTGGACACAATTTAAATATCTTAATGGGACATGAGAAGGACCAGTAGGGTATAAGTGGGGTCCAGGTAAGACGAGTTTAAATGATATTTAACCGTGGGGTTTCAGGAATATAAATTTAGTGGGAAATCGTGCATATGTTATAGTAGGTCTTGTGAGAATTAAGAAAAACTTATACCAGTAGAGTAGTGAGTTTGCACCTAATGATTTTATATTTATCGAGAGGATACACTTCGAGATTCAAGAAGTACTTATGGATTGGAATAATTAAGAGAATAAAAAGAGTGATTTACTTATATGTAGAATTCGAGCGTTATATGCTAAGCATGGCTAGAATATGTTATGGGTCGTGGACATACCTAGATGAATAATGTAAGTATATATATGAGTGCATGTATATATATTATTTGAATATCTATGTTCAATCATACCCGTGCTACTTACTATCAGGGAGGTTTTCGCACCGGGATAGTCTTATTCTTATGGGACCTTTATGGGGGATATTTACTCGTACCCTAGAACATATGATCCTTGGTACAGGATATTCGAGAATGATAGTTAGACGGTCTTAAGATATTAAGGGTATGTGATGATCTCTTAGTGACTTGGAACTATGCTTCACCTCCAATATGTGTGTTTTATGTTAATACAGTTCGAGAGTGATTACGAACTAGTATTTCCCTTTGTATGAGAGATACGGGGACTTGATAGCAGAGTATGCCAGCACCAGAGATTTATGTGGGGTGTCCTATTAGTATATATATTATGAGTGATAATTATATGTACATGTAATTAATCTGTTGTGTGTATAAGTATATATGAATGGAATAATTAATATCAAATTAATTCAAGTGGCTGCGAACTTAAGTCTGTAATGAGAAGAATATAATTGTCTTAATACATTCATACTATAATCATACTATTACTTGAAACATAATTTGGCAAGGGGAATTTACGTTAGATTAGTTTATTGGGTTAGACTGGTGAATTGTGTTAGTTTCATCTCGATTAGTTCGTTATTACATTAGACGTGCACATTAGTTGAGGGGTGAGAATTCCCAAGTGAGTGTTGAGGTAATAACATGTATGTAATATTAACTGGTAAGAATTTAAGATACTTGCCAAACTATTTTTAAAGCTTTTTTACACTCGGGATCTGACCCGTTCCTTGTTACCTTTTCGTTCTCTTGTATATATATATGTATTACAGGTGCCCAACCACAGAGTCATCAGTCTTACATCTTTGGACTGTTGACGTGCTGCAGCTAGTCTGGTAGTTGTAGGTCCTTGCTATAGACGACTTCATCCTTGCCTTCTCAGTCTTCTATTTAGTCATCATGAGATAGGGCCATTTTATTTTGCTCAGAGAGGTTTCTACTCTCGATTTATTTTAGTATTCTATTTTAGTTGGGATTACTTGTGATTATTAATTTCTCCTGCAATTTGGAATATTTTATTTAGATAGAGTTATTTAGCATGTTCTTTCATTTGGTGGTTTGGTTTTCATACTATCATTTGTATTCGTGAGAATGGTTTCATAGTTAATAATAACAATCGGACTTAATTTATAAAATTAAATGTTTTAACACTTAGATGAATTATTTATTACGTGATTAGTAAAGAAAATTGTTTTTCGACAGTGACGCTAAGAATGAACCAACCGGACACTTTGAGTTAATTTAATAAAGGACTGATCACCCAGTATTAAATTTGGCGGCGTTTCACAGGTTGTATCAGAGCCAGATTCTAGTGTCCTTAGGATCTGTGCAGCTTATTATGGTTCCAACGTTGCTTTGCTTGATATAAAGCCCTATTTATTAAGGGTGAAAAGTAGCGCGTGTCAAGACGCTAATCTTTGTTTTCGTTTCACCTCCTTAATACAAAAACCTAAACTTATGACTACACTAAAAAAGGGAGTATAGCCGCCAAGTCCGGGTATCGAAAATCCACAGAGACGAGTTGCTAGAATTTATAGGATTTAATACTCCTAAAATAAAAGTGTAAAAGGTGATAGGTTGGAAATAAAGAAAAGGGAAAAATTAAGAAGTAAAGTCTAAACTAGAAATAATAAAAAGAGAGTCGGGATCGTGTCCCCACCATGGGCTAAACAACTAATAATTAGAATTTTGGTTCGAAAACATTTAATCGAGCATTTTCAATTAAGTATAAACATTACACAATAAGGAATTTAACCCAAAGTTGAGAGATTAAACATTTAACAGAAAATGGTCACACGCATCTTAAATTCGGATTACCTCTATAAACACTGACATTGCATGACAAAGAAAGTTAAACGCATAATAATCCGACTTTAATACGCGAGGTTTCAGTTAAATGTAATTTTACACAAAACCTAATTTTCGGAGCTCAACGCCCATCAATGGTGGACACACGACCCAAACTCTATGTAACTACTAACTACACATGATTAATCTAATTAAATAACTAATGAATAAACAAAACAAGAAATAAATAAACTAAACTAATTTAATTACACTACAATTTATCTAAGCAAGAAATAAATGGAAAGCATGGAAATCTAGGTTACAAAGCATAAGAACAATAATGGAACTTACATTAATGGAGAAGAAGAAGAAATAGTAAACTTACAAACCCAAAATATGAAGTAAAATGTAGGAGAGAGAAGCTCTCAAAAACCTAATCTCAACTATCTAAAATGAATAATATCTTCTAAGAAAAGCCCCGAACATTCTATTAATACCCTAAAATAAACCCCCAACAAAACCAACCCAAAAAACCCAAAATAAGCCAATTTTAGTCCATATCTGATGGGACTGGTCAACCTCTGTTTTGGGACCGGTCGACCGCACTTTTGGAATTTGCCTTGGGCTGAAAAGAACCAACTTTTCCCTCCGAACCAATTTTGACGCGTTGCACGAAAATGGCCATAACTCACTCATACGGAATCGAAATGAGGCGTGGTCAGAACCGACGCGAAGCTAATTCAATTATCTACATGATTATGTTTTGAAACACTCAAAATTATGCAGTATGAAATTACCAAAATTCCCTTGAAGTAGAAGAAAATACCGAAACCTTCCGAAAATGGGCATAACTTCCACATACGGAGTCAGAATGACGCACGGTCAGTGGCCACGAAAAGATAATTTGATGATATACATGTTGGTAACTTCATTACATAAAAAATAGTCATTTTGGAAAGACCAAATTTCCCTTGAAGTAGCATTCGACGACGGAACTTCTCTGAAATGCAACCGAACCTCACTTTTAGCCTTCCAATACCTACAAAAGCACAAAAAAACCCTGCAAAGCGTGTATATATCCAAATCTAAGGTTGTCTGGTTATTGAGCATAATTATAGGCATTTAGGACCGTAAAAGTGCTACAATGCATAAAGATAACGGGTGGAAATATGCAATATTCGATACGAATCATACCCCCTAACTTAAACATTGCTAGTCCCTAGTGATGAAACAAACAAAACTAGTCCAGAGAAGGAAATACAAAATGCATATATGCATTGAAATATAATTGCCACTTTCGTAGGGAACATGGTTGCATTTAGCATATGCAATAAACCTTTAAACCCCTAGGTTGCCCTAGTGGACAAGTGTCGTCTCGTGAGGGTTTTCTGGGATGATACCCACAAACATCATATGTTTCCTCAAAGTATGCCCAAACCAACATGCGACAAGCCCAACAAAAGTGAAAAAGATTTCATATGCATTATTAGCAAAGTGAATGAATTCACACAAAAGTCCGAATCATTAACATTATAGAATTCACCTCATAGAATTGAAACCTTAAAATGTGGGAGGGGAGCGAGCACATGCAAAGTGTGATTTGGTAAAAACTTATACAAACCAGATAAACGTTAAATCAAGCATATATTCAATCCTCACGGGCATTATGCTTACCAAGTGAATTCACTCGAAACAGGGAGGTAACACACGGGACATGCGGGCATAAGGAGTAAATGTAAATGGAAACTAGACCGCACACATGTCACAGATGAAGAACGCTATATATAGAATGAAAAATGTAATCTCAATGAAAGGATACCGCTCATTAAATGGGGCAAAATGTATTTTCACAGATTATCATAACTATTTAAACCTTTGAATTACATCTACTTAAGATCACATAGGACTTTAATAGGGTTATAATGTAGGTATGGCTAGGGTATGAAATGAAAGGAATGTATGTACGGATTCAAAGTGTTCGGGATGAAAACTCGGGATAATGGGAAAATGCGGGCAATATCAAAATTGGAAAACAAGTTCCAAAACGGCATTAGATATATCATCAGGGAGAGTAATTAAAGCTTACTGAGCTATATACAACATTTATAACTTTCTTTTTCTTTTTCTTTTCTTCTTTTTCTCATTTTTCTCTTTTGTTTTCTTTTTCTTTTTTGCTTTCTCTTTTTCTTCACTTTTTCACATATTTCTTTACTTTACTTTTCAAACTCTCATATGCCTAAATTGCAACCGACATCATAACAGCATCATTCAATCCCAAGCAACATTCGAAACAAAGATATGGAAAGTGTATATATGGGCTAAAACTCCAATTTATAGTTGGTTATGGGAATGGGGTTATGAAATGAAAGGCTATATTTAGGCTCAAAAGGGTTAACGATGGTAAACATATAAGGGTGAGGTCAAGGCTAATATGGGTGATATAACAAAGAATGCCTATGATCATTTCCATAAGTTTACGCAATTCTCGAATCAAAACAATATATGAAAATCATGATCAAGTAACACAATTCAAGTATGAACTCAATTAATGAACGGTCAAATGAAAGAATAGTGGGATTACCGACGAATTCAACATTTTCAATGAGAAAAGAATAGTGTATACACTCACAAGCGACGAAAGATACAAAGCTTACTCGGTGTAAGTATATACAATGCAACAAAAGATTACCGATTTATAAAAATCTTAAACCAAATCAATATAACCATAAAAGTGCATGAGCTCATGGGATTAAAGTTTAATTCATGAAGTTATTCAAAATATCAATAAGTGAGACTAAAGTCTAATAACTTCTAAAATCGAGAACATGCATCATTGGGTTGTCTATTGGATCGGACAATTATTGAAATTTATCATCGAAAACAATGGCAAAATTCCCAATAAAGGAGAAAAAAGAAAGAAAATATATTTGAAATTTTCAATTTTTCTAAAAAGCATACTAAGTAACTAACATGTGAGCAAAAACATGGACTAAATACAGAAATGGATAGAATATCCCACACCCCCTAACTTAAAACTTGACATTGTCCTCAATGTGAATTAAGAACCAAGCCAAAGAGAGGAAAAGAGCAATATTACCCAAAAGTGGAGCGATGCCCATAAGAACAACTCCAAAGGATCTACAAAACAAGTTAGTACCGAGCATAGGAAAAACAAATAATAAAAAGTTAACTAATTACACTAGACTAAATTAAAAAGAATAAAGAATAAAAAGATAACTATATACAACCTACTATTCAGACTTCACACTAACTATACACTAGAAGTCTAAATAGTTGAGGGTCCACCGTAAAAACGATTTGAATTTGGAGGATAACCGGAGTACCCTCACGTACAAGCATGCCTTCCAAAAAATATGAATTCATTTTTAACAACGGAAGGCATGTGTAAGGCGAAAGAAATGAACCATCGTCAATTAAAAGTTTTGGAGGGACGATGGGGGGTTTGGATTGCACGGGTTACAAAAACAAGTGGGGACCGAGAAAAGCCGAATATCCTCCCAAGGATTTTTTGAAATTGGAATGGGAGGCGGCGCACACCAAGGCAAAGATGCGATCGTGGAGGGCGACTCGAGCAAGTACTCCTCATCGGCGATAGGATTTAAAACATTAAAGTTTGAAACCGAATCATTGGGTACTTGTTACGGGGGGATAATAGAGAATGAAAATGGGGATGAATGAAATTCAAACTCATGAGATGAATCATCATCGCACGAAGTTGGAATTTCGAATGAAATAATATCATTTTCAATGAAATGTTCTTCTTTGGGGGCCAAAGAAGAAATCATTTCATTGCAAATAGATATTACGTCATTTTCATCCTCGCTTTCAATATCTATTACGCGATGGGCAAAGTCTAGAATGGTTTGTTCCAAAGTAGGCACAAGTACCTCATTTGGTTCAAAACATTCCTCGACTTCGAAAGTCTCGAAACCAAAATCGTCATCGGACTCAAATAATAAATCCAACTCATGTTCCCACGAACGATTTTCTTCCCAATAGCGATTTTCAATTTTCTCATTGTCATACATACGCAAACCCTCCCCGAATGTCATGGGTCGAGGTACGGATGCATGAAAATGGGATCTTTGAAAGTTACTATCGGACTTAAACTTAAACTCATTATTATAGAAATTTTGAAAAATATTCGAATTCGTTTCAAAATTCCTATTATAAGGACGTAAAGGCCCAAAATCATTATCATCATCATCGAAATTCCAATAACCCAAATTTTGACTTTCGTTATACTCCCCCAAAGTAATATGTGAATTTGCAAATTTTCGGGATTCTAGGTATTGACCAAAAGTCATAGGCTTATGGGAATTTTGAGAATTATAACAATGATTACCGAAAGAATTGGAATAAGACATGCTTACCCCAAAAATGACTCGAAGTAGAGAATTCCTAAAAGTAGGTGCGCGCGGAAAAAATCAAGTGTTTTTAAGTGCTCAAATGTGGAAGTCCTGCAAAAAGGTTAGAAAATAATACAAATAGAAAGAAAATACTATGAAATACTAAATCAAATAAAGTCTAAAACAAACTAGTCCCCGGCAACGACGCCATTTTGATTGAGGGTGAAAAGTAGCGCGTGTCAAGACGCTAATCGTTGTTTTCGTTTCACCTCCTTAATAAAAAAAACCTAAACTTATGACTACACTAAAAAAGGGAGTATAGCGGCCAAATTCGGGTATCGAAAATCCACAGAGACGAGTTGCTAGAATTTATAGGATTTAATACTTCTAAAATAAAAGTGTAAAAGGTGATAGGTTGGAAATAAAGAAAAGGGAAATATTAAGAAGTTAAGTCTAAACTAGAATTAATAAAACGAGAGTCGGGATCGTGTCCCCACCATGGGCTAAACAGCTAATAATTATAATTTTGGTTCGAAAACATTTAATCGAGCATTTTCAATTAAGTATAAACATCACACAATAAGGAATTTAACCCAAAGTTGCGAGATTAAACATTTAACAGAAAATGGTCACACTCATCTTAAATTCGGATTACCTCTATAAACACTGACATTGCATGACAAAGAAAGTTAAATGCATAATAATCCGACTTTAAAACGTGAGGTTTCAATTAAATGTAATTTTACACAAAACCTAATTTTCGGAGCTCAACGCCCATCAATGGCGGACACACGACCCAAACTCTATGTAACTACTAACTACACATGATTAATCTAATTAAATAACTAACGAATAAACAAAACAAGAAATAAATAAACTAAACTAATTCAATTACCTTACAATTTATCTAAGCAAAAAATAAATGGAAAGCATGGAAATCTAGGTTACAAAGCATAAGAACAATAATGGAACTTACATTAATGGAGAAGAAGAAGGAATAGTAAACTTACAAACCCAAAATAGGAAGGAAAATGTAGGAGAGAAAACCTCTCAAAAACATTATCTCAACTATCTAAAATGAATAATATCTTCTAAGAAAAGCCCCAAACATTCTATTAATACCCCAAAATAAACCCCCAACAAAACCAACCCAAAGAACCCAAAATAAGCCAATTTTAGTCCATATCTGAAGGGACCGGTCGACCTCTATTTCGGGACCGATCGACTGCACTTTTGGAATTTGCCTTGGGCTGGAGACAACCCACTTTTCCCTCTGAACCAATTTTGACGCGTTGCACGGAAACAACCGTAACTCACTCATACGGAAACGAAATGAGGCGTGGTTGGAACCGAAGCGAAGCTAATTAAATTCTCTACATGTTTATGTTTTGAAACCCTCCAAATTATGTAGTATGAAATTAACGAAATGCTCTTCAAGTAGAAGAAAATATCGAAACCTTCCGAAAATGGGCATAACTTCCACATACGGAGTCAAAATGACGCACGATCAGTGGCCACGGAAAGATAATTTGATGATATACATGTTGGTAACTTGATTACATAAAAAATTGTGAGTTTGAAAAGAACAAATTGCCCTTGAAGTAGCATTCGACGACGAAACTTCTCTGAAATGCAACCGAACCTCACTTTTAGCGTTCCAATACCTACAAAAGCACAAAAAACCCCTGCAAAGCATGTATATATCCAAATCCAAGGTTGTCTGGTTAATGAGCATAATTATAGGCATTTAGGACCGTAAAAGTGTTAGAATGCATAAAGATAACGGGCAAAAATATGCAATATTCAATACGAATCACCTATGCTTATGATTGGTTATTTCTATGGTGAGATTTCGTTCTGCTGCTACAACGTGTATATATTAGAGAATCTTATTTGCATTGGGACATGTTCGAATAGTGAAGTATGACAGACAAGGGCCATTAGGCAGACATCAGGAGGCAGAGTTCAGTTAAGGTTAAAGGGTCTATTCAAGAATGATGACCGTAATTGAGGTCACCTTTATTATGGCATGAGAAGCCAGGACTATAAATATGTCTAGGGCACATCATATGATTTCCAATGCTGCTATAGTCGAAAGTGGTGCCAAATTTGACTCACCCAACTTGGTAGGACTGGGAGAGAGTCAAACGAAACATTGAGGAGAGACATCAGTAGAAGTTCTAGAAATGCGGGAATTATGTGTGTTAACTAATAAAGAAATTATATCCAAAGGCTTGGGCATATGGCAGAGTGTGGTTAATCGAAAGTGAAAATTTGGGGTAAAAATTTTCTTAACTCATAGGAGCAAAGTCATAATGGTGGTAGTCATCCACCACATATAGAAGTGGAATGCTATATCAATGGAAGGATCTTAGGTATAGTTTGACCGCAAGTTCCTTCATCAGATGTTTCGAATAAGATGTGAACGTTTTTTTGAACTCGCCATGGGAGGGTCGGATAGAGGTCCATTTGTGAAAATGAATTTAAACTTTTAGCGAATCTTGTATCGGTGAAAGTGGATACAAATGTAGGAGAGGATTTCAAGTGGGAGATCGACTAGTAAGAATAGTTAATAACACTTAAAGGGAAATCTGCTGGACGACCGATTCATAGGGCGACAATGTCGTGCTTTGTCAATGGAGATGATAATGGTTCTTTGTGTGGGAAGCTAAAATAATCGAAGAATTTAGTCAAGAATAAGACTGGATGAAATGGTGGTAGTGAAGCACTATAAGGCGGAGACCCATCAGGGGACCCATTTAAATGATTCGAGTAGTTACATTCTTACCAAGCGATGGTGAACTAAGTAAGGTCTATTGAATCCAGTAGCATGTTCCTTTAGGATAGGAAATCTAAGGGAACAATGGTGGTAGCCATCAGGAATTGAGCCTTCCAAAGTCCGAGAGAAGAACAACCCTAAAATGGTCAGTATGACCAGTGGTAAGTGGATTATGCATAGAAGTATTTTGTGGAGATTGAAACCACATGCATTAATTTTTCCTGAAGCGAGTAAAGGGGACAATAATATGTTTCCTTGTAAAGGGCTACGATTAAAGTAGTTTTTGTTTTGGTATGGATAGATGTATTACGTTCAGAAACAATTTGAGCAACCAAAGCGATTGGAAAAGTAGAAGTATGAGTTTTATCCTCGGAGGATGAGGCGTGTTTTATGTGACACGAGAGAGTCATTACATTTTGTTTATTGCTAGATTCACATGTGAGACGAGTTTAGTGCATATATCAATAACGTTATTATTATGTGAATATTTTTCCTAGTGTAGCGGGATTATCTTTAGTGTTATCCGCTGAAGATGAATGGGTTTATTAATAGTGTTATATACTTTATTGAGATTACTTGTCTTAGTGATGCATTATACGGGTATGATATTATCCTGATTATGGTTTTATAAGTAATGGTTAGAACGATAGTGGGTAGTGATTGCAAGGCTATCGGGGTTATTGCCCTAGTACAGGATGTTTTGTTCTGGCGAAGCCTCACCTGTGAGAGGGTCGGGCTCGCATTTATATTATATATTATAAATACTTCGTAGGGTATAGTGGTATCTAAATGTTTAATTCAGGGTGCATAGGGGCTTTGTTATTATGATTCAGTGTGTATTGGGTTTACCGTTGAGTAGAAAGATTTAACTCATTATTATGTTTAGCGCTCAGGACTTAGTTATAGGAGAGTGCATTATTATATTTATCCTTTAGAAATGTGTGAGTTAAGACTTATATTCATATGTTTGGGAACTGGATTTCTAGAGTCCCTATTGTATGTCTATGGGGTATTGGTGAAAAATTCTTTGTTTTAATACAATTGCGGGAGGAGATGTAACTATTTTTTCAAGAGACGGAATATAGGGGTACATGTTATGGACGGAAGGCCTAACATATTTCGATAACCGACAATGCTAGGTAGTTGTGTATCGGAGGGGTTCCTTATTTTGATTTTGCTCTGCGAGACATCCCATGAATGAAACATAGCATAAGGATGGAAGTAGGGAGATGTTTGGTCATTAGTCCATGAGTTCGGTACCTCGGTCGTTATAAGAGCAGGTAATTATAAATGTAAGTAGGAAGTTAAATTATGATATAAGGACAGTGGAGCCGGTTATTGTAATACCCCTCACTTTGATGGATAATTAAATTTCATAAGTAAGTGCAATTTGGGAATTTGAGGAATTATCGTGAATAATAATTTTTGGAGTTTACGAGGGTTAGATGATTTTCGATGTGTGCTATATTTACTTTTGGGATCAATTAAATGAGTTGAAGTATTTTAATTATATGTCGCAATTGGGTAAAGCGACAAAGCATAATATTTTAATTGGAAAACCTGTATTAAGTTGTGTTGGATTTAACTAATGAATTGCGGTTGATTTCAAAATGACTGAGATAGCCAGAATAGAGTATCCCGGGGTATTATTTGTGTTTTAGGAATTTTTGGACCAGTAGGGACTCGCAATTAAGTCTACGAGTCATTTTTGGGTTAGTAAGGGACAAGCCCTTATTTCTCCCTTATAAATGCATAAGAGAGGGAGAAAGAAAGAAAGAAAAAGGGAGAAAGAAAGGAAGAGGGGAAAAGAAGAGAGGAAAGGGAGATTCCGGCCAAACTCTGTGGGATTCGACTCTAGGTCGTCGAATTTTATCCACGAGGCATGTGTTTACTTGCTTTATTTAATTTAGTGTATATATCTCATATTATAGTTGGTAAACTATATAATTTTGGGTTAGAACCCTTAAAATAAATTTGGGTAGTTTGAGTATGAGTTTACAAATTGATGTAGTGTAAACTCTTAATGATTTCTAGTGTTAAATCTAAGATAATGGAGGATATAAATGAATTGAAACGGGGGAAATGGTAAAACTAGGGATTTAAGGATTTTTGGGTTTAAATCTAAGAAAAATTGGTTTAATCCCCCAAATAATTGATGTGTTAGTTAGAAATCAATGTCTAGATGATTGTAGAGTTGTTGGTTGAGATTAAAAACCATGAGAATGGAGTTTGGGTTGATATATTGGGTGTTTGGAACTTCAGATTTTGTCCAAAATGGGAAAAGGCCGACCTAACTGGTATGGCCGATTGATCGCTCCCCTATGGCCGGTCGACCGGGTAAGGGGAAAAGGGCCTACTGATTTTGCAACAAGGCAAAATCCCAAACTGCGATCGATCGGGGGTCAGGGGTCCGACCGGTACTCTATTTCTTGACCAAGAATTGGATTTTCTATTTCCTTTTCTTTTTGGGTTTAAAACTTAGGGGACTTCTTGACTATTGTATTATAGACTATTATGACCAATAAAGGCTTGAGGAGTTGCGTACTAACCTTGGGTTATTTAAGGGTACAATCCGGGGTGCGGACTCTATGAATATTTAAAACGAGAGATATTTGAGAAAACTATTCGGCAAGCATATATGAGTATATTTATGCAGTTAGGATAATTATAGGCCGATTGTGATTGAGGAAATCCTAGGACGCGATTAGGATGGAATTCAGAATACGGGCTCAAGAGAATTACGCGGTGATCTGGTATGTCTATTGATGACTATTATTATAGGTGATGCAATATCTATGGAATTAAAATAAGTTGAGATAACATTTATTTAATTAGTACGAATTTGTATATTCGGGTTTATATATAAATCATTAAGTGTTTAAGTACGAGTTATAAATCAAGTGAGAGAATACCTTTGGGTTTAGTATTGTAGGTATGTGAATCCTTAAATATTATTACGAATGGGAACATTCGGGGTTATTGGCTATCGCTATATGAGTTTGGCAATTATAGCCATATGTAAATATTGAGAAGTGATATATACTACATATGGGAGTTGTTACAGTATATATATGATATAATTATAAATATATCTATGTGATTGGTATGTTTATGTGAAGCATACCCCCTTTAATGCTATCATGGGAAGTTGCGCGATGTGGATGAGGCCCCTGGCTTGAGGAGCAGGGAGCATATAGTCCCTCGGTCATAGCGTCCATTTTATATTGTGTGATTTTTATTAGGGGTGAGACGTGGTGGGTATGCTTCGTTCTCATTTTCGGGGAGGAACTATGACCTCTTCCCATACGTTGTGATTTGATTTTTTACCAAGTCGGTGTGAGAGTTCGACCGCTGGTACCCAGGATGGTATATGAGTAATTCCATGGAAGATGATAGCATTGAGAGACTGCATCCTCGAGTTATAGCTCATTGGGATGGTTATTATACTTGTTGTGTATAGTATATGACTGGTATATGAGGACAAGATATCATATATCTTTAACTATTGTAAAAAGATAAATGCATATTGATTTATTCTCATTCCGGGAGATTTAATCCAGACTTAAATTGTGATCTGTATATTAAAGTGAGTATTATATGTATATGTTTATATGAGTATATATATAAGTTATGTACTGAGGGCCTAATGGAATTCGACGATCGACATTGCCAGGTAGTAGTGTATTGGGGGGTTCCTTATTTGGATTTTGCTTTGCGAGGCACCCCACGCATGACGTAGCGCAGTGTTGGGACTGGGGAGAAGTTTAGCCCTTATTACTCGAGTTGATTAGAATTTTTAGGGATGGGGTGGAACAAGTTTTGTTAGGTAGGGTAGCTTAACTAGGTGGTCTAAAGGGATGCGATAGGTGTGCACTATTAGAAGAGGGGTGATGGGTATCGCATGGGAGTGCGATACCAATTTCAATATGGGATACATCATATTTTAAAAATATAGCATTTATGCACTTGAAAAATATTTTCACAACTCGGGCTCTGACCCATTTATCTATTTTCCTCTCTTTTGCTGTATATGTATATATATATATAGGTGTCCAGACATATGGATGCCTGGATGATGATTCCTTCGAGTCAGACATGTGCTGCAGCAGCTTTGGATGCATGCAGGTTTATTTTTAGACGCTTCTATTCTTGTGATCTAGATAGGAAGCATTGTAGTAATACTCGGGCCGAAAGCCCAATTGTATTCATTTATAGTTTACTACCTTTTAGTGCGGCATTCGATTTGGTTGTATTATGTTAAACCGAGTGTTCAGTTATTTTATTTCATTTCAGTTTCATATATAAACTCTGTGAAAATTTTAATTGAATGGTTTGATTAAAAAGTTTAGTTAAATAAAATTTTGATGCCAACCTAATAGCTTATTAGTAATTAATTTGGTTTTCGACAGTGATGCTAAGAATGAACCATATGAGACTCCTATTTTAATTTGGTATGAGATTCATCGCTCGGTATTTTATTGGGTGAGGTGTCACAGTTGTGTGGGTAGTAAGAATTGAAAGTTTTGTTTTATCACCACAAGTTGAAGGGTGGAACGATGATAAGGAGGATTTAAAATTTTGATTTCTAGGGTGATTGGAAATACCCAAGTGTTATAGCCGCATTGTGAATACAGGGGCAATAAAGAATTGAGTGCTATGTGTGATACATATGGGAAGTTTATGCCAGTATGAACGATTTATAGGGTGTGTGGGCATCCTAGTTAGCTGATGTCAGAATCATCTAGGTTAAAGGGACGTGGGAATAGATGTGTGAAATACATGCCTAAGGGACTAATATAATGAAGTGGAAATGGTAAAGTGGATTAAGCATCGTGTGAGAAGGATGATAATCCATATATACTTGTGCAATCAGAATAACACATTTGAATTTGGCTGAAAGGTTATGGGAAGCCATTTAAAAAGGGGTATTACTTGAGAAGGGTAAAATTTAATTATTATGGAGAACACTCGGAGTGGAGTTGTAACTAGTCAAATGTTGAGAGCGACTTGCACGTACAAAGAATGATGATGTTAGTAAGGTATAACAGGTCCATCAGTGCACATCCTGGACAAAAGTGCACGGGTCGAAACTTTCGACATACGCTGAGGAAAGAAGATGAGAATTAAGTGTCACTTAATGTGAGACATTACAAGTAGAAGTTGATGTTGAATGGGACATAGTGACTAGTATCCACGGGCACCACTCATAGATATAAATCTATTGGAATAAGAGGATCAACCAAAGATTTTGTAGAAAGATGATGATTCCTATAATAGAAGAGGGCAGTCAATTTGGTAAATTTCTTTGATGGGGTACCAACCTCAAGATAAAGACCACGAGTTCCTTAGAATGTGTGGAACAAGTTGACCTAAAAGAAATTAATTATTATTCTTTTGGGTGATATAGACTATTAGATAGTATTCCCCAATCTTTCTTTAAAAAGAAGGATCACGCCGGGAAGTGGTCCTTCCCAGTATTATTCTGAACTAGAATGAGATCATTGAACCCACCTTTAATACATGATTTCAATAAGAAGTGGGGATGCAGTTTCATTTTGAGCAGGTTGCATCACCTATAGCCCGAGGAGTAGGCAAAAGGTGATAACCGACTAGTGGAGCAGTACAGATGTAATTTTAGACTCATTGTGGTCTTTTCATATCCGCAACAATTATAGTTAGTAAGTGATGCATATTACGATAATTTGGAGAAGATATTACCTGATGGTAATGTGGTGTGTAAACACTCGTACCTGCTTATTGTGGACAAACTGCTTATTGAAATTTTGTGTTGAAAAACCTTAACTATTCTCCCTGTAGTTATTTAGAGGTGAGTGGATAATCAGAATTTTTGATTGGTTAAGTTAGAGTCTGATGACTATGGTGGAATTACCACAACTATTTTTGGTGACTTTTGACTGCCGTAAGAGTTACATCGCCAAAAATTGAGATTCAAAGAACTGACAAGAATGGTCAAATGCTCGAATGGTTCCTCTCAGAATAGGATTTTCGTGTTTAGATAAATACGAGTAGTTGACACGTAGTGAGGTGAGGCCTCCCAATGATATTGAAATTGGGAGTCAATGATGTATAGGATTGTCTTATGCGAACGTTAGTGGATAGGAGCACAATGTGAAGTGCCGTTAATGAGAGTGTTAAACAAGCTTGCTGTGAGGTGGGTGCTATAGTGATTCAGCGCCTTACTATGAAGATAGTTTGCGTAATGATAAGCTATCCAGAATTATTTTATCAGGTAAGCCTTATTTTTCGAATTTCGGGACGAAATTTCTTTATTAGGGGGGAAGTATGTAATACCCCATAATTTTATGGCCTTCGATTATGGGATTAATTAAATTTAATTGGGATAAATTAATTTAATATTAATCTGGATTTTTAAATTGAATATTTACTAGTGTGATGAGAGTTAGTAATTTTGGTAAGAATTATGTTGAATATTACTAGATGAGTGAATATCTGATTATTGATAATATATCAGATTGAATTTATTAAAATTGTCATGAGTGAATAATACGATAATTATAGAAATTAAGTCAGGATGCGCCTGTGTCGTGTCGAGACTAAATTAATGGAATAAAAAGTAATTAAATTATTATTCGACCATATGGTCATTTCGGGTGCGCCAATATTTCTGGAAGGGTCGAGATAGTCAGAAAAGAGTACCGGGGGGTTTAGTTTGGATCTCGGGACGTTTTTAGACCTAACTGGTAACCCGGGAGGGCATTTTGTTAATTACCTATTTTAGGCATTAATTATGAACGAAAATTGGAGTGTCATTTCTAATGAGAGTTAGATTCCTCGAGGGCCTTGGAGTTACGAAGAGGCTAAGGAAGAAAGAAGAGAGAAGGTTTCCAAGGAGGACAACTACCAACCCTACACCACTAACGCATAGAACGAGAGAAGGGAAACGTTTCAATACCACTCAAACCCATCGAACCTAACATCGATTCCCAGGAAAATATCTAACTTTTTGTTCTTTAGTTGATAACACATCCATTCTAGTTTAGGAATTTATTCTCTCATGTTTTCTTCAAAATAAAATGTTGTTTGTGAGGTTTTTGTTGCAAATTTGGAGTAGAACCATGTTAGGATGGATATCTTTCATATGTAATATAATATCCACCAAATTGGTGCCCAGTAAAGATGGAAATCTAGAAATTTAAATGAATTCTTGAGAAAATTGGATGAACTAGGGTTAAATGTTATCTTCTTGAATTAATATCCTTTGATGACGATTCTTGGTGAATTTGCGAATGTTTTACGTTAGAAATCTTCTATATTGGTTTATGTAACATTCATGAGGTTTGGTTGGGAGTTTGGGACATGTTAATGGAGTTTTGATGATTTAGATTGGATGAAACTCGTAGGCTAGAATTAAAAAAACTAGGCCAACACCTGCTTGATAGATCGATGGACTCAAGAATGTCGATCGATGGACTGTGTCGATCGAGCCACCCTTTTTATCGATCGATCAACCCCTCTGAAATTGAAACTTTTTCCCTCTTTTATGTTAATCCAATCCCAATGCGTAAGGACCTTTGGACATAATTTAAATATCTTAATGGGACATGAGAAGGACTAGGAGGGTATAAGTGGGGTTCGGGTAAGACGAGTTTATATTAGATTTAACCGTGGGATTTCGGGAATACAAATTTAATGGGAAATCGTGAATACATTATAGTAGGTCTTGTGAGAATTAAGATATACTTAGAACAGTAGAGTAGTGAGGGTTCACCTACTGATTTTATGTTTATCGAGAGGATACACTTTAGGAGTCGAGAAGTACTTAAGGATTTGGAGTAATTAAGAGAATAAAAAGAGTGATTTACTTATAGGTAGAATTCGAGCGTTATATGCTACGTATGGTTAGAATATGTTATGGGTCGTGGGCATACCTAGCTGAATAATATATATATATATATATATATATATATATATATATATATATATATATATATATATATATATATATGTGTGTGTGTGTTTAATCATACCCGCGCTACTTGCTATCACGGAGATTTCTGCGTCGGGACAGTCTTATTGTGATGTGACCTTTATGGGGGATATTGACTCGTACCCTAGAATATAGGATCCTTGGTGCAGGCTATCCGAGAATGATAGTCAGGCGGTCCTAAGAGACGTGAGGGTATGTGTTGACCTCTTAGTTACTTGGAACTATGCTTCGCCTTTAATATGTGTGTTTTGTGTTAATACAGTTCGAGAGTGATTACGAAATAGTATTTCCCTTGGTACGAGAGATACGGGGACTTGATAGCAGAGTATGCCAGCACAATAGATTTATGTGGGGTGCCCTATTAGTATATATATTATGAGTTATAAATATATATACGTGTGATTTACCTACTGTGCTTGTAAGTAGATATGAATCGAATAATTCATATCAAATGAATTCAAGTGGATGCGAACTTAAGTCTGTAATGAGATGAATATAACTGGATTAATACATTCATAAAAAAAGGCTATCTGATATAAACTATAATCATGCGATTACTTGAAACAAAATTTAGTGAGGGGAAATTGGGTTAGACTAGTGTATTGGGTTAGACTGGTGAATTGGGTTAGTTTCATCTAGATTAGTTCATTAGTACGTTAGACGTGCACACAAGTTGAGGGGTGAGAATTCCCAAGTGAGTGTTGAGGTACTAACATGTAAGTAGTATCAACTGGTAAGAATTTGAAATAATTGTTAAACTATTTTTAAAGTTGTCCTACACTCGAGCTATGACCCGTTTCTTGTTATCTTTTCCTTCTCTTGTATATATATATGTATTACAGGTACCCAACCATTTATGCACCAGGATTAGATCTTTGGACTGTTCACCTGTGCAGATAGTGTGGGATTTTCATGTCCTTGCTGTAGACGACTTCATCCTTGCCTTCTCAGTCTTCTATTTAGTCATCATTAGATAGGGCATGTGTCACCCAATTCCACTTTTATCTAGATCGGAGAGATTTGTAGTCTTGATTTATTTCAGTATTCTATTTTTGTTGGGATTACTTCTGATTATTACTTTGTCCTGCGATTTGAGTTATTTTATTTGGATTGAGTTATCTAGCATGTTCTTTCATTTGGATGGCTTGGTTTTAATACTATCATTTGTATTCGTGAGAATGGTTTCATTGTTAATAATAATAATCAGACTTAATTTTTAAAATTAAATTTTTTGACACTTAGCCTAATCATTTATTAGGTGATTAATAAAGAAAATCATTTTTCGATAGTGATGATAAGAAAGAACCAATTGGACACTTTGATTTAATTTAATAAAGGACTGGTCACTCGATATTTAATTAGGCGGGGTGTTACAGTCATATGGGAGGTGTTCGTGCCTCTTGTAGGGGCTTTTGGTGGATATGATGCCTTTTCACCATTCAACGACATGTTTTCAAGCCTAAGTCTAGCTATTTTCAATTTTTAGTTACGTTCTCAAACTAGGCATCCCATGACTATGCAGTCAGTTCCTACATGTTACGTTGGTCCCATGGTACGTGTTTGTACCTCATACGGGGGGTATTCAGGGGGATATTTTTCCTTTTTACCCTTCAACACCATCTTTTCAAGCCCAAGTCTAGATATTTGCAATTTTTTATCATGTTCTCAAATCGGGCATCCCATGACTACGCGATTAGTTGCTACATGTTATGTTGGGCCTATGGGAGGTGTCTATGCCTATTTCGGGGGCATTTGGGGACTATTTTGCATTTTCACCCTTCAGGTGTAGGTTTTCAAGCCTAAGCCTTACTGTTTTCAATTTTTGGTCATGTTCTTAAATCGAACATCCTGTGACTACACGGTGAGTTTCTATATGTTACGTTGGACCCATGGGAGGTGTACGTGCCTTTTACGGGGGAATTCGGGTGCATCTTTGCATTTTCACCCTTCAACGGCATGTTTTTAAGCCTAAGTCTAGCTATTTGCACTTTTTAATCATGTTTCCAAAATGGGCATCCCATGACTATGCGGTCAGTTCCTACTTGTTATGTTGGTCTCGTGGGAGGTGTCCATGCTCTTAAAGGGTTTTTTAGGGGCTATTTTACATTCTCACTCTTAAACAACATGTTTTCAAGACTAAGTCTAGCTATTTGAGATTTATGGTCATGTTCTAAAACCTAGCATCATGTGAGTACACATTTAGTTGCTACGTGGAACATAGTCCTGTGGGAGCTGTCCATGACTCTTATGATGGCATTTTTGGGTTATTTTATATTTCACCTTTAAAAGACATGTGTTTCAAGCCCGAGTATTACTATTTGCAATTTTTTGTCGTGTTCTTAAATCGGACATTCTGTGGCTATGCTGTCAGTTTGTACGTGTTATGTTGGTCCCTTCGGAGTTGTTCATGCCTCTTACGGGGGCGTTTGGTGCTTGTTTTGTGTTTTCACCCTTCAATAACATGTTTTCAAGCCTAAGTTAAGATATTTATAATTTTTCTCATGTTCTAATACTGAATGCCTCATGACTACACCATTAATTTCTACGTTCTACGTTGGTCCCGTGAGGAGGTGATCGTGCCTCTTGGAGGGTGTTTGTGGGATTTTTTATGTTTTCAACCTTCAATAACATGTTTTCAATCTTAAGTCATAATTGAAATTTTTGGCCATGTTCTCAAACTAGGCATACTGTGATTATGCGGTCAGTTTTTACATATTATGTTGGTCCCATGGGAGGTGTCTTTTCCTCTTGCGGGGGCATTTTGGTTCTATTTTGTATTTTCACCCTTTAACGCCATTCTTTCAAACCTAAGTCTATCTATTTTTAATTTTTGGTTAATTTCTCAAAGCGGGCATCCCGTGACTGCGGTTAGTTGCGACCTGTTACGTTGGTCCAATCCGACCTGTTCGTGCCTCTTGCGGGGGTGTTTTTTTTTTTTAAATTTTCACCATTCGGTGACATGTATTTAAGCCTAAGTATAGGTATTTAAATTTTTTTTTCATGTTACACGCTCATTTGCTACGTCCTACGTGGTCCCGTGGGAGATGTCTGTGTCACTAGTAGGGCGTTTGGTGGCTATTTTTGATTTTCACTCTTCAATGGCATGTTTTCAAGCCTATGCCTAGCTATTTGAAATTTTTGGTCATGTTATCAAACCTGGCATCTCATAACTACACATTTGCTATGTGTTATGTAGTCCCACAGGAGTGTTCGTGCCTCTTGCGAGTGCATTTAGGGACTGTTTTGAGTTTTCACCCTTTAATGGCATGTTTTCACGCCTGAGTATAGCTATTTGAAATTTTTGTTCATGTTCTCAAATCGGTCGTCTCATGACTACGCGGTTAGGATCTATGTGTTGTGTTGGTCCCATCGGAGGTGTGCATGCCTCTTACGAGGTCATTTTTTTTTGCATTTTCACCCTTCAATGACAAGTTTTCAAGCATAAATCTAGTTATTTTTAATTTTTCATCATGTTCTCAATTCGGGGATCCCATGACTACGTGATCAGTTGCTACGTGTTACATTGGTCCCGTAAGAGGTGTTTGTGCCTCTTTTCTAGGCATTTGGGGGACATTTTGTGTTTTCACCCTTGAACGACATGTCTTCAAGCCTAAGGCTAGGTATTTATAATTTTTGGTCATGTTCTCAAACTCGGAATCCTATGACTATGCATCAGTTTCTACCTGTTACGTTGGTCTCTAGGAGGTGTATGTGCCTCTTATGGGTGAGTTTGAGGGATATTTTGCATTTTCATCCTTCGACGGCATGTTTTCAAGCCTAAGTCTAGGTATTTGTAATTTTTTTCCCATGTTCTCAAAAAAGGCATCCCGTGATTTTACGGTTAGTTGCTTCTTCTTACGTTGGTCTAGTGGAGGTGTCAATGCTCTTGTGTGGGCGTTTAGCGGATATTTTTCATTTTCACCCTTCAATGGCATGTTTTCAACCGCGAGTATAGCTATTTTTAATTTTTAGTCATGTTCTTAAAACAAGCGTCCGTGACTGTACGATAAGTTGCAACTTATTACGTCGTTGTCGTGGGAGTTGTCTGTGCTCTTCTGATGGTGTTTGGAAGATGTTTTGCATTTCACCCTTCAAGAGCATGGTTTCAAGCATAGGTCTGGTCATATTAAAAAATAGGTCATCCCGTGACTATGCCGTCAGTTGCTACAAGTTACATAGTCCTATGGGAGTTATCCGTGTCTCTTTCGGGGGCATTTGGGGGTTGTTTTTTATTTTCACCATTCAGTGACATGTTTTCAAGCCTAAGTCTAGTTATTTGCAATTTTTGGTCATGTTCTTAAATCAATCATTCGGTGACTATGCGGTCAGTTTCTATGTGTTACCTTGGCGACGTCAGAGTTATCCGTGCTTCTTACAGTGGAGTTTGGGTATTATTATCCATTTTCATCCTTCAATAGCATGTTTTCAAGCCTAAGTCTAGGTATTTAAAATTTTTGGTCATAAACTAAAACGGGGCACCCCGTGAAAACACGATCAGTTTCTCTATGTTATGCTTGCCCCGTGGGAGGTGTCCATGCCTCTTGTGGGGGCGTTTGGGGGTTGTTTTGCATTTTCACCCTTCAATGACATGTTTTCAATCCTAAGTCTGGATATTGGTAATTTTTTGTCATGTTTTCAAATCGGGCATCCCGTGACTACGTGGTCAGTTGTTACGTGTTATGTTGGTCCCGTGGGAGGTGGTTTTGCCTCTTGCGGGGGCATTAAGGTGTTGTTTTATGTTCTCACACTTCAATGACATGTTTTCAAACCTAAGTCTAGTGATTTACAATTTTGTCATTTTTTCTAACTAGGTGTCTCATGACTATGGGGTCAGTTGCTACATGTTACCTTGTCCCCGTGGGAACTGTCAGTGCGTCTTTCGGGGGCATTTGGGGGTTGTTTTGCATTTTCACCATTTAACGACATGTTTTTAAGGCTAAGTCTAGGTATTTGTTATTTTTGGTCGTGTTTTCAAATTGGGCGTCCCTTGACTACCCAATCAGTTGCTATGTTTTACGTTGGTCCCTTGGGAGGTGTTCGTGCCTCTTACGGGAACGCTTTTAAATCTAAGTAACATTTCTTAATTGAGCACTACTAGGATACACCTTGGATACAAATTGTATTTTCTAAATAAACATTCACAAATCAAACTAATAGGATACAACTTGGATACAAATCAGATTATGTGGACCATACAATAATAGGATACAAATTAGATTTCCATGAAAAAAAATCAAGTTTTGATACTAAATATTCCTCTAAATTGATATACGTGATTCTAGTCTCTTGAGGTCGACACCCACTTGATAACACATCCCCTTATAAACCATCATAGGCTTATTATATACTGGACTACGCACCTAAGAGGCATATTCTACGGTCTCGACCTCTAACACCTCTCTATCTAATAAATGCCAATGTAAATATTTTAACTCACTTCTAGACTTGGGTCATAGCGGGAACCTTCTGTTGGACTCTGCAATGTCCACCTCCGATACTTCTATCAGGATGAGACCTAAGCATCAGCTAAATTAACCAATAAGTCCATCCTCGGTCCTGCCTCTAGACTAGTGTACTTTAGTAGTCTTGGTAGGCCAAGACCACCCAACTACAATGGAGTTTACATGAGTGGAACATGTTACAAAGCTAACAATAGTGCACATGGCGAAGACCGTTATGGTATATCATACCCACGTGAAGGGAATATACGCTTATCATGAGTTATACATTACATTGTGCAACTATCGCGCTCTCATTAGACATTTCATCTCGTGCACACAGACTTCATGCTAGGGAGTGATATTACATATCCCAAAAACTATGAAAGACATTCATCTTCATCCTTTGCAAGGATCGATCATCAAATAACCCTAGTTGTATACTAAACATGTAGAGAGAGAAAGTGAGAGCTTGTACTGGACTTTAATGGCTTTTACCCCTTGTTTATGGTGGAAACACTTTTTATATTCCACAGTGAACGTAGGCCAAGGACGAACCACTTAAATTTGTGTCATCTCATTATTTATCATCCCTTGTACTTGTTATATACTTGTTAGGTTGATGTATTACTTTACCATTATTACTCAAATCAACGAGCTGCTAAACATATCTCAGGGTGGAATTCTATATCATCATCAATCAACTGAAAGATCCTTCAAATTAGGGTTGTCGTCAAGAGCAAACTGGAATACATTATAAGCCTTTAATTTGTGTACATCAGTAGTCATACCCTTGAATGCATGCACAACAATAAACTAATTCCCATCGCTTATTCAGTTCAAATATAATACCTTCTTTAGTTTCTGAAAGGCATAAAATAAAAGGCTCGTTGACTATGAGATCTTTACTCTTCATCTTTGATAAATCTACCATGATAATTTTGGACTTTGGATTAACTTTATAAGAATTCGTAGCATCCTCAACCTTCTTCCAGTCACAATAGAATACATTTTTTGTTAAATCTAATTAATCGAGTTCCATGATTTTTTTCCTAATCCCATAATATGTTAGCACAATATCTTTTGTACTTTTATCGCTTTTGCTAGAAACACAGGTAGTTAAGGTTGAAATTGAAATTCCGTTATTTTGTGTCAAAATCTTTTCCTCAAATGGGGATGCGACGAAATCAAAACCGTTGGTGCCCAATTTCTTAAATTCTTATGCTTAAAATTTTGGACCTTTTCCTAGGTGTGCAAGACCTTACGAGACATCACATCTTTATGGAACCTACATATATAAATAAATTTATGCTAGGATATATTTTTACCATGCGTGATTAAATAACCACACATACAAGAGGTGGAAATTACCTCTTTTGATATCCATGGTCTAAAATCATTCGTCTTGTAACTAATCCTTTGATTTTTGGAAATTTCGTTCTCGTACTTCCTAAAGGTAAATTGAAAAGTTTAGATCATAATATATAGAATACATAAAATCAAACCAGAGTAATTCAGTTAATTATTTAGATACTTAGTTTATCCATTCTTCAACTTCATCTTGCGTTTCAATGACATAACGAGATGTTTTCTTGTATTGTATATTAGTGAGTCTCACCTCTTTAGGTTTCTCAAAAGGAAATTCATCCTCAAAACTCATCAGGATCCTTGATCACTCATTCTCTATGAGGATTTAACCTCCTCAGCTCTTGTTCTGGAATATGTTCCCAAGCGTATAGGGATGATTCCAAAGTTACATATCCTTCAGAATTTGACCCTCCAATATACCGTGTATTCTTTATTTACTCCTTGATGGTTTTCATCAAGTGCTCTAAAGGATACATCCAGTGATACCTAATACTACCACGCTAGAAAGCCTCATCTCATAAATGCACAAGCAGGTGCATGCTAATTTTGAAGATCGATGAAGGAAAACATTTCTCTAATAGACAAACGGCCTCATCGCATAACTGAATCTTATTAATTACATGTCTCACACAATGATATATCCAATAGGGAAAGTCAAAAAATATTAATCGTCTAGACCATGCCTTAGATTTACTTGGGTCGTTCGTATCCCCTAGGTTTATGCTTCAAGATTACAAATTGAGGGTGTTTTCCAATGTACTAATTCCTTGCAGTCGCTGCCTTTGCATTCTCCTAAATCTGCTGACCAGAAAGATGAGTATGTTTCATCCTACACTCATGATCGATAAGAAAAAAGTTAGAATTGTCGTTCCTAAAAGGGTGATTGGTCGACAAAAATCTACTCGTCTTACCACTATGACTTAGCCAGTTGGAATCAGTTTCCTCCCCACATAAGGGACATCCATAATAACCATGAACATTGTAACCGAACAAGGTTCCATAAGCAAGAGGGTCATGGATCGTCCACATCAACATTGCTTTAAGTCTGAATTCTTCATCCTTATGAGAGTCAAACTTCGTTACGTCTTTATCCCATAACTCTTTAAGTTCTTCGATTAATGGGGCTAAGAATATATCAATATCATCACCAAGACCTTTCGATCCAGAATCAATAAAGGAAAAAATGTGAACTCATTTCTCATGCATAACATCGGAGGAAGACTTAAGGGCATCATGAGAACTGACCAATAACTCTGATTAGTACTTAGCTTACCGGAATGGTTAAACTCATTGGTTGATAATTCAAGACCAACATTGCATGGTTTCTTTACAAATTCACGGTGTCGTGTATTTAAAATTTTCTAGATGATTGAATCAATCGGATAACGCATCAGATTCCCACCCACCTCATATCAGGCGCGTCGTGTCACGACCTCTACTATCCACTGTATAATGAAAAATCATTTTAACTATGGCCTGAGGGGAAAACACTTCAAAGCCTTTTATGGACCTTGTGAGCACTTGCGATATTTTGCAGATTTGACTTTTCTATTCTCATAAGGTACATATCTAGGCGCACCTCATACATAACAATCTTCCTTCTCTTTATGCTTGTTGCGGTACAATATACAATCATACTTTCATGCGTGAATAGATTTTTATTCTAAACCAAACCCATCAAGCTCTTCTTCACGCTAGGATAGTTTTCTAGTAATGTGTTCTCTTTGGGGATAATGTTTTTAACCCACTTAAGAATTTCAGTTACGCTATTGCCCCAAAAAATAAATTGAGTCTTTAAATTATGGAAAATATTCATTGTGTACAATACCGAGTTACATTCTTCATAATTTTTTTACAAAGGTCTAGCTCCATCGACTTTCAACTGTATGTATTTCGTATCTTCAAGTAATTTGGCAACAACTTGGTCATTGACTTGGTCATAATTCACATTATTCGTATACATAGGATGGTGGTTTTGATTATGGTGGACTCCGTAAGCATCATCAATTAGGTCGGTCAAAGGACGATGGCCTGAAAATTCATTCACCACTTCCACCCGGTGGGGTTACATCATGCGATCATGTATCGATAATTCTTCTGGAATAGATGGCACATTTATTTCCCCATAGAATGTCAATATATTATAGTCTTGCATCATACCCCACATTTATAAAATCAATTCAACATCTTCCAAATACTTAAATTTTCCATTTATATAATTGTGGCACAGACACAAAATCTTATCACTATTAAGATTTCTTTTTGCATATTTGAAAAATTCTCGAACAACCTTCACATAATTTTCAAATACTTTGTGGCTCTCTTCTATCCACTCTTTGTGTTATGGAAAAGACATTTTTCAGTCTTCAAAACTCAAAATGTTTAATTAATCACAATCAAAAGGAAATATTACAAGCCAATTTCAAATTACTTTCATTAAAATAAAAAACATATTAAAACTAAATTAATTAAACTCCGTATAAAAGACAAATTGCAAGAAAATTCATTCAAAGAAAATTCATTCAAACAAACAGATATTACAGCTTTCATTAAAATATTACAAAATTTTCATTAAAAAAGCATTATTCACGTAGTCTTGGCCAAAAAATTAACTGGCTAAGTAATAAAAGAATTTACATAAGTTGAAAGAAATAGCTCTTTCCCGTGGTCAGTGTAGGAAGGCTCATCTCCACAATTGGGGTATATTTTATCGATCAAAATTCATGCTTCACCCATTACCAAAGACATATTGTGGACTTTTGTTTCGACATGTATGGAAATGAGAGTGCATGTGCAAATAATCCTGGTATCGATTAAGTTTCATAGATAATACGACTTGCCAAAGTCAGGGTGAGTGGATGACTATGATGCACGGAATGTTCCGGGGTTAGGAACTTGTGAAGAGAACATTTTAGGAGGATGCATTGGCTGGGAAATGTTCCAAGAGGAGGATATGGGAATAGTTGAGGAGTCTGAGGGTGGGAACACTGTTGTTGACTTAAGAGTTTAACCCATCTCAGGATTTTATTTTTCAGGAGTGCCATGTCCTTTTGAAGCTGTGACACCTCTCCTTTCGACTTGGGACCTTATTCAAACACCATATCCACCTCACCCCTCACTGTATAGATCTCATCTAATAAAGGTGTAGTGTGCTATAATCTGGTACTTGGCAAACATGATCCCACACCTCTTGTCCTCCCTTTATGGTCCTTTACTAACACCTTCGTTAGGGCGTCTAACTGAATGTCATCAGGGATGCACTCAGATGGATTGTTAGACATTCTCTCAATCATTTCTTGTAACATACTATTATATTTGGTCCTCTTTTTTCATCGGGCATGCAAGTACAAGTTGACCCGATTAGATTCCTTGCGTTATTTTTGAGTCCTCTTAGTCCGTTCCACCTATTCATCTTCAAGATCATCATAAGATTTTATCCCGAGTCTATGGGCATCAATCTTTTTCAATTTGTTCAGCTTATTTCTAGCCCTCTCAATTAGTTTTCCCCCTAGACTCATTCTCAAAGAAGTCATTCCGTTGGCTAGTAGGAATTTAAATATTTCGGGGAACATTGTCTTTCAGTTGTAAAATACCAAACTCTTTGCTTCCTTGGGAAACATTCTTTTGAAGGTTCTTCTGATAGGTTTTCAAAGAATCACCTACCTCGGAAAGAACCTTTAACTTAGAACCGGTTGGGAATGAAAAAATTCTTATTCGGTTAATGCCAAATTTCTCCTTTAATGAATAATCAACCATTTTCTAGTTGTCTCCCCCCCCCCCCCCCCCCCCAATTCCCACAGTCATCCTTCTCAAAGATAGACAACGGCTTTTAAAAAGATGAACATAACCTTTATCACTGATTGGAGTGTCCCCGCCAGTGTAAAAACAAATTAGCTTCTTAAGCTCGGCGTGGGATCTCTCGGCAATAAAAGTTGGGGTAATCGAATTGGCAAGGGTTTATTAAGTTAGGGGTGTCGGAGTTGTGGTAGAATCAATCTCAGGTAGAGTAGAGTATTGATATGCTTAAGGAGTAAATAATTGAGTTTTTAGTGTAAAAGATAACTCATTTTGCGATGTTCTTCTATTTTGTGGCTTGTTGTCATTCTTGTTTAACATTTCCTATCATTAAAAAAATAGGGACGTGTGTAAGAAAATACAGTTTACGACTATATATATATATATATATATATATATATATATATATATATATATATACCTTTTCAAAAACTTCTAAAACATGCTCGATGTGTTTGATTTCCATGTATTAGTTTTTAAAAATCTATGAAATTTTGAACATGACCAAGTAGGCAGAAGCAAGTCTATGATTTATGTATAAAGATCCGTGACATGAACTCGCAATCCTTTTTTCTTCAGATTATTTGCAAGCTCATTTTTAATATGCATGTGTCGCGAGACATCGCAATCTGGGTGAAGGCTTTCTTTACGGAATTGTATCCCCAAAGGATGAATAGTTTTTTCATCCTTTTCTAACTTGTCATCAACATCGGTGCCCTGTCGGGATTATGCATGAAAAATATATTCTCCATTTCCTTATCCCATAATTCTGGCAATGAAATCAAAATATGACCGAATAAGTAGTCTTGCAAGAGATGAACTCCGGGATTTGTAAGGTAATTTTATTGTTCAATTTTCCTATTACCATACATGTAAAGAGGAGTTTCCTCTATATGGCGTGAAATAATGAAAGTGGTTTTAGTTTAGACAAATTGCACCCTCTTGTAATCTTATTTCCAATAATTAATACTGTGACTCATTTTTCTGAGAAAATATATAAAGAAGTGTGTGAAGACTCAAAAAATGACTTTGTTCTGAATATTACACCATTTAGTTAAAGGTTTATTCTTAAGAATTAATAGACTGAGCCTTTAAAGAATCCATTATCCATATCAAACCATAAGCCTAACAACCATAAGCCTAACAACCATAAACCCAACAATTCAAAAAACATTATCCCATACTCCTTTTATATTGTCTACTTGATTGATTTCAAAGAAGATAATCATAGAACATTAATTTAATAATATTTTCTAAGGGCTTCATGTATAATTATACATCAAGGGTTTCATAGACATTTTATAGGGGCCATAATTCTATCAATAATTTAACAATGAACACATACATAAAAAACACACACAAAACATAATGAACACACACACACAAAAAACAAAACACACACATACATAGAGAAAATGAGTACACAATGAATACATGAACACACAAACATAAAGAACGTACACACACACTGAACCCAAAAAAAAAATGAAAGGAGTACCTTTACATGGAGAGAGAAAATTTGTGGAAAGGAGAGAAAAGTCGCTGGAAAATGTTTATTATAGGAGAGAGAGAGAGAGAGAGAGAGAGAGTTGTCAATTTTACCAAGGCTAAAATAAAATATAGGGTTTTGATTTTATTTATACCTTAAAAAGGGTCATTCTCAAGGCATGTTATCCTTAGTGTGACCCTTAACGAGTTAAATGGTCACGGCTATGGATCATGACTCCATAGGTGACCAATTGAAACTCAAAAATTGGTCACGGTTATGGACCATTACCATAATAAAGTGACAATTTCAAAATAGTACTTGGGGTCATGATATCTGGTCCTTCGTTAGTCGTGGGTGTTATAGTAACCAGCCATGTGACCAAAAATGAGGGAAATTTGGTGGCATACTAGGTCATAACTAAGTCACATGTGCTGATTGTGACCCTCCAGGTCACGAATTTTGACCATGAACCTCCTCTAAATTATGTCACTCTTAGCCCTAGTCACTTATTTGGTTACGGTGAGTAGACTGGGGCCACGATTTTAACTGTGACCCCTGGTCACAGATGGTGACCGTGACCCATTTATTCTGACCATTTTCAATATTTGTTCTACTGTGAAGATAACTTTCATTCCTTACTCAACTCGAATGTTTCCATTCTTCTTTAAAAACAAATTATTATCCTATTACATACTTCCTTATTAGATATTCATGTCATCCTTGTCATACATGACAACCCTATCCAAAAATCTATGATGTATTTGTAGCAGTTAAGAGGCTAATAAATATAAACGACAAAATACTTTCAATTTTATTTTATACAATTATCTCTAACTTAATTTTTGGGGTGCACTTAGAATTTGTTAACTTTTGTAAATGATAATATTCATTTTCCGTTATTTTATCTTATTGTAATGAATTCATAAAATTTGATATCTCGAAAACATAAGTTTAATTTACATGAAATTTAAATTTTTAGAAAGCTATTAATGAGATTTATAAAAATACAATCATGACGGATATATAATTTTGAAGTATTTGAAATTTCATATCCACCCCAAAGTTTACAAACTTTAAAATTGAATTTGACTTATAATTTCAATTTCCATTAATTTTCGCCCCCAAAGCGATCGATGAGATTTATCGAAAAAGTTCCACGAAGCATACAACTCTATTAACTTATTTGTTTACATAAGTTACATTGAATTTTTCTCAAAATGAATTTTAGTTTACATATTTTTTTGTTGGAAAGATCGACGAGATGTATCAAAAGAGATACATGAAGCGTAGAGCTCTATTGATAGGTTTTTAATGTAAATTAACTAGATTATTTTTTAAGAGAATGGAACTTTATCTTGTTAGTTTCTTTAGATATAATTGTTGTTGTAATTCTTGTACTTATTATGATCTCATATCTTATTTATTTTTAATTTTCTCATATGGTGGACTTAGAACATGGGATTTAGAGTACACATACTGATGGACACTATTTGAAGGATTTGTAAAGAGAATGGTATGATAAAAAAAACCTTAAGTGTTGGTTATGGTTCTATTTTGTAATCTATATTATGCAAACACAATTACACATTAGATCTAGGTTTTGTCATAACTTGGTAGCGTATTGAATTCTAAAGGCTCCAACCTTGTTAATTATCATGAATTAGTGTATATATTGTCTTGTCTTGTATGAGTGTTACAAATTATATCATATACTTATGTTTTTATGAATTAAAATAACCTAAATACATGTGCAATTTTAGATTAAATGTTTAAAAATTGATTTCTATAAGTTTTCTTAAAACTAGGTTGGTAGTTTTTACATCTAGGTCAAAATTGAATATAATTGGATATAATAAATTTATGTCCTATTCACCCCTCCGTTATAAAAATTAAAGATGTTTGCACGTTGTTCTATGCCACAGTCTCAATTCATATCACAACTTGTTCTCTCATTACAACCTACTTGCTAGCGTAAATCCTTTATTATTGACTTCTTGTGATTTTGTTATCTTTTTATTGTAAATTTGTTTTTCTCTTGATCTCACTGAGTTTTTTTTTGTTTAGATCGGATAAGGTAGATGTGGTGACATATGGTGGTTCTACCAATCGTATACCTTGGTTTTATGGTTCCATGTATGAAGTTTAAAAGTAAAGATACTAGATTATTTGAGGTCTACACATGAGCGTGTATGGATGGGTGTCGAATACGGATTGTCTTGGACCATAAAGGAAGTAAATGGTGTTCAAGATAGAAAGATATGGAAAATTGGTCAGAAGTACAGTTTTTATCTTGAAAATTTAATTCGGTTGCATTGAATGCGTTGTTTAATCAATCAGTTCTCAAGAGTGTAATAAGATTTTAAATTGCAAAACCGCTAACGATGCTTTGAATATTCTTAGTGTGACTCGTGGGGATAATTAGATAGTGAAAGAATAAAAATATCAAATACTTACGACTTTGTTTCAAATCATGAGGATGAAGAAGGACAAAAGTGGTCAGTGCCTTATATAATATAGGGGAGAGGATCCGGAACATCGAGCAGTGAAAAGGCTTTTGAGATCCCTCGCTTATAGTTTTAACACAAATGTGTCCCCTCTAAATGAGATATTGGATGGAAATATTTGTAAGTTTTAGAAGTTGGTCGAATATTTTCAAGCGTTTGAGCAGGAGAAAAGAGGTTAAATATTCAAAAGGCCTTGCTTTTAAAGGCAAAACGTAGTGAAAGAGAAGTTGTGGAGTACAGTCAAAATAAATACAATGCTTCTTTCGATGATAACTTCATTTATTTGTTAAAATATTTAGAAAATTTTATCAAATAATAAAAAGGTTTTAAAAAATTAAAGAAACCTTTATCAAAAGAAAACAAAATCCTATAAGCATGGGCATAAAGGCCATTTAAAGAAGAGTTCATCTAATTCTAAACGAGGTAAAGTGAGAGAAGACGATAAAATTCATGGATGTTAAGGTACTGATCATCAAAAGAATGTTATAACTTTGCATTTTCGGAAATGTGATGATAACAATGCCTTTGATAAGAAGAAGACTTACAAAGCTAACCTTAGTTATTTCCATAGTGAATTTTCATCGGATTCTTCTATTGATGACAGTGTGCCATTGATAATCTAGATGAGATAATACCATGTGAAGGTGAAGACAACAAGATTTATTCTCACATAGATAATGTGAGTGTGAATGTTGTTGAACGTGACGAGAATCATGTGCATGATTGATCTAACATTAAATCGAATAACGATACTTCTTAAATGCTACTGTATATTGTCATGATACTTGTTCTAATTATTCTTATCAAAGTGTGAGTAAAATTTGCGACGAAAATAAAATCCAAACATCAACGATCTTTATAAATTATATACTAAAACATAAAGCTAAATACGAAACTTGGTTAAAATTTCAAATTGTGAACTCTTGAAAAAGGAAAAAATGTTTGAAATATTTTTAAGATAATGAAAGCATTTGAGAATTGGATAAGTTGGATGTTCAGATTGATTCTTTGAGAAATTAGAATGAGGTTCTTTAAGAAAGAAAAATATGGTGTTGAGACACAAACTAAAACCCCTAAAGTTATTTTACAAAAGTTATGTGACACCTCATGAAATCCATAACTAGATTGATCGGTTCTAAATATAAATAATATAGGGGTCTAATTTTTTAATCCTTTTAAGAATGATTCAATTTGAAATAAAACAATAATAATATGACATTAATAACATAAATGAAATAAACATAACTCTGATACTAATCTCAAAATCATAACTTGTAAAACTCTATCATATGATTTAATACTTTCTCATCAATAATAATATCTGACCCAAAATTAAATGGATGACTTTGACCCAAATAAAACCAATACAATTATCCGACACTTGATATTGAAATGGAAATAAATGAATAAAGATGATCACTTAGGCCCGACCCCTACATACTAGATTGAAAGATAGAACTGGGGAGTGGAAGAAATCAAGTTTGTGGCGGTTGTTGCTGCCTAGGACTTGAAAACAATTCCACAATTGGTATTAAATCTATAAAGTCTACATTGAGTAAGAATTTAACTTAATTTCGTCAACAACAACAACAACAACAACAATAATAATAATAATAATAATAATAATAATAATAATAATAATAATAGTAATAATAATAATAATAATTTTAATAATGCACCTTCCTCTCATATTTTAGCTATTTTTAAGTAAACTCAACGCAAACAACCTAAATATAACATGCATGTCTATTCTCAAGTCCGTGTGAACCCAATGATACATAATTAAAAATGTTTCCCATTTTTTTAATAATTAGAAGGTTCCATAAACTAGTATCCCGAATACATATGTCTGGTTTAATCTCAGCGACGAAAGTGGAATCACATAAATTCAATATCTAGGTGAGTATGTGCCCACTCACATATAACTAGGTGGGCTACGCAAAAGTTTGCACATCGTATTATCAGGGTACCAGTGCAATAAACATCGTATGTGTCCCATAAAAATTCCTTTTAGTAGTCCCCCACGTGAACACACACACACACACCGATGATTTGCTTTTGCATATAGCAAGTGATTACGCACGTGAAACGCAATGCGTTATCAGCACGCTAATCCTTGTATTCGTTTCACCGTGTTAATACAAAAACCTAACTTATGACTGCACTTGCGATACAAGTATAGCGGCAAGTCGGGTATCGAATCCACATGGAGTGTTCGACAGATTTTAATCGATTTATTATTTCAGGAATAAAATTGTAAAAGGTAAAGGGTGATTTTGGTGACAAAAGAAATGAATAAGTTATGTCTACGCAAAAGTAAAGTGAGGATCGGGATATCATCTAACCATACAGATCGAAACGACTACTAATTAGAATTCTGGCTCGAAAGCAATTTAATCGAGCATTATCAATTAATCATAAACTTCACGCAATAAGGAATTTAGGCCAAAGCTGTCTGAATAAACATTTAATAAAAAATTGGTCGCATGCGGATTAAATTCGGATTGTCGCTATAAACACTAAAATTGCATGACAAATAAAGTTAAACGTATAACAATCCAACTTTAGTTCGTGCAGGTTCAATTAAACACAATTCCGCACAAAACCTAATTTTTGGAGCTCGAGGCCCGTTAATGGCGGAACACGATCCCGACCCTATTTATTTAAGGGTACATTATAAACTAAACTAATTTACACTAATTAAACTAATTAAGCAAGAAATAAACAACTATAACTAATTAACAAAGCAAGAAATAAACAAGAACAACTATATTAATGGTAAAGGAAATGAAAAGTTCAACTTACAAACTCCAAATGGTTATCATCCCAAAAATAAATGAAGAAAATCTCTCCAAACCCAAACCCTAAGCTTTTCTAAACCTAAAACGAAGTATATCTGATATTACAACAAATATCTCTTATGTAGTAAGTTGGGAGAAAAGAAAAGAAATGAAAAAATATCTCAGAAAAGAGGGGATCGATCGATCGAACCCTTTGGTCGATCGATCGATCAATCAGATTTGAGCCCACTATGTTTGTTCGAAGAGTGAAAATTGAAGGGTCGATCGATCGACCCTCTTGGTCGATCGATCGACTAGTCAGGTCTCAGCCTTCTCCCCTACTTTGGCTTCTTCATTTTTCTCTTTCGCCAAAAGTCTCGTAACTTCTCCGTTAGGGATCGGATTCATGCACCGTTCACGTCCACGCGAAGCTCGTGTGAAGGGATACAACTTCTGTGAGATGTTGGGCCAGGTGCTTAAGACAACCAGCTTAAAATAATAATGGGTGGCCAGCCCTATACTATAATAAATCAGGAAATCTCAGATGGCTCATTCTCAACACCAAGTGGCAGTACTAAATAATATAAGACTAACTACCCGAAATCATATAAGCGATATGCCAACTTTAAATAAAAAATGCAACAGACAACAAACCAACACTATAAGCTACTAACAAAGGAAAGAAAATTGTGCACAAAAGAACTATGAGAAATGAAGTGCGATAATAATATGAAATAATATGAAATGAGTAACTACAAATGAATATACACGAATAAGTTGTCGGGTCACAGACAATACAATAACTGAAATGGAAAAGAATATAAACATCTATAAATATCCCTTGGGTAAAAACCCGATATACAACATGAATCCTACCTAGATTTTCAAGAGAAGTAGGAAGCGACTACAATCTAAAACCCGCCACAGTCCGCAACTGCTACGACTCCCAATACTCTAGATAGAAGGGCATCCGGCATCCATGCGGTAGGACACCTGTAGTAATATATATATATATATATATATATATATATAAGCAAAAGAGAAATATAAACGAGTCAGAGCCCGAGTTATAAAAATGTTTAACAAGTGTGTTAATCGTGCATAATAAATATCAATGCACTTATTTCATAATTAAAGTGGAATCGCACTCTCGTGAAATCCCAAACTCATCTCTCATCTAATAGTGCGCACCTATTTGTGTACTGAAGTATTAATTAAGTTACCCCACCCATAAGGACAACCTAACTTACCATAAGCACATCATATACCCACAAGACCTGCCCTCCTATCATTACCCAAGAATCCAACCCTTTCCAAACAAACTTAATTATTTTTACAAACATATATGCCACACTAGGCTTAATTTATTCCGGTTTATAATTTAATTAATTATAATTCTTAATACGTTACCCATATACATTTAGTTGAATCATACGATTTAATCTCTAAATGGCATGCATAGAAATTATTAATGACAAAACTTCTCTCCACTCTCGACATTGCACTACGTTTCGTGCGTGGGGTGTCTCGCAAAGCAAAATCTAAACAAGGAACCCGCCCATTACACTACTCCTTGACAATTTCGATCCTAGAGATCCGTTATGACATACATACAATTCTACTATTACAACTATAGAATTTAGATTATCGTATAAGAACAACTCAAAATCTCCAATAATATCATTGGGATGATGTAACCGAAATACTCCATAAATATGATACATCAACCCCCAATAATCTGGTACACCATAATCATCCAAGATGTACTCCATAGAACCTTTATATCCTTCCAACTATAGGATATATATAAATACATATATGCATTTACACTAAATATATATATATATACCATCATTCATACCCATAACCAAGTGTACATACTATATATGATGTACAAGGGCCATGCACATAATATACCCGACTATATATATCGCCGATAAACTGCACTATGCTATCATCTTCCAAGTGTCCGACTCACGTAGCATACTGGGGCCACCTGTAGGACTCAAAGACACCTACCCCGTGGTCAACAGATAATCACAACCTAATTGATTTTGACCAACTTCTTATGTATTTCTTACTTCTCAAACTTAACTTATTTGATACTCTATCGGATTATAAAATCTATCGACTGGGTTTGATGGTAGAAAGAAATATTAAAAATCTATCAAAGGGGCCTCAATGATCTCAGATGCGGATTTATCTAGGTTACGATCTCAGGCCTACTCACACAATTAATATCTAACTTTAGAGGATATATTGATTCAATATAAAATTGAATAAATATCAAATAAATAATTATGAAATAATTCTAATCCTCATAACCCTTGAGATTAAGTAAATATTCATAATTTGCAAATGCTAAGAGATTACCCAAGTCTAATCTAGACTGTACCTATACTCTACTATCATAGGCGGTCTTGTTTAATAAATTCTTGAAACAATCCTTTTTGAATTATGAAATAAGTTCTCAGAACATCAAGCAGGTTCTCATAGTCACTCGCAACTATACTAATAGGATGTCAACTTCCTATCTAGGTTGTGACATTTCAGTTTTACTAGAATCAAAATTTTTAACTCCTATGATCAAGCCAAACCCAACTCACTGAAATTCCTACTAAGTTCAATTAGTCAACATAGTATACAATATATTCAGCCATAAATATAAGGCATTCTCACAACATGCTTTTACTTCAAAATGAACTAACAACCCTTTGTTAAAAAGTACATGCATACATGATTTCAAGAATAAAACCACAACATGTAAAACATCACAGGGCTTCCTTGAAATAAATTTGAATTTTATGCTTTCCTGTCATCAAGGTCATTTAGGGTCTTCACTAGGGTAGTGGATATAGGTTTGCGATGACATCCCATCCACAAAACTATGGTAGCAACTTGGGAACCCTCACCTAGTACACATGTCACTAGATGAAAATTATAGTAAAGCCCAGTGCAACGGCTCCACAATATCACACAAGTTGTAAACCTTGATATTGAACTGAGTTGATCATAACTGTTAAGTCAATTCCCCTACCCACCAAGGGTGAAGTAGTAGAAGGAAAAATATCCAGAAAATATCCTAGTATATCTTGTGAACACCGAGAAAATTTGGAATGTTGACCAGAACATGAGGGTAAAAACCCAACATGATAGATAATTCTTTATAGGTGAGACATATGGTCTGTCTAGTAGAAAAAATTCAAGGCCTCTTCCATGATGCCCCACTTAATCTGACAGTTCCATCACAATGTGACTAGGCAAAAATTGAAAGTCGCATAATCCATTCCATACAAGAACATATGCTCTAAAAAATTTAGGTAAACAAAATAACCCTTTATCAATGGATTGACGATTTGAACACAAAACCAATGATGATAAAAAAGAAAGGAGTGAGAAGATATGCTGTCCTTAAAGACCAAATATGTACCGTTTTTAGTGAAAGTTTCTAATAAGGTGACAAGGAAGTTGGGATGCCACCATCATAATATCAAGTGAGTTCAAAGGCTTATAAAGAAAGTACATAATATCAACATGCCTATAAGAAGGCTAGCAGGCATACCAATCGATTCCCCTTCTTTAGTGAATCTACCCTTTTCCATTATTATCTCATGATCCATCGAGATATCGTTCCCAATAAATTGTTTTTATCATAAAAGCGGCCTAACTGGATTTTTACTTACCCTCGGACAAATTCTAAAAAATCTCAATTGCACGACATTCTTATTCAAAACTTATAAAACCCTGAGAGGAAAAGTTAAAAAAGTGCATGTAAAAGTCCACTTAATCAAGATAATAAAAAAAAATGAACCCTCTTTATTTATTTGTTTAAATTTTATAATAGAAAAAGAGAAAATAACAAAAAAAGTAAAATTATCGGGAAGTAACCCAAGCATTTTACTATCACTTCCATCACTAATGATGGGGAACACACTTCCCATGGAGGTGAGAATTGGATCCCTCATTCTTAGATTTGGAGGAGGAATGGATATATTCATAGATAACCATGGTTAAAGTAAAACAGTAGGTCAATGTCTGAATGTGTTTGGCCGCTAAATCATCAAGTAACGTGTATCCTATACCAAGGACGTCTGAACGCATATAGTCAAAAAATAAAAATAATTAAGATACAAAAGTCAACATATATAAAGAACAACTCAAAAGAAAAAATAAGAAAAAGAATGGATATTTTTACCTCTATTTGTGTGTCCTCAACTGACAAGGGAGGAAAGCCTAGAAGATCAGAATGAGGAAGGTAAGAGATTCACACTCTCTCCATACCCCTCATCGGAAAATACATTAAAGGAAGTCCATACTCACAAAGATGAGGAGGATCAATCACCCTAGCACTACTACTTGATGCCTGGTTTAACACTCAAAGTATCTTAATACCTACCACTCCAACCTTTGGGGTGGATCCCTGTCAACATCATTGATTGACGGTGGCATCAACAAATTTATGATAAAGTCCATGTAGTCGTATATCGCTACTGTATCCATGAAGCCCTATTAGTCGTTTTTAAGAGTGTGTTTCTCGATGGTAGTTACCTGTAGAAAAATTAATTTCCTAATTCACACAAAAGATTTTTAAAATTTATTATAATAGAATCTCTTAACAATCCAAAAGTCTACGTGACAAAATATTTTACTAAATTTTAGAATCTTTCAAGTTTAATCTTCTTGTTTAAGACCATGATTCTAAAAGGTGCAAAAAGAGTAAATTAAGCACATGACTGGATATATGAGTGAAAAACCCACTAATAAGAAAAACCTCAGGCCTATAAGAACGATAAATGCAATGTGATATAATTTTACAAATACAAGAAATAGACTTACAACCCTAACGGTGCTTAACCAACTATACACTATTTCCAACCATATTATCTATAAAGGCCACCAACAAGTAGAGTATACTTCATAATCGCAAGAGGTTTTGATGCGCAACCAATGCCTTCAAATCTTCCGTCCAAAACTTTGTTCTTCACAGAAGAACCCACTTTTGTTGTTTTGGGACAGAACCTTCAGTCAACAAAATGATACACAACCTTAATTCGTGTGTTGTGATGTTTGCAAAGATGTAGTGCTTTAAACCTAAAAATGAGTTTTCAATGCCAATGAAGATAAAATATTTTTTCACGAATGAACATTGGTTTTTGAAAATAAGATGAGTCAATACACATGTATTAAAAATAATGGCTTGAAAGAACTCAAATAAGAGTGAAAAATGGTGTACTCAAATATGTGAAGAGTTTTGATCAGCAAAAATATTTTTTCAATTATTTCACTCTTCGTGACTTATATCCCTTTGGTTTGAAAAGGTAAAGGCTCAAAATCTAGGCATCACAATCTTAAGGTGTTAAATAGTCATATCAAGGTCTAAGTCACCCAATAAGTTGCACTTGACACACTAACAAAGATGATCTTTAAGAAAGATCTTGTACAAAAGTGACCTTTCGCTCTGTCAGATACGTATCATTAAAGAAATATATTCTACTGGTATGGCAAACCTGAATCGATCTAGGTTATGATAAAACCCATAATTTTGCATGGGGACACAAGTAACTAGTAAGATAGTGTCACTGCAGTGGGGAAGACCATCGTTGCAGCGGATCTATTGGAAAAGAAGTCTCACCATTATCCATATCTTTTGAACATGGACAAGAAAATGCCAGTGATAAGTTTTCGTTATTGTGAGACATGGCCTCGTTACGATAAAGCTTAGGCGAGGCGGGACACATATGTGTCCAAAACATTTTGTCAAGTTTACCTTTTAATATTTTTTGAAATACATTTTGAGGAAAACTTCAAGTATGTTTGTTTCTCTCATGAACACACATACTTCAAATTCACAAAAAATCCAATTCCTAGTAAAACAGATTTTTCCATATTAAGAGTATATTTTCATGTGTATTTGACAAAATTACAAAATCAAAGTTAATTGAATTTTTATTGTAATACACAGATTAACCAAGGTGATTCTACGTCCTCAAAGTCATACACCTTTCCCTAAGTGGCACACTTGAGTTTTGGTAAGAAAATGAAGGAAATCTACCATTTCATGACTTGCCTCACTAAGGGAAAGTACAAAAAATAGAAAATTGCATTTTTGGCAAGTAATTAATGACTAGAAGAGATTCAACCATCTTTATGGATAAAAAAAAGCTCATGTTAAAAACTTTTCTATCACACACTAGCAAACTCATCAAGGTACCAATGTGAAGAAATATGACAAGGAAGTATGATGAAAATGATCATGTGAGTATTGCATTTAAAACATGTAAATATCATATCTAATATGCTTTGAAAACTCTAAGAAACCCAATATACAACCCCTCTCACTGAACATCATATAGAAACAAATAACTCAAAGAAAACTAATATGATTTGATAAGTATATCCCCCCTATCTATAAACTTCCCCTCTAATTTGTAACGAAAAGCGTCAAAGGAAATAGCGAAGCATGTAGTTGGATCAAGTTCTTAAGGAATTTTAAGAGAGTAAAACATGCTGCTCAAACCAAAAAATAGAGAAGAATCATATAATGAATGATTGATTAAAATTTTAGTTTAAGAACGATATAATCATGAGAGTAATAAGCCTACGATCAATAATTTGAATTATGTATGGGAAGACAAAATATATCAAGAAATATAAGTAATGCTAAATAATGATAAAAATTCAAAAGTTAAGAGTTTACAAGGATTACAATGAGTATGATCGGCACAAACCAAATATCCAAATAACTCTAAACAAATAAATAAAACAAATTACATCCTTTATTTTTCCTCTTCACATCCCCAAAACACACAAATCAGTAAGCTCGGTGTTAGCGTAATGCAAAGCGTCACTTAAATTATGCACATAAGTATCAAATTTATGCTGAAAGTCATCGTAGAATGAAGAGTTCATCACACCAAACGGTGACTGCAAACTAAAACCCAATATAGTTGATATCCAAGAGATGGTAAAATCCAACTCATTTTCATTTAGAGTGCATGAACTATGAATCAACAGTCATTGCAAAATTATGGCTATGGTCGAGGGAGAGAACTAAGGTGGATGAACAATATGAAGTGGTGTCTGTGTGCCACTATAGTCGATAAGATGAGAAATCGACTTATAATATGAATCAATAGTCAATGAAGATTAAGGATTTTTATGTACTTCATTAGGAAGTAAAGGAACTCCAAAATCCAGACTCAAATGCATTGTTATCCCATATTTGTGCAATAACTCATGTACCAAAGGGAATCGTATGAAACCATTCAACCATGAAAGACATCAGCCCAGACCAAACAGATGTTATGGAGGGACCTTAGTTCAACAAAAATCTCAACCTGTTTTATACCCGGGCGGATTAGGTGGATGCAAACAAGGAAAAATGACAGCATGTGACTTTGGTGACTAGTTAACAATATGTATATGGCATGTCAGACAACCAGCATGTGATGAACCTTTACCTTCATGGGTGATAACTTAAAGTATTCCTAAGTGCCCTATTAACAAAGTTTCTCCCAGCTGGATCATTATGGCTAGAAGACATTCCAGCAATGGGAATCACTATCAAAGACTGGATCCCCCCACAAGGAACATGACGGACAATCATTCATCCCACCCATTAGCCTATAACGATATCTTCGACATTCCTAAAATTAGAAATAAGATATTATACCATTTGTACTTATCTAATACGAAGGAAACAAATAACCGGTGGACGTAGGCTCAATTCTTGAGAGCTGAAGGACCTATCTCTT
The DNA here is from genome assembly GCA_949130495.1 of Sambucus nigra. NCBI lineage: Eukaryota > Viridiplantae > Streptophyta > Magnoliopsida > Dipsacales > Adoxaceae > Sambucus > Sambucus nigra. The sequence goes on from OX422213.1 coordinate 54,689,136, forward strand.
AGTGTTAATCTTCTTATCCTCGTCTCGATCTTTCTTTATTTCCATATATTGATCATTTATTGCTTGTGTTTCTCTGATTGGATTTCATCTATCTAAGACAACATTTAATCACTTTTTAGACAATAACAGAATGGTATTATCTATGGGAACGACTAAATTCTAGTTATTTCTCATCCAATCGCTAATTCCTAATTGCGAAAAATTTGGATTTTTTAGTAGGAATCCCCCTAATTTCGTTAATAATTGCCATGATGATTTGATAATTAAATTCATTATATTTAATTCTTAATATCCATGATTTTCTATTCCATTCACAAATTCTATGTAAAATGCATCTAATCACTTTCATCCCTAGCCTGAAATAGTTCCCCCTCTATCGAAACCTAAGCATTTCAGTCCTACTTTGTTTCCCTACGCCTATACTTAATTTTTTTTGGTAATTTTTAGAGCAATGCGAGAACAACTAGAAAGTAGCAGGGGAAAAGAGGTAAAACTACCCTCCACCACTATTGGAATGGGGGATCTAGTAGGATTCATGCATATCTTAGTTGAAATCCATAAAGTTATGCAAGAAAATATGAGACAACACACCTAAAGTGTGATGGCCTCATAAAGACAATAATAACCATCTTTAACAACTACAGCCTTGGAAAAACGTCTAGATAAATGTAAGGAATCACCTTTTCTTGCCCGTATCAATATCAAAGGCAAGAGGGCGAAGGAAAAGCTTTGGAAAATCTCAAAATATTATATCTAGGACCTGAGACGAGAAAATATGCTTGGACACAAGGGCTCGAACATGGATAATCCTCTTAAAGATCAGGTAGAACCTCTAATATGAGGTAAACTCATGATGATGATGATGATGATAATGATCAAACATGCTCTAACAAATGAATAGTGCATTTTAAATATTGTATAAAGTATCCCTCTTTGATAGAATGGTAAAGAGAGGGGTGCGAGCATATCTACACCCTGAAGAAGGATTAAGACAATTAGAATATAGGAGGCGAGATCCAAGAAGAGAGAATAGTTAAAGATGCAATACTAGGGCACTAAAATTGTGTGAACATGTTACCCGAATAGAAGAATGCTCGACCAAGAGTCACGAAGTAGCTAATAAAGTAGCTGAGTAAGTTGAACCATGAAATGGATCCTTCAAGAGTATGAAAGATCACCTATGTGATCTCATCAGAACAAAAAATCCACTACAAAGGAGTTTTGTTCAGGGATCTCTATTCACACGTATAAAAAAATTCGCTTGTGGTCACTCCCTAGTATAAAGGAAAATCAGACCCGATCTTCCATAATGATCAATAGTATGCACCATATGACATATTTTCTATAGCTAACGAGAAGAGTTGCAGAGATTTATCACAAACTCTTACAGGACCCACTAAAATTTGGTATAATAGGTTACCAAGAGGAGAATTCTCTGAGTTTAGGAAACTATCTGACCACTTCGGGAACAACTTATGCTTCGAAAAAAATGGCAAAAGGGTAGAACACATTTTAAGCACCGCCAATGCGAGGATGAAATGACAAGAGAGTACATTACTAGGTTCAATAATGAAAAACTGGAAGTGGTGGACAATAATGAAATGGTGGATCTGAAAAGAATTTTGAGTGGCTATTACCTTGGAAATTATACATGACACTAGCCAAGGATCCTCCAAACCATATGGGCAAGCTCTTTTCTAAGCAAGGAAAGATCATGAGTGCAGCGGAAGCTATGGCTGTAAAAGAGTTTCGCCATAGAAAGTTTGTAGAAAGTAGTTGTTTTTTAAGGAAAGAGAAGCCCATAGATGGCCCGAAAGTGAAGAGCAAGAAGAGTCCAAACCACAAGTTTGATGGATATACTCCCTTGATAGTGGATTACATTATATCATTGACGATATTTAAGGTAATAGTGAAATAAAGTGGCCAGAGAATTTAAGAACCCATAGTGGATGAAGAGAGAAGATGTCATTTTGCAAATTACACAAAGACCAAAGACATGAAATAAAATACTTCCTAGACATGAAGGATGAAATTGAGGACCTTATAAAAAGAGGGGAACTTAGTAAATATGTTGAGAATAATGGAAAACCAACACAAGCTTGTGAAGACTGAAAGTCTAGGAGGATATCAAAATCACCTTGGGCAGGGAACAAAGAGAAAAAGAGAACTCAAGGAAAAACATGATAGGATCCCAACCCCTTAGCATGACCAAAAGAGCCCATCAAAGTGTTGTATATGATCTCCTTTGAATTCAACCTCATCACAGAAGGAGATGTTTGTGGAGGTGATGAACCAACCAATGAAAAGCATACCTCAATGAGGAAATAACTTGTGTCAGTAATAAAATATTAACATGTTAGAAGTGGTAGACATCAGGCCTCACAAGGTCACTAATGATAGGTTGATTATAGCCTTCTCCAAGGACAACCTCTCAAGATTTTATGTCCTCACCATAACACACCAGTGACAACAATAACGATCCACAATAGAAATGTGAAAAGAATTCTTGCGGATAATGAAAGCTCAACATATGTAAAGTTCTTGATTGTTTTGAAGGATTGAAGTTTTCCGACAAAAAACTACAGGCATATCATCGTCCTCTAATTGGATTCTCAGGGGAAAAAGTGTACTCATTGGGTAAAATTTACCTAGAGGTGGTTATTGGGACTTAGCTGACCTATAGAACAGAGAAGATGATATTTTTAGTCCTTCAAAAAAATGTTTGATTGACCTATAATATTATTTTGGGGAGAGTAAGCCTTAGGAAATGTATGATTGTAGCCTTAACTGTTCACTAATGTCTGAAGTTCCCCACAAACTTTGGTGTAGGAGTGGTGAAAGGAAACCAAGTAAAATCAAGTTAGTGGTACTACATTTCGATGGACAAGCAGGTGAGGAAGAAGATAGTTCAAACCCATCGGATTGAGACATTAAATCATTGAGAGGGCAGCCTAGATTGGCTTGTCCCTGGACCGCATCCTCAATAAGTAGTTGACAGACTTCCTACTATCTAAAGAAAATATGTTTTCTTGGATACATGAAGATATTATTGGAATATATCCATCCATTAATTCCTATGAGCTTAGCATTATTAAAGAAGGAAAACCAACCAAATAAAAACAACAAGCATTCTCAAAAGAGAAAAAAATGGCGATACAAGAAGAAGTGTCCAAATATAACAAAGATGATTTCATTGAAGATGTGATGTACCCGAATTTGTTGGAAACTGTGGTGATGGTACCAAAGAAAAATGATAAGTGGAGGATGTGCGTAGACTTCAAAGATCTAAACACGTCATGTACTAAGGATTATTATATTTTTCCTTGGATAGACCAATGGGTGGATGTAATCAGGACATGAGTTATTGAAATTTATGGATGCATACTCTAGCTATAACTAAATTAAAATGAAGCTAAAAGATAAAGAGAATAATTTGTTAATCACTAGCTGAGGTACCTTTTCCTATAACGTTTACCTTTCAGACTAAAAAATCCATGTGACTAATCAAAGGTTAGTCGACAAAGTATTTGAAACGAATATAGGGCAGAACATGGTCATTTTTATGGATGAAATGGTGATCAAAAGTATAAAAGAATATGACCATATAAAGGACCACATCCAAACGTTCGATGAGATAGAAAAATACAAAATGAAGCTGAATCCAACTAAGTTTGTATTTAAAGTCAAGGTTAAATTTTTTTGGGCTTTATTATGAAGAAGAGGGGCATATTGTCCAACCTTATCAAGATCCCAACATTGATCAATATACAGCCTCACAAAAGAAAGAACGATATACAAAGCCTCAAGGAGACTGAAGAGGCTCTAAACAAATTTAAATCTAGATCCATGAATGGATGCCTCCCTTTCTTCAAAGTTATCAAAAATCATTTCAATGGATAGATGAATGCAAACTTCTTTTCTATAGATAAAGATATACCGAGGAAGGGCCCCATTATTGGCAAGTCCAGTCCTAGGGGAAAAATTATACACATATATTTGGCGGGGTTAGAGTCAGCAATCATCTCTGTTTTGGTTAAAAATGATGAAGTGGTCCAAAAGACAATGTACTACAAGATAAAATCTTGTGCCACTATGCAAATTAGATATTCTAGAATGGAAAATTATCTTTAGCATTGATAGTAACATCAAGGAAGATGAATTAGTATTTCCAGGTTTACTATATAATGGTATACACTGACCTCCCACTTCGGTACTATTTGCAAACCTGAAAAATATGGCATGTTGATCGCATATGCAATAGAGATTGCTGAATATGAAATTTCATATGAGCCAAGGATAGTAATCAAAGGCCAAGGTGTAAAAGATTTCATTGTAGAATTCACCTATTAGGAGAAAAGACCTGCTGAAATAACACCTACTCGCAGTACATGACTAATAGTTATCCAAACACATTTTTACAGTTCTAGCCAAGTAGAACTAGATCTCGACGGGATCCTTATCTAAATACGATCAACCTAGTTGTAGTAAAAAGTGTTCCAGTAAATTGTTTAAAGATAGTTCCAAAGTAAAAGGAGATTTTATAACGAGATGCTAGTACATAAACTATTCATATATGGATCACGTGTGCTAGCGATAGAAAGGGTGGTCTAATAGTCGTCACACCTGATGTAGCTGACATAGAATACGCCCTATGGTTAAAATTTGAAGCATTTAAAAATGAAGCAGAATCGGAGGCTTTGATTACCGAATTAAATTTGGTTGTATCACTTGAAGCCGGGCCGATAGTGTCTCACGATGATTCAAAAATAATGGTGAACCAAGTACTGGGAGAGTATGAAGCAAGAGAAGGAACATGTTAAAATACATTGCAAAGGTAAAAATTTAATCCCAAAGCTAAAGACAATCGAGATGATCAGAATCCCCATAACTGAAAATACTAGAGCAGACACATTAGCTCGTCTAGCATCAGTAACCAGAGGTGACTGAGAATGATTGTACCTATAAAAATTCTATTATAGGTGATCATTCATACAAAAAAAGTAAATTTCCTAGTGCTAACCACGAGACCATCCCGGATGGGCATAATCATCACATACTTGGAAGAAGGAATTCTACCACCCGATCAGAAGGACGCAATGGGGATTCGTTATAAAGTTGCCAAGTATGTTATGGATCAGGGAGTGTTATACATAAGAGGTTTTATAGTCTTAATCATGACATGTGTTCACCCTATCGAATCATAAAATTTGGTTAAAGAAATACATAAAAGGTCATGTAGAGCGCATGTAGCATATCAAATGATGGCAAAGATCGTGAAGAATACGTACAGAGGTGTGATAAATACTAGAGGTTAATGATAATACACAAAAGATCTAGAGTTGAGATGTTGCTGATCATATCACCATGGACCTTTTCCATATGGGGTATGGACATAGTTGACTTACTTTCGAAGACCAAAGGAAGGCTAAGATATTTGCTAGTACCATTTGATTACTTCAAAAAAAGGGTGGAGGTCGAAACCCTTATAGAGATGACCTACACAAAAGTCTCTTACTTCATAAAGAAAAATGTTATCAGCAGGTATGGATCACACACGATTCACTCTCGACTACGGTACTCAGTTCGATGATAATGAGTTTCAAAAGTATTGTCATAAGTCAAAATTAGGAAACTTCATTCATCACCAGCTCATCCACAATGATATGGGAAGACATAGATCATTAATCGAACCTTGATAGAAGGAGTGATGGAGAGGTTTAAAGTAACCAAAGGTAACTAAATAAATGAACTACAAAGTATATTATGGGCCCACGAGATTACACCGTAAATAGTAAAAGGATAAACATCTTACATGTTGGCTTTTGTTAGTGATCCCATGGTCCTAGTTGAGGTCATCCTCCAAAGACACAGAGTTACGAACATTGATTCTCTCGAAAGGGATTTTGCAATAAGACTAGATCTAGACTAGGTTAATGAACTTAGAGAGGCAACATCACTAAAGGTAGGAGTATATCAACAGTGCAAGGTAAAATTTTACAACAAAAGAGTCAAGCTCGAGCAAACTTAAAAAAGGTGATTACGTCCTAAAAAAGATAACACAAAAGTCCAATAAGTTTTAAGAAAATTGGCAAGGTCCCTACCATATGGATAAATTTGTACATCTAGGCACATAATGTATTAAAAATTTAGAAGAGGATCCATTAAAAATCCTTGGAATTTTGAGAACCTCAAATAGTATTATCATTGAAAATCTCCTAGTTCTTAAGGAAGAAGAATGCCGTGGGAGGTTATTAAGTTTGTATAAACAAAATTCATATATGAAGATACTTACTACTTCTTCTTTCATTTTTAAGATTATCATATTCCTATTAGCATTTATTCAAATGCTAGATTAGGTGGGCCTTAACTATCTCAATTTATCCATGCTCATCTTGGACCGCACAAAACTATTGGAAGAGGGTGTTTCGACTAAATCTATTCACACACCATTTCTAAGTTGGATAATACAGGTTTTTACTGCACCAAAGATTATCAGCCTTAGCAAAGCCAATTGATCAATGTATATCTAAGGGAACTAGTAATCCATGTATAAGAAATACTAGTAAGACTCAAAATAAAAATTGAATTAAAAATGCAAATTTGACTATTTCTAGTCATGCAAATCCCCTATAAAGAAAAATTTGAAAGGAAAACGTAGTACACAAAGAATGATATAAGTAAATGACTATTTTTCACAACTTGTAAATTATTCGAATAAATTATTTTTTCCATACAGATAGGCTTCATAGGTTAAGGGTTACAAAAGAAATAAGAGTTACACAAAAAAAAGGAAGTAAGCAAAAAAGCAACATCATCCTTTGAAGATGACTCTAGTTTCTCAATTGCTATAGGTTCTAATTCAACAACCTTAAGGACTTATAGTTCATCCTCATTGCATAACCCTTCCTCAGATCAGTGAGCAACCTCCTCCTCCCCATCCAAGGATTTTGCCTCATCATCATCTATTTCCTAGGCCATGATGACTTCAACAATGTCAATGTAGTGTTTAGTTGCCATTTTTTTGCTCATTATACCCTTTGAGGAAGGTTGTGGTGATATTAATGACATACTCCTAAAATTCCTTAAAATCTTTCAAAGCAGGTTGACTTAACTTATAACAAATACATTACGGGAAGGAAAATTCCAGATATTGTCAATAATTAAGCTCTGCATGTACCTCAAGTTAGGGATGTAACTCATGTAGCCTAGGACCTCGAAAGTATTGGCAGTATTAAGGAGTATGGAACCAGTCTACGAGCATCTCATCCTTGGTCGATGGAGGGCCAATCTCAAATGGCTTAACAGGACCATATGGGGAAGATGAGTTCCCTCCCATAGGTAGTAACTAGAAAGTACGCTTGGGAAACTTTGGTTCTTTGGATGTTGGATAATCCAAAGACCCTTTTCTTCCACCTTGACTCTCCTTAGTGATTTTTCCATTGTGCTTGTCATGAACCTTTTTCTTATTGGCCTCTCTAATGCCCCTCTTGGCTGCATAAACATTGGAAATTGGGAGTATTGTCATTACATTTCTTCGTATGAGTTTATTCCCCATATTTTTTACCGACTGCCTTTTCGTCCAACTCTTGGGATGCTTATCTTTGATATCCTTTAGCTTATCCCTCAAAACATTTGGGGGGGGGGGGGGGGTGGTGATAAAAGACCTAGAATTTGGAGTAAAAGTTTCACCACGATATGGGCGATACTCGGTTAGTTAATAAGACAAGAATGAAGTGTAGGAGCATAAAAGAAAATAAGGGTGACGAAACCCTTGTGATAATGTATAAACTTCTTTGACCCCCTATTCAGCTTCATCACAGTCACCTCCTACTTTTATGACCACCACCTTAGCTACCTCCTTGTCCTCAAAACTTTTTTCATCACTATCATCAGGTTTTGATGGCTTATATTTGTCAAGGTCAATAGTTCCGTTGCACTCCTAAATCTCTTGGGATCATACACATCCTTAAATAACACGGGATCCAAGGTATAGACTTGTCTAATCAACTTCACTAGTTTCTTATCCAGTGAGGTAGCTTTTTTAGTGATTAGTCCAGGGGACTCTAGTCCCTAGGAATGTTAATCCCCCTTTCTTGATTATTTGAAAAAAATTCCCACGCACCAGAAATATAAAAAGAAAAAAACTTAGTTTTCTAATTATGATTTATAGTTTGGGATACCTCGAACATCTCCGTGTTGGATATTTTTGGACATATATATTAGTAACCAAGGTTTTATGGTAATCTGTCAGTCCATACACAAACCTAAATATATCCCAATTTATATCAAAACCCCCGTATTTTTTCTAATAAATCATTACTCCAACAATTGACATGTAAACATTGGAAAATAGCTAAGTAAGGGACAACCTATACCTTTTTAAGATGGACCTTATCTAAGGATGGACTAGAAGACGAACCCCAACTTGAATAACCCAAAGAGGGAAATAAACGTCATTGGCGTCTCTCTTATCATAAACCTTTCCTCTGGTCCATAAGCCCTAATTATCACATTGTCATGAATGGAATACAAGACTTTTAGGTCAGCCAGGTTTTCAGTTCTAATGTCACTTTTGTACCACCTAACATGTAAAGTGATTAGGTTAAAAGAATTTGTGGGGGACTCTCCTAAGTCCATCTCATAGCTTGTTAGAGGGACTTCCATTGGTTTGGTGGGGGGAGATCGTTTAGCCACGGGCTTTCTCTTCAGAATTTAAGTTGTAGATAAGAAGTGGTATCACTAGTATATGCATAGTTTTCCACCCAACTCTTATATTTACACTGTCAAGCTTTGAGGTGTGAAACTCTAAGGTGATGTAGTCAACACTTTAGGGCTCGAGGGCTGACGCGGCAGAAGAATAGAACATAAGGTGAAATTAGGGCTTTTCGGGTCGTCTTTTGGGTAAAGAATTTTGAGAGGAGTGGGAAAAATCTTAGAATAGGAACATGGGTAAATTTGGTGCAAGTCATAAATATGTTTCTAAATTCTTGATGAATCACTCATACAGGGAACTCTATACAATTCTAGGTAAACACAGAAATCCCTCAACATAACACAAAAACCAAAAAAATAAAGGAATAGTAAAAGAGTAAAGAGGGATTGAATGAAGAATACTCATGGATCTTAGACAAGTGTTGGTTTCAGGTGGATGAGTCATAGGGGACCGAAAAGAAGATAATCATATTTATTTCTCTTTCTCTCTAAGAAGCTGAAATGATGGTTTTGAATAAGAAAAAATGAAAATTTTCCTCGCTTTTATAATGATAGAAACACACATGTAAAACTTGGCTTAAAAGAAGACCCGTCGAATTGCAAACATGTGGCCAACTTAAGTCAGTTGAAATTTTTCAACAAGATCATGTTCAGGTCAATCTTCCCGATCGACTGAGTAGGACAACTGACCGCCTATGGATCAACAAGTGTTAAAAAATTATTATTTATAATAAAACTTTAGTCACTTGTTGTCAATCATGAGAAAACTCTTAGGGGATTTTTTTATACCATATTTGTGAAATAAATTATGTATCGAAGAGAATCATATAAACCATTGAATTGTGAAAGACCTAGGCCCCGAACGAACAGATGTTGTAGAGGGACCTAATCTCAATAAAGAGCTCAGCCTTTTTTGACTTGGGCTAATTGGGTGGACGCCAAGAAGGCAAAACAACATGGGAATTTGGCAGGTGGCTAACAATATGTGTGTGGCATGTTAAATAGCCTACATGTGTTAAACCTTTCCTTTAATAGATTATACCTTATGTTAAGTACCCCATTAACAAAGATAATCCAACCAAGCTTATGATGGATGGAAGACATTCCCTCAATGGGAATCACTATAAAAGATTGGATCCCCTATAAGGATCTAGGTGAGCAATCATTCATCCTACCCATTAGCCTATAGAGATATCTTCAACATTTCTACTATCTTGAACAAGATATTATACCATTTGTATTGATCTAATACTAAAGAAACAAAATAACTTGTGGATGTAGGCTCAATTCTTGAGAGTCGAAGCACCTATCTCTTAGTGTTAATGTTCTTATCCTCATCTCCATATTTATTTACTACATACATTGATTATTTATTGTTTGTTATCTCTAATTGGATTTCATCCATCTAAGACAATATTGAATCCATTTTTAGACGATAATAGGAATGATCAAATGATCGTAGGGCAAAGAAAGAGCTTTCAAATTGTCATTACTGTGATAAAAACTCAACTCCAAAATTAAACCACACAAACATATAACATGGCGCGGACCAATGGCGTATAATAGTCATCCATGTTTAATCGATTCAATGAGTGGGTTGTATGTGGGAAAAATATAAGAGGAAAGAACCATGTTTTTTTTTAATATAAAAATCCTTATAAATAAATGCTTTGGGAAGAGTCTTTTCATTCCATAGCTGACAATGGCTGTTGGCCAATCGAATGATCACGTCCTGGTTGCGAGGTTCACTCGAAATCAACTTTTAAGACTGTTTATGTGACCCCCCATAAAATGTAAAGTAGATTGATCAGTTCTAAATTAAATTAAAATAGGAGTGTAAACAAGTTAGCACCATTCTAAGTATAAATGGAAATAAACTAGTACATAATGAAAGAAAACTAAAATATGACGTAGGTGAACCTTATCATTTTTTATACAAAAACTAGTACAATAATAAAACCATCACATGCCATAATTATATCATAAAATAACCCATATTGAAATGCAATACATATACTAACACAATCTTACTCAATTAATAAATAAAGATAGAAAGGATGATCATGCAAGCTCAACATCTACATCTTAACAACAACTGGAAGTGGGAAAGAACTCGACCAGGGTTGCGGCTGAATTTGTGGCCAATCTACTGAAAAAAATAATCAACAACGTTAACAACAAGCCTATTTGATATAAGAATATCACTGAGTTGGGATATAAGATAACTACGCATCTTCCCTTCATCTTTTAGAGCATTTTAAATAATATCAAAAACAATAATCCTAGATATCATACTCATCTAATCCCAGACCTAAGTGCATCCTATTATTACATTTTTTTCATCTCTATTGGCTAACAGTACATAATTATTCTATACATCTTTGGTAAGGAACACATCTTTTCGGGTATATCCATATATACGTACGTTTTATATTAAGTATATTATAACAAACTGTCGGAGTACCGAAGAGGCTCCATCGTACGACTTGGGGTAATGTCTATCACAATATACTAGTATTCCTAAGAGGCAGCAAGTCCTGATCTATGGTACCATCTATCAATATATAATGAAGTGACAAAAAGGCACTATTGCACAAACTAGGGTAAAGCCTATATCTATCTACTAGGATATCACAGAGGCATCATCGCCCGACCCATGGTATGAATAATAAATATCTAACGAAGTACCTAAGACGCATGTTCGCACGACCCTAAGTAGATTCCTTCTCTATCTATCAGGATATCGAAGAGTTTTTGTCCCTTGATCCAAGGTACAAGTCAAATATGTCAACCATAATACTTTAGTAACGATGATCGTATGATTTATAAATATACTAGGGTATGCCCATGCCTGAAGGCATGCTTATAATTAAGAAAAGCATAAAGTATGCCTTGGTGTGATGGTGAGTGCCCTCACCAAAGCTACGATTTATCTCGGGTTCAAAATACGGGAGCATTCTCTTTATATATGGGGATAAGCAAGCCGACATACGCCTATTCAAGATCCTATAGTTAAGAATATTTCCTTTTGACTGAAGGCACGAATAATTTTTTTCAAAATATCAAGTCATGTATAATATAAGTCTAATGTTTTTATATAAAATAAGTAATAGCTAACAATTTAAAAAATTTGGGCAGAATTTCCTTAGTTCATAGGATTATCCTACCTGTATAAAGTACCTAATTGCAGAACGCCAAAAAATTGAAAGAATGCAATTTCAAAAACAAAAAAAAAATCCGTTCCCCAACAAAACAAAGTGTTAAGTCATGTATAATTATAGTTATACAATTTTATATACAATACATATAGCGATACACAATTTTAATTTTTGGGAGAGTTTCTTTTGTTTATACAACTACCCCCTTATTTAAAAAAGAAAAAAATACTCCAACAATAATACTAATAATCTGTCATAAACATCGTATAAAGAAATTCAACCAAATTCGTGAAAATATCACTTATACTTAATTCAAAAAAATTTATTACATAACACAAATAATTATAAACTATCGACTGAGTTTAATTTTAATACTAATATGTTATGGAACATGAATGAGTACTGGAGAATGAATGAGTACTGATAAATGAAAAGAAAAAGGCTCTGAATGGCAGAAAATGTATGAGTACAAATTCAATGTGTAACGTTCGATACGAATTTCATAAAAGTGTCGCAGTCACCACAAATTCTAAGGTTCTTCACAATTCGAATAGGTGATCCACTCGGTGAGTTCATAATCCCAAATGCAATAGCAATCTTCTTACTATGGAAAAAAATCTCATTCTTTTTTTTATTTTCCTCCATAAGATGAACAAAATTCTTATCGGGCACATACCCCGTTTCTAGAAAGCGCTGATAAAACTCTCGTAACGACGTGTAGATTTCTTCTCTCTGATCACCTGCCCTATAAAAAACTCAATAATATCATAACAATTTAAGAGAATCTACTTTATTTCCTATTGAAAATGTTGCAGATGAGAACCTGCTTAAGAGAATCTTTTTTAATATGGATCATATCGATATTTATTATAAAAATATTTACGAAAATATTATTTAACATGACTATTGTGTTTATGCCTGGTTGTATGAGTTTTAAATAAATAATTCTATAAATCTAATGGAAAAGCTATATTAAAACAGAATTAACATCAAAGTTATACAATTGCAGTGAAACTAATTTGATATCATACGACAACACAATTAAGCCTAAAATATAGCACCTGCTTTGTTCATTCCAATACCACTATCAATGATGGACATCGTCTTATTAACCTTACCAGGAACGATCCTAATAAAGTGTTCAGGTTGAGCGTCATGTTTTCTTTTATCGGTCAAGCTTTCAAAACAAATCTCGTCCAAAGCATTAGATGAATTCCCTTAGGAAAATATCTTTGTTGCTATAGACAATGTTGATGATGATAGCATAAACACGTTTACCGACGGCCATCGATAAATCACAAACCCCAATATTCAAGAACATACATTTCTGATTACATTTTCCTTCAAAACAAACATCATCATATCAGAAATTTATTTTAAAAAACCCATTATTTCCATCGGAGAAAAACAGAATTACTTGAACTAAGAACAAAATCAATATCAAATAAGTTTACCGCGGGCGTCTCAATCCCCAACTCTCCGATGTGGGTTTTTTCTCTCTATAGAGAACAGTTGGTTCTTCTTACTGAATTTGTACGACCTCTAAAGGAGATAAAGGGGCATAAACCCTATGGTGGAAATGGAAAAATCTCTTTATCACTGCAAAATAAAGAGCATACTGCTCATACTATATGTAGTATTTAGTCCTACACATTTCCTAAAGACTATCTGGTAATATAATATTCATATCTAAAGAAAGGATCCAAATAATTTCATACACCTCGTGATTATTATATAAATGTATACACTTATAATGCCCTTATATGGTCCTAGATCCTAAGATGCATTATGTGAAGAGAGGAAGCACATGAAGGGTATATATTAACACTAACCTTTGAACTACTTACCAACTAATATGAGGAGATTAGTATAGAAAACTACTTGCCAACATTTTCAAACCTATCAAGTAAAAAAGACTTTACCAACTGGTATGAGGGGATTATAATCATTCCAAACTTACAATATCATCCAAAACAGCTTACCTACACTTGAAAATGGCCCGAAAACCATAGTACAGTCCAAAAGACAAAACGTCTTGGAATTATGTGAGGACATATATCTACCTTCCTAAACTTATAAACATATTAGTAATACATGTGACCGACCAAATTATTTTTGGGTCCCGATCAGCTAGCTGTTTACACACTATCTAATCACCAACATTATCGAGTCCCGACCACCTAGTAACATTTGCTTCACCAACATTTGCATCACCAACATTTGCAACTTTAGTCTCGAGATCAAGGAGAACATCACCATTTTCTAAGATCCTCTTATCCCACTCAGCTATCGCATCAGTGAAGTTTTGCATGTTCACTTCTCTATTTTGGCAAAACATTATCTTGTGCAGGACCTACATAATCAACCAATCATTTAACTATAATTAGTCATAAAATTATAACACCAAAAAAAAGGTTTGGTAAGAAAGTAAGGAAATAAAAAAAGACATAAGAGTTACCAATACATGATATGTATAGCAGTTACATGTACATCAATTACCATTACCTACGTTGAAAACTAATATATGTAATACCCATTGCAATAAAACTACTTAGGTAAAACATTGTTCATATTAGTCTTACTAACCACTTGAAATGAGTTTCAATTTAAACATTTGTATAATGGAAGTCGTAAAAATAATCAATAATGTTGCTTCTATAATTCTGTTGCTAGAGTAATAACATGCATATTACAACATGTAAGTAATGAGCATATGAATGTTTGCTTATTGAGTACCGATATCAAAGAAAAGTAATGAGCATACGAATATTTGCTTATTGAGTACAAATATTTAGTTGGACAGATTATAGAACAATTATTGATACCCAAACTGCCTAATAACTGCATTTACCCTTGCAAAAATGATTAGCTTTCGATTAAAAAAATAATTTGGATTTGTTGAACTGGTTACGTATCATACCTGCTACGCTCATTTGATAAAGTTTCTTAAGATTCTTTGTACTCTTAAGAACCTCCTCGCATACTCAGTTTGGTCAGGTGTACATGTTAGAACTACACCCTTTGTTATCATTCTGTATGGGCGAGGTGATGTATTGATTGAACATATTTGTTTTGGAATCGGGGCTTGCAGCGTGAGAACATTTGGAATATCTGATGCAATAGTCTTTAACAACAACATGTTCAATGATATAGCGACAAAAAGAGAGAATATAAATTAATTTTTTTAATAAGAGAACATCAAGAATGCATAATACACATGCTAATCAATAACATATCATACGGCGAGCTCCATGGCAGGTGTTCCATGCGTTTGGCAGCCAAACCAACTAAATCAAAGTTTGTTGGACCTGCATAAGATTATATTGCATAAGAATCAAAGCATAAGGTTATACTGCATAAGAATCAAAGTTTGTTAAGCTCGTTTGAGTTATATAAGAGTTTCATAAGATTATACTGCATAAGCATCAACCTCAGTAGCTCACTTATCCATTCCATACTCAATTGCATTCCAAATGACTTATGTATAACATGTAGTATTTACATTCTTCTCCAATTATAAGTTATGACCAAGAAAACCAACCTGAAAATACTAAAGAATCATAAATTAATTAAGAGAATACAAATATGAAAAGAACTAAAAAATGAACACACTTTGAAAGAGATCCGATCATATATTGGTCATAAACTAAACACCAAAATAAATGAATTTAATTTCCAGTTGAAATCTAAAACTCAACCTCAAATATGGTAGATTGGGATATTAAAACATTAGAGAAAGAGAAATGTGTCTACTATGTGTATGTATTGCGTCAAATACATGCACTCGCATTTGTCATATACATGCGTATATATTCTTGTCATCGTCTTTGAGTGTTCTCTCATATGGTCTCGTATAGGCGTTGGTGCTCGATGGAGTATACATTTAGTTTGTGGGGGATAGCAGGGAATTCCCTCACTGTGAGGCTGCCATCCATTGCCTCGCTAAGGTGTTGCTTCTTGTAGTAAATTATGTGAGCATATGTAACATATCCCTGAAATTTTGTGGCAATCAGATTCTACGGATCAATTCGGATATGTCTTACCAGTAGCCAAACCAACTGGGTCATTATGGAGAGCTTCATGGAAGGTGTTCCATGTGTTTGGCACCCAAACCAACCGAATCAAAGTTTTATGGACTTGCATAAGATTATACTGCATAAGATTATATTGCATAATAATCAAAGCATAAGGTTATACTGCATAAGAATCAAAGTTTGTTAAACTCGTTTGAGCTATATAAGAGCTTCATAAGATTATACTACATAAGAATCAACCTCAATAGCTCTCTTATCTATTCCATGCTCAATTGCATACCAAATGACTTATGTATCACATTTAGTACTCACATTCTTCTCAAGTTATGAGTTATGACCAAGAAAACCCACTTGAAAATACTAAAGAATCACAAATTAATTAAGACAATACAAATATGAAAAGAACCACAAAATGAACACACTCCGAAAGCGATCCAATCATATATTGGGAATAAATTAAACACCAAAATAAAGGAAGTTAATTTCCACTTGAAATCTAAAACTAAACCTCAAATATGGTAGATTGGGATATTAAAACATTAGAGAAAGAGAAATGTCTCTACTATGTGCACGCATTGTGTTAGATACATGCGCTTGCATTTGTCAGATACATGCGTATGTATTCTCCTCATCTTCTTTGAGTGGTGTGTCATATGGTCTCGATAAGGCGTTGCTTTTCGATGGAGTATACATTTAGTTTGTGGGGGATAGCAGGGGATTCCCCCATTGTGAGGCTGCCATCCATTACCTCGCTAAGGTGTTGCTGCTCATAGTAAAATACGTGAGCATATGTAACATATCCCTAAAATGGTGTGGCAATCATATTTTACGGATGGATTCGGATCTGTCGTACCAGTAGGCAAACCAACCGGATCATTACGGTAGGCTCCATGGCAGGTGTTCCATGTGTTTGGAAGCCAAGCCAACCGATTCAAAGTTTTTTGGACTAGCATAAGATTATACTGCATAAAATTATATTGCATAATAATCAAAGCATAAGGTTATACTGCATAAGAATCAAAGTTCGTTAAACTCGTTTGAGCTATATAAGAGCTTCATAAGATTATACTACATAAGAATCAACCTCAATAGCTCTCTTATCTATTCCATGCTCAATTTCATACCAAATGACTTATGTATCACATTTAGTACTCACATTCTTTTCAAGTTATGAGTTATGACCAAGAAAACCCACCTGAAAATACTAAAGAACCACAAATTAATTAAGACAATACAAATATGAAAAGAACCACAAAATGAACACACTTCGAAAGTGATCTGATCATATATTGGGCATAAACTAAACACCAAAATAAAGGAAGTTAATTTCGAGTTGAAATCCAAAACTCAACCTCAAATATGGTAGATTGGGGTATTAAAACATTAGACAAATAGAAATGTGTCTACTATGTGTATGTATTGTGACAGATACACGCACTCGCATTTGTCAGATACATGTGTATGTATTCTTTTCATCTTCTTTGAGTGTTCTCTCATATGGTCTTGCTAAGGCGTTGTTGCTCAATGGAGTATACATTTAGTTTCTGGGGGATAGCAGGGGATTGCCTCACTGTGAGACTGCCATCCATTACCTCGCTAAGGCATTGCTGCTCGTAGTAAATTACGTGAGCATATGCCTCTCTCGAAAGGTTTTGGTAGTCCATTATACTACAAATTTTCTTCTTATCCATGTCACTTAATGTAGGATGAGCCTTTTCATTTCAACAAACAGAAATTCATGACTTTAGCTAAAGACACAATTGGAAAACTAATAATATCAAGATTACGATCACATTTTTATCTGATAAAAAAAGTGTAAGCATTGGAATCAAAAGAAAATGAAGATTCCCACTTGCAAAAAATGTGAAAAAAATGCGTACCCAAATCAATCATATATATATATATATAATAAGGAGTAGAATGTTGGTCACTATTCCTTAAGTTGATAAGCTAATTAGGGGTCCAGATTTAACCAACAATGCAATAAATCAAGGGTTGAGATTAAAATAACACTATTACCATTTCTACCCCTTAAATATTTGGATTCCCTCTCATTTTTCCTCACTAATTTATTCCCCCCTCTCACTTTCATTCAAACACAAGGGCATTATAGTAAAAACATCTACAATTCACTACACCACTCAACTCAAACCCAACCTGAACCCCCTGTTCCCAAAAAAGGTGCCCTCTCTCTCTCTCTCTCTACGCCTCCCAACGCAAACCATCCTCCTCCTCTGCATCGCCGCCCTTAAGGTAACCCTCCCTCTTTTACACACACAAATACACAATCACCCTTAATTTTCGATTTTACGATTTCTTAATATGTGATGGTGCAGATTTTTTCAGCAACAAATCTGATGGTACGATTTGTTTCAGGCACACACATATGATGGTGCGATTTCTTAATATTCATACTACACATTGAATGATTCAAAGTGATATTTGCATGTGCATTGTTTTATTGTAGGTATTAGGGCTGATTTATAAGATCTTACATGTTATGCACCACAATCATTTTTTTATAGGTTTTATTTACATTCGATTTGTTTCGAATTAGGGCTTTTTATGATTTTGGATTCAAATGGAGATTTTTTTTTGTTTGGTTTTGCAGATCTACATGGAAGGTTTCTAATGGAGATTCACAATACACGAGGTATACTTAAGGTTGAAGTTTCTTTTATAAGTTCCATTAAATACTTTCTCAACTAACGTCTTTTTGTTTTTCAAGAACTCATCATGGTTTTGTGTTAATTAACATATAGAGTACATGTTTGGTAGTTGTGGGGAATATGATTTCAAGAACTGACCACAGATTTATAGAAATTATTTGTTTTAAACAAATCATAGTTTATGTATGAGTGTTGAATAATTTCCTACTGACATTGTGATACACACACCTGGTTCAATGAATGTGAGTTTCACATGGTTTGATTTTTATCCATGCGGTTTAACCTTCTGACCTTCCATTTCTGATTTTAGTTTCAAATTATGGCTTATTTGAGGAGGTTCATTTTTTTTGTTAGTTTAACTGTAAGAGTGGTATTTAGGCATTTACCACTTGATTTTTGTTTCAAATTAGGTATTTTAGTTTCAAGAACTAACTGATTTATGTTTTTTCCTCTCAGATGGTGATCCAAAACAAATTAAATTCAATACATCTTTATGGTACGATAGGCACGAGTCGATTAAAATGGACATTTGACTATTTTACATCATGTAGTAATGTGTCCAATACATGTTCTTTTATTTACTATTTTTATTGATGATATGTTATTTCTAATATATGATTTTATTTATTCAAAGTTCACAATTTTGTTATTTTGTTTCAGTCAAACAATCATCAATTGCGATGGTTTTTGTATTGCAAGAAATGAGAGATGAATTTTCTAAGTACCCTGCTGCTGAGATGAGTATTTTGTGCTTATTGGGTCCGACAAACTATACTATGTAACACTTTGATTAGTTAGATGGTCCTTTTTAAAGTTCAAGAATATGGTTGTTAGTTGCAATGTTTCTTGTAGTCTCCATGCCTATGCCCCACCCTCCGAGCTCCTCGTTGTCGCATCTACTCCACGTTACCACCCTCACCACCAACTTCATTTGAAAGGTAGTCTCCCTCATAGCTAACATCATTTGAAAGGTAGTCTCTGCTGATTGATAAATTGGTGCATACATGTATCAACTACTGTGTTTTAGTTTTTTTATTTAGTTTTTTATTTGCCATCATGTTCAACATTTTTTGTCCAGATTTTTAATTGGTGCATATATGTATCAGCTACTGTGTTTTCCAAAATAGGATTCTGAATGGAACACCGATTTTGTTGGTTCATTATTTAGGTTGTAGGCTTCAAGGTGTGAATCATCATAATTTATTTATCAAAATAACCAAACAATGTTTGGAGTTTTTGTTTTTTATTTTGTAACAAATCTAGCTATTGTGTATTTCACTACTGATGCACTCCATTACTGATTAAGGAGTAATTTACATTAGGTATATGTTTGTTTCGTTTGCTATATGAATAATGCAATCGATTCACTAATATGGCATACTATGTTTAGGGGATTTAGTTTTTTATTTTTATTTTTTCATAGATGGACGTGTCATGTAGGTGCTTTTGGATATTATTTGAAAAGCATGTTATGTAGTTGTGGTTATGAGACTGGTTTATATGGGATTCCCTATAATTAGTGTGCAATTTTAGTGGAACGAAAGTTTCATTCTATATCACATCTATGTTACGGAGTTAATCTATAGTGAGTGCAATGAACATTGCATCAGTATGAATTGAAGGCCATCCTTTCGTATTTAATTCAGCATATGCATATTTGTGAGTGTAAGATCTTACTGAAGGTATTAGTGTATGACTAATCATCTCGGCATAGATTTCTTTTTGTATTTAATTCAGCATATGCATATTTCCTTATATTATCAGAAATATCAGTGATTATTTTTTGGGTTTGTGTGTAATATTGATTATGTCTCTAGATGCCTATGTTAGGTATTAGTGTATGAGTAATCATCTCGGCATAGATTTAAGAACAGAAAAATAAAATCTACAATGGAAAAACAGAACATAAAACCAAAAAAATAATCATTATGATATCACAGTATAATCTTATCATAGTTTTGAATACTGTTCTTTACAAATAAACAACCAAAATGTAAATTTCACGCCTGGTCCCCAAAGACCAAAATGGACATCCAAGAAAAAACTCAAAAAACCATACCCTAAGATGTCTACGCAAAACGAGACGACCCTCAAATGTGTTCTTCTTATATAACCGACAAATACGACTTATCTTCATAACTTTGAGGTGGAGGCAACAATAAGACCACAACAGATTATATTGAGAAGGTCCAGAAGGATTTGAGTGTTATATTGATTTCCTCTCTCTCTATATATATATTTGATGAGTTCTTACTCTGTTTTTGTGTCCAAGTAGGTCTATATCATATATATATATATATTTCATGAGTGCTTACTCTGTTTTTGTGTCCAAGGAGGTCTATATCAGGTCATGATAGTTGGGGGGGTCAATATTCATCAAAGCTTGGAAGAGGACCATATCCAAAACCCATCAAGTACTCCAATTAGAGGCCTGCAAGTTGAAACAGGGAACACGAAAAATGAAAATAGAAGTGTTAAACATTAAAGTGGTGAGGAGCATCAGTTTGACATCAATGATATCAACTATCATTTTCTCATACCAGAGATCACAAGGCCAAAAGAAGAGAAGCATCAAAAGAGTGATTGTGAAGTCAGACTCCATCATGTTTTGGAGTATTATTTTAGCACATAAGGTGTTAAAATTAATGTGCCCAGTGAAGTGAGTTTAGGTGCACATATCTATAATTGCTTTTGTTTCAATTTTACAGGTACTTCGCTCTCTCATTCCCTGATTGGTGATCTAAATTATGCTCTCTCAATTTTACACATTTGTGCTCTCTCAATTTTAGAGGAACTCAATTTTACAATTTACTTTTCTTTGTAATCTAAATTCTATTTTTGGTTGTGCGGAGAGGCACACAGTCATAGATTGGTGATCCCTCATATTAGTTTTTGTTGTCACACACTTATCATCTTCTCTGCAATAATTGAAGTTGAAAATTGTCATATTATATATTCTTTGTACAGGTTATATTTGAAGTTGAAAATTGTCAAGAAAGACTCTTGACTAACTAAAAATGAATCGATACGATTTGTGCATGGAGTTAAACTAATCGATACAACTATCAAGAAAAACTTTATACAGGTTTTGTTTTGTTTTCTGGTGGGGTCGGGAGATTTAAATAATGTTTTTTGTTTTTGTAGGTGATGCTGAATATATAAAGAATAGTTGATGTTGATGCAGCGCGGTGTATGTGCGCGCATGTGTGGTCTCTTTCAATTGTATCTCTATTTCCAGGCAAGTTTTTCTAATCTTAGGTGTACTCATAATTCATCCTCACTCTCCAGCTCCTCTTATCGTCGATCACTGATCTGGTGTGTGTTATACAAATATTTGGTGTTGTAGCTATACGACAGTTGACTTCAATGGGGTGGGGGTGGGGGGGTAATATAGATGCATATCTCAAAGAAATTTTACCATTTCCATATGCTTAGTTAGTTGGAGTGAGATATATTGTGTGCAGAAAAAAGGACCATTGAGAGACAGCCGAGCAAGATATCATGTTATGTGCATAATTCTTTCCTATGTTTGGTTAATTTCTGTTTTATTCCCATGTTTCATTAGTTTCTATTTTTCACCACACATTTTTACTTTCACTTACCTTATTTCATTCCTCTGTTTCATTCCACTTGAAGTCAAATGATGCAGAAGAAATAGTTACGGGGGATATGATTTTATTGAAAGTTCTTTCTAATTTTTAAATTTTTTATTCAATATATGTCCAGTTTTAGTTCATATGAATAAGTACGTTTAAAATGTATTTCAGCACCGACTTTTGATGTTATAATATACCAGTGTTCTCTGTCAATATCTGTCCATTCTTTTGATGTTAAAATGTATTCAATATTTGTCTAATCTTTTGATGTTAAAATGTATTCAATATCTGTCCATTCTTTTGATGTTATAATATACAAGTGTTCTCAGTCAAGCACCACATCATCAAATATTTATTAATGAATGAGTGTTGGGTTTGTTGATATTTTTATTGTGAACTAACAGTTATGATGGCCAATTTAAGCGAGACTTAGTCAGATGTGATTACAATTAATTGTACGGATGAAAATTTGTAAAGCTCGGGTGAGTTTGACTGTCTTCTTTCGTTGTGTACAGTTTCTGTACTGTTTATTTTGATGGTTGACATTGTATATTTTGCATGCTATTATATCAATTTTGCACCTAAGTACGATGCATTTTTTATTTAATTATATGGATAATTTATGTATTTATGCATTAATAATGCATGGACTATATACATAATTTTCTTTATCGTCCATAACGGCTGTTTGTTAATAAGGCACAAGTTTAGTGAACAGTTCAGTTGTAATTCCCTCACTCAATACATGGGTTATCTTAACTTATAGTCTTTAATTAGCCATGCAACTTTTCTAGCATTCATTGACATCAATTCACAATCAGGTTTCCCTGCTTTTTTTTGTCATTAAGGCGTTCTGATCTACCATAGGGGATGTTGCTCGGTCATAGGTGAACACCATGGACGGGACTACTGCAGTGTTGTGACTGTTCATGTTTGGGGGAATGGAAGATACAGTGAAGCTGATAAGCGTAGTGGGATTCAAATTCATCATCGACAAGAAGGCCGCCATGGTTTCTCAGACTATTTGAAACATGTCAACCTCTCCAGGTCCCCACTTTTTTTTTTAATTATTATTCATCAAACCTATCTTAGGGTTTTATTACTAATCATCAAACCTATCTTATGTTTTGAGTTTTTCTAATTCTTTTTTTAAGTCATCATTGTTTTGTTTTATTGCATATATGATTGAATCTTTTATGCTTTTTTGATTAAATCTTTTGTTTTAGTAATTATGGTTACACATTTTAGTGCGTTGACTAGATTGAAAATTTGATATTCATGTGTTTTAATATCTTTTTATTCAAAAATAATGGTTTAGTTTTGTTTTTTTGGTTAAAAGTTAGAGAAATGATGTTCGCATTACTCAGTTTATTTTTCTTTCTTTGTAATTGAGTTTTGTTTTAATATATATATTATTTGATTTTCAGATCTATTGAAACTATGCAAGGACTACAATTCAGTTGGAGGTGATGCAAGGCCTATAATTTTTCTTCATAGTTGGGGAGTGTAACATAAATTTTTTTCTTCCGTATATTTTGCAGCTAAATAAGAAGTGAGCACAAAGAAAGGAAAAAATGCCACTAATGGAGTGATTTGTGCAGTTTTAGAGTGTTAGGAGGTTCGAATTGATTAGTTAGTTTCTTCATTTCTTTTCATATGGTAAACATTGCAATTATAATAATGTTGGTTAAGACCATATTGGATGGCTTTGAGGTTTTGGCATCATAGACTATTTTAATTGTGTATTGATGTAATTTTTACGATTTGAGTTAAATCCTTGATATTTATACGAGGCCCAAAGCGGACTATTAGTATTATTGTTGGAGTATTTTTTTTTATTTATCAAATAGGGTGGAGAGTCCTATAAACAAAGGAAATTTTGGCCAAATTTCCTAAATTGTTTAAACTATCGTGCTGTAAAAAAACATGACTTAAATTATACCAGATTTAATAATTTGGAAATTTTTCTCCGTGCTGTGACACCCCGCCTAATTAAATACCGGGCGATCACTCCTTTATTAAATTAAATCAAGGTAAACAGTTGGTTCATTCTTAGTATCACTATCGATAGAAAAACATTTTTCAATTTAACACCCTAAATAATTAAGCTAAGTGTCAAAACCATTTTCATACATGCTTTCCAAATTTTAATTTAAGAAAAAGATTTATTTATTTAAAAACAACATTTCTACAACTTTGAATCACATCACATTAAACCAAATAATATAATACATTCGTCAATCGAATCTCAACATAAGAAAACTAAAGTCACCAATACAAACTGAATAAAACCCATAGTAACAATACTGAAAACAACTGATATACAAATGTCCCAATAACAATGGGATAATGGAGAGAGCTACACATTCTCAACTGATGAAAGTACTAAGAGTAGATCCGAATGAGTGAAGTCGTCTAATCCAGAGACCTGCAACTCCCACCTAAGCTGCAGCGCGTTCCTTCCAAGAGATCCTAATCAAGACGCCCCTGTGGCTGGGCACCTGTAATACATACATATATATACAAGAGAGAGAGAGAGAGAGAGAGAGAGAGAAAACGGGTCAGAGCCCGAAAGTGTGTTTGATTATAAAATATGTTTAGCAAGTATTTAAATTGATACAGGCCAATGCAACAACATATTAGTGCGTCACTCTCTTGAGAAATACTCACCTCTCTTCTAATGTGCACACCTATCGCACTAACCTTCCCAACGGTTTATCTTAGCATTATTATACTAGCCTTCCCAATAATTTAGCGTATCTACTTACTCGTAAGATTTCAAAACCAAACTATATTTTTGTTTACAAAGAATACTTCCAATTAGAAGCACAACTCTCGTTTTAGCTTTTTATTAATATATAAAGTTCCTCGGTGACATATTGTTTTTCACAATCAAGTATTTACTATAAGAGTCATCAACCATGTCCTACTTATCAAATCACAATAGGCAGTTTCAAATTTCAAAATCTCATATATATATTAACTACTCGTATAATATATATAAATTAACAGCACCCCTCATAAAACTATGGTGCGTGCATACTCTACTATCCAGAACCCCATATCCCTCATATTAAGGGGAATGTAATCGGAATCACTCTCGAATTGTATTAACATGAATACACAAACAATATTGAGGCGAAGCATAGATTCCAAGTCTCTAAGAGGATGGCACATACCTGCGTCACTTAGGACCGTCTGAACTATCACATCGATAGCCTGTACCAAGGATATCTATCTCCTAGGGTACAAGTCAATATCCCCCATAAAGGTCCCATCGAGATAAGACTTTCCCCGGCGCGGTAACCTCAGGGATAGCAAGTAGCGTGGGCATGAATTTTCACAAGTATATAATATATGTACACACAATCATATAAATATACCACTTTATCATATTAATATAGGTTCTTCTCGGCACCCATTATTATACTATTTATCCTTAATTTCACATTTATAGAATTACGTATAAGGTTTCATTCCTAACCTTAACTCGAAGGGTTTTCTCACTTATTCCCTAACACTCGTGGGCTATATCCTCACAAATCTGAATTTCAGTAAGTGTCTTTATTAGGTTCCAACGTAACTCTCTTACGTACCTCACCCTTTAAATTCATAAATCTACCAACCTAAAGTAATTATCCCATAAATACCATTCTCGTTGAAGATTAAAGGTTCCAACATTTTTTTTCATATACCCTACTGGTCCTCAATGTCTCCCAAATCAATTTATCAAGAATGCCCAAGAATTATAACACGACAATTAGAATTTAACGCATTTAAAGAGGGAATTAGGAGTCTTCCAGGAGGGGTCGATCGATCGAAGCTTGGGGCTCGATCGATCGAACCTTCGATCGATCGAAGCTCTAGGCTCGATCGATCGATCAAGCAGGTCTGGGCAAAATTCTGCAGAATGCAGTTACGGGTTTCATCACCAAAATTTCACCAAATCGATATTTACAAGTTCCAATCATCCCAGAATTCTACTACTAACATCATAACAATATACTAGATGATTCTAACGTAAGGCATGTTCATATACATCATTTAAACATGGATTTTTCCACCTAAAATTGTCTCCAATTATCAAGAACCCTAGAATTTTCTTAAACAGTTTTCTAATCAATCTTTCTCCAGAATTTCTTTCTTATGATCATCAAAATTTCGTGATTTAATTTCCTCTACATGGCAAGGGTTTCAGAATTTCATATAAATCATTTCTACATGCATTTACCTAACACAAATTGGGTGTTCTTCCATATTTATCATCTCTAATCAATCCTAAACCAATATGAAGATTGCATTAACGAAAATACGCAAGTTAAACACTTGCCTGGGATTTTTGGTATTCTGATTCACGGCTGATTTTGGTATGGCTGCGTTCCTCGTCTCGCGATCTACGTGGTGGTGGTGGCGGCGGTGCAAACTGGTGGTTTCTTGGCCTTGAATTGCCTTGGAGCTCTCTCCTCTCTTATCCAATGGCCGTCACTTGATTTATGGATATTCTAACCCTAAAAGATAACCTAAATGGCTGATATAGGTTGCTGAATTTCGTGGGTTTAATTACCCAATTATGTAAAATGACTAAATGCCCTCCCGGGGTACTAATTAAGCCTAAAATTGCCCCGAGACCCAAACTTCACCCCCGGGTACACTTTTCTGACTATCTCAACCCTACCGGACGCGTTGGCGCACTGAAAACGACCATACGGACAACTTATAAAATATTCACTTTTTATTTAACCAAATTAGTCCCGACGTGACACGAGCACGTTCCGACTTAAATTTCAGAAATCGTCATTTAATTCACTCATGACAACATTATAAAAATAAATCTCATATATTACTATACTCATCCAGTAATATGGAACAAATAACAAATTTCCAATAATTACTAACTTTCGTCACGCTAGTAAATATTCAAAGCAACATTCCGGATTAAAATTAAATTAATTTATCTCAATTAAATTTAATAAATCCCATAATTTAAAAGTTAAAAATACGGGGTATTACACGTGCCTTCAGGCACGGGCATTCCGCTAGTATTTATATAAGCCCTAAACAAAATTTTATTAATGAAATACCATATGAAACTTGCCACTTTTGAACAATATGTGATTAATGTAATAACTCGTCAATTCTACTATATAGTTCCACTTAGAAGAGAGAATATTACATTAGATATTTTTATTCAGAAGGATTCTTTTTAAGAAAAGAAGTAAATAACGATTAGAAATAAAACATTAAAGTTTTAAACTTTGGTTAGTGATCATGAACAATCCAAAGTACATAAATACACCCACAAAGTACATTTTAAACATACATTAGGGTTTCAAAACTCATAACATTTATAGTTTTAAACAAACGTAAGATGCAAATAAAAAGGGGATTACCTAAGATCGCACATGTAGAAATATGGTATATAAGAAGATCACACCTAAAAAGAATGTACACAAAGCATTTCTTAAATAATTATTAACCTATCAACCCCCCTAAAAAATGAATTTCTAAGCAGCCATTATAGGAACTTTAATAACTTGAAAGGAAATAAAGAAACTATAAGGAACCAAAAAATTATGTGAACAAAGACCTAAAGTATGCGAACAAATCCCACAATTAAGTGAACAAAACACATGATGTTAGAGAAAATGAACAAAATCACATGAACAAATCCCTAAATTAAGTGAAAACCGAAAATTATACAGCCTTATACCTGCTATTGAGAAAAATGATCAAGATGTAACAAAAATTAATTAGCTGGCCAAAAGAAATTCTGTAACAAAAATAAACAATGCAAAGTAAGTTTTTTTTAAAGAAATTTATTGTTAGTAACTAAGGGAAAAATATAGTTCCATTACATGTAACTAAGCATCTCATTAATAGAAATTGGAAGATGTAAATAAGCATCTCTGGACCATCAAAACCAAGGTTGATAAGAAAAAAAGGGTTGTGGGTGTGTTCGTCAGTTCGTAGGTTGGGGAATGAGAATTTGGGTTCGGGGTAGGTTTAGAGAGGGAGAGAAAGAGGGGCTGAGTGATTTTCAGAATGAGGGGGAGGGTTTAAAGTGAGTTTGATGTCTGTTTATGAAAGTGACCTTGTGTTTGAATTAAAGTGAAAGAGCTAGAATCAATTAGTGAGATGAAAAAGAGGGGGAATCCAAAATTTGCATGGGCAAAATAGGAAGTGCAAAAACAATCTCATTTTCCATGTCACAATTGGTAAATGGTGACATGGCACAATTTGAAACCCTTAGATCGTCCCAAAAAATTCGATCGCAACCGTTAATTTGTTGGCACTATTCAAACAACCATGTCTCTTATTATATAGATACCATCTAATACATATATCTTTAGCATGCATATCCAATGTTTTGCACTTAAATTATTTAATTCTAGGCATATAAGATTTCAAGTCTTAGTATAAGTAACTTGAACATTAATTAACCCAGGATTAAGCCCCATATTCAAATCAACCAATCATAGCACAAAGCCCAAACCAAAATACCAGCTCGAAATTTTTGTTTGGAGACTCTTGGTAAAATGTTCGGAATAAAATAAAAAAATAAAAAAATATGTAACTGCCACCCACATGTTCATAATTGAAAATATTATAATTTTTGTGTTTTCAAAGTCATTTAAAGGTCGTTCGAACAAGATTAATATGGTCATTCGTATGAGATTAATATGGTCATTCGAATGAGATAATTAAAGTCATTTAAACGACATATTCAAACTAGATTTATGCAAATCTTCTTCTCCATCAACCAAAATCCTCTATTAACGACCAATTGACTTCGAAGCCTGTAATAAATCTTAAACCCGAATAACATCATACCTAATTGTCCTAACATCAATTCCAACCTATAAATAAGCTTTCTACATGATTCTAACACGATTTAAAGGTAGCAATTCCACTTTCACCCAAGAACCCTAGTTTTCAATATTTGATAAATTGAGTTCACATATATAATCATCTTTTCCAATAATCGATGGAATTTCAATTCATTTACAATATAGATTAACATTATAACATTTTTAGTTTTTTTCCAATCCAAGTTCTTGATGAATTCTCCCAATTTCATCTTTAATCAGCAGCATAAGTAATAACCTAATTAATTATTTAATTTATTTAAAAATTATATTAATCAGTTTAGGTTTAGAATCCATACCTAATTGTAATGCCCCAAATTTTTTACGTATTTGAAATTTAAATTATTTCATAAATTAATTCGAAAATTTATTAGGAATTAATTGGGAAAATACATTTTATTTAAATAACGTGAGTGGAGTAATTTAATGTGATTAATTAATAAATGTGACTATTAGATATTAATCGAGAGATAGATACTTATTAATACTACGGAATGAATTTACTAAGTGTAAATAGTAAGTAATTGAATATTATTGACTTACGTCATAACGAGTGATATGGGCGTATTTGATTATATCTCAATTGGGAGTCGCGTGTAGACTAAATTGAGGTTGAGATAGAAAATATATTATTAGTGACTCGGATGATAATTTAGAGGTCAAGAATGATTCTGAAAAGGTCTAAATAGTCAAAATAGTATACCCGAGGGTATAGTTTGGGTCCCAGTTCAATTTTAGACCAAGCCGACACCTATAGAGGGCATTTCAGTCATTTGAAAAATAGAGGTTAAGGGACTTACGAAATTTAGAGTCCTATATCAGATGATTATAAATCGGTATTAGGGTTAATAACTCAAAAATCTTAAGAGAGTCCATTTGAGAGTAGAGAGAAACCTTTCTCAAAGCTTAAGGGGGTGTTCTTGAAGAATTAAACTTTCTTCTTGCATCATGAAATCAGACCCCATCTGTTAAGACAAGTGTTTATATAAAATGTTTTTGAAGTTATAATACCCATGTGTATGGTTTTAATGTCAATATTCTTCGAAGAAATGATTGTGTAGGACTTGCATGTACCATTATTTAGTATATAGAGAGGGTTAATAATAAAAGTATAGATGATCATTAACACGAACTAAATATAGGTTTTTGAATGAACGCATGGAAAGAACACACAACTAGGGTCTTTGATGAGGTTTGGAGTTTTTATTCGTTCTTGATTGAATTCTGTGAAGATTTCATATCTTTAGAACATTAGAAATCACACAATTCCATGTTGGAATGGTTAGGAATAATTTTTACAGTAGAATGTAAGTTTGGTAAATGAACATGGTGGAAAAATGCATGAAGAAAACAAAGTAGCCAAACTAAACCATTTAGAATCGATTCGGCCAAGGGCGAATCGTTTTGGTTTACCAGTAAACTCAAAAATTTCCCTTTTTGCCTAAAATCCCTAATTCATTGTCATGGAAACTTTTGGGACTTTGTTAAAATAATAATGAGGGACTTATTATATTTCAATAGGCCTAGGTGAGGATATCATTTAGTCTTATTGAGAGAATTAAGATGTGAATGAATTGGATTAAACAATATCATAA
The DNA here is from genome assembly GCA_949130495.1 of Sambucus nigra. Taxonomy (NCBI): domain Eukaryota; kingdom Viridiplantae; phylum Streptophyta; class Magnoliopsida; order Dipsacales; family Adoxaceae; genus Sambucus; species Sambucus nigra. Next base: position 54,719,766 of record OX422213.1, read on the forward strand.
TTAATCTGAGAGACGAATAAAGAATTGCCAAAATCTCGAATGAATTGACGTATAGACCAGTAGGGTAAGTTAGAGATAAGTACTGAAATTAATAAGGGGTAACTAGGATGCTTAGAGTTGTGTGAATACTTGAATAAATACGATAGTGAGGTAAATCGTAAAGTAATATGTATGTTGAGTATTCGAGAGAAATACACTATGTACGAGCATGATTAATTAGGTTGTGTGTATACCTACTGATTATTTATAGGTGGCATGAATACATGTTATATACTTGATTGATAAGTTCGATGAGACATTTTGAACCAAGTTCGAGGGGACAATCCGAACTAGTAGTCCTTATTATATATACCGTACTAATAATATACTTGTGTGTAACAGTATACCATTATATGATATGTACCTTAGTAGTGGATTAAGTAGAGAAACTTAATTAAATTATAAAAAGAGGACATGTGAGAATTGTCTCTTATAATGATATAACGTACGAGAGACGTTAAATCGATCAGGACACTATATGGGCAGTACGGGGATTTATAGATAGCGAATAGTACAGTTTGATACTTATGTCTAGTTGGATTGGGTAGCATGGCTTGGTGGGCTAAGTAGAAACTTTTGGCGTGCATGATAGCTGAGAGGTGAGGAAAACTCAATAGAGCATACGTTAACCTAACATGAGTAATCAAAAACTTATTTTTGAAATGTTCTAAACTATTGCTAAATATTTTCAAAATTTTTTGAGTTATAACTCCTTACTACAAAATATTTTTAAAAACCTTTTAGGTGTCCAGCCACAAGGCCGCCGGGTTTGATATTATATTCTAGGGAGACACAACTGCGACATAGGTAGATGTTCGCAGGACTTTGCCTAGACATTTCCATTATTCGTTCTAATTTAGTGTAGGATCTCTGTTTAGTATTTCATTATGGACATCTTGTCCTTCAGTACTCATTTAGTTTCAGTTCTGACATTAGTTAATTTTTAGTTTTGGATTACTAGTTGGTTTCAGATTTTATGGTCGGTTATGATATCGACATGGCATTTATTTATGATATCTTATTATGGTTTGGATTCTATATGTTGTGGATGATTTAAGTTAGTGTTTTTACGTGTATTATTGTTGTATTTAATGCAAGATAAAATTTGACACCTGCTTAATTAGGTGATAGGGGATTAGTAATTAATTTGGTTTTTCGACAGTGATGCTAAGAATGGACAATTTTATTAATCATGTTTAAATTTAATAAAGATATGATCACCCAGTATTTATTTAGGTGGCCTGTCCCAGATGGTATCATAGAATTAGGTTCTAGTGTCCAATAGGATCTGTACGGCTTATTATGATTTTTGCGTTTCATCCTTGTTATATAGATCCCTATTATTAGGACAGTTGTTTTATCCTTGCGTGTTTGAGATATTGTGCTTCTGCTACTAGATTTTTGCATAAACCATGTACTGGTAAAAATTCGATCTATTTTCACATGGCACTGAGGAGACAGCTAGATGAGAGGGCAGTGGCCAGGGATGAGACGAGGGAGGCTCATCAGGAGCCATAGGTATTGCCACAAAAGTCACCACCAGAGATAATTTCGATTCCACATGTGGCATTGATAGTGTCTCAGGCAATCGACACAACCATGAGAGGTATGGCAGCCCATTTCCCTCAGCTACATGAACAACCACTAGTGGAACCAGAGATCTAGGCCCAGGCAGGGCTATCCACTTGGCAGAGAGTTAGAGAGACCTTCGAGAAGGGTCATCCGCCCGAGTTTCATGGTAGTTTTGATGTTGTTAAGGCTTGCCAGTGGAAAAAGAATATACAGTGCCCCCTGTGCATTATGGATTGTACTGAGATGCATAAGTAGATGTTAGCGATGTTCAAGTTATTTGGAGCCGCTTTGCAGTGGTGGGAGTTAGTTACCGCCACCAATGAGAGCGACCGGATAACTATCATAGAATTTTGGGTGCGATTTGATCGCAAATACTTGCCACCAGTAGTGGAGGTAGAGATACGAAGGAAATTTGGGGAGGTAACACAGGGAGATCACTTGGTAGCCGAATATGAGGAGGATTTCACCCGCTTGGAAAATTTTATGCCAGACGAGGTGAGTAATGAGGATCAAAAGAAGGCACAGTTCATGGATGGTTTAGCCTAGAGGATCAGACAACATTTGATCGGTAATTCTTCATTGGAAACTTATATAGATGTTGTTAATGCTGCATTATTACACTGTCATGACCACCGCTTCCATTTGAGAGGGAAAAAGAGATAAGGGGAGACGAGTCATCCTAGTAGGTCAGGGGTAGTAGTACCGGTGGGGAACCCCCATCGCAGTAGACAGTGAGACACCAGGGGCATGATTCCCAATATGGGAATCAAAATAAGAGATCCAGACATAGGGGCCAGTGACTAGAGGGTTAAGGTTTTAATCAGGACCAACAGCGTCCTAATTAGCAGCATTAGTTTACTCAGGGCCATCAGAATCAAGGGAACAACAGAGGTGGCCAACATGGTCGTGGTTATCTGGGTTAACGTTAGGGCTATTAGGGTAAGAGGAGACCATTTTTGGGGCATTTCTTTATATGTGTCTAGAAGGGTCACAAGGGAAGACATTGCCCATAGTAGGGTGGGGGCACAATGGCAAGGTGCCCAATAGGGGTAGCAGGTTCCTTTACCTCCAGCTCTAGCACCAACATCGCCCCACAGCAGTAGTATGGTCAGATGCACTACGGGCATTTGTATAACGTTTAGGATATACTTATGCCTCTAACACCTCAGGAGCTACTAGAAGTTGAGGGTACGTTCTCAATTTATGGGTCTAAGGGTAGGGTAATTTTTTATATGGAAGCGTTACACTCTTTTATTTCCACTAGATTTACACGAGTTGTCGGTCTTTTAGAGACGATCGACACTCACCTTATGTGTGTTGAGTCACCATTGGGTAGCGGGTCACTCATTCACTCGGTGTATAGATGGGTAAACATCTTGATTGGGAGACTAAGTCTAGCAGTAGACCTCCTAGTTCTAGATATGGAGGGATATTATGTTATTCTTATGATGAACTGGTTAGCCGGCTACAGAGCGATAGTAGATTACTACGAGAGGGTCATAGTGTTCTCCATTAGAAGGAATGAGATGCTCCTGGGGGCAATACATCTACCCAAGGGAGTATCGTGCACCCACTTATATTAAATTGAGGAGGAGACCTCGCAGGAGATAGTGGTACCGTTAGACTGGATTTCAGTGGTGAGGGAGTTTGAGGACGTATTCTAAGAGATACCCGAGTTCCCATCCATACGAGAAATAGAATTTGTCATCGATTTAGTACCGGGGATGAGATCGATTGCCAGAGCCTCGTACCATATGTCCCCTTCATAGATGAGGGAGTTAAGGGAGCAGAGTTAGCAACTCTTGGGTTAGGGTTTCATCTGATGGAGCACATCGTCATGGGGTGCGCCAGTGTTGTTTATGAAAAAGGGGGATGGTTCGCTTCACTTGTGTGTGGATTGCAGGGAGCTGAACAAAGTCACGATACATAATAAGTATTCCTTATCGAGGATTGATGACCTATTTGATCATTTGAGAGGGGCTGCCTACTTCTTAAAGATTGATTTGAGATCGGGTTATCACAAACTACGTATTTGAAAGGATAATGTTACCTGGGCCTCTTTCCTACCGTGGTATGGGTCATACGAGTTCAGGGTGATGCTGTTTTGGCTCACCAATGCACCAACAATGTTCATGGACCTCATGAACAAAGTATTCAGGGATTTTTTGGACCTGTTCATGATCGTGTTTATAGATGACATTTTGGTATATTCTCGTACTAAGGAGGAGCACGTAAAGTATCTGTGTAAGGTCTTGCAAACACTCTGGGACCATCAGTTGTATGCCATATTTGGGATGTTTAGGTTTTGTCTACGAGAGCTATAATTTCTCGGACATGGGTTTGCAGTGGATCTGAGTAAAGTGTCGATGGTGAGATAGTGAGGACAACCCATGACACCAACATAGATTCGTAGTTTCTTTGGTTTGATCGGGTATTATCAATGATTCATTAAAGAGTTCCCAAAGATTGTGTGTCCTTTGATGAACCTGCCTCATAAGGGTGTGCCATTTGTATGGAGTGATCACTATCAGGTAGCCTTTGATGAGGTTAAAGATAAGTTTACGTCAACATTAGTACTGACATTGCCAAGGAGTGGGGTGGAGTATTGGGTCTACACGAATACATATTGTAGGGACTTGGGGGTGTGTTACATCAGGAGGATATGGCTATAGAGTATGCATCCCAAAAGATTAATCCCCATGGGAAGAATTACCCCAACCACGACCTTGAGTTGGCAGCAGTCATTTTTTCTTTAAGGATATGGAGACATTATTTGATGGGAGAGCAGTTCACATTATTCACGGATCATAAGTCACTTTGGTATCTCTTTGCACAAAAGGATTCTGAATATGACGCAGAGGCAGTGGAAAGAATTTATAAAGGACTATCAGTTTGATATCTAATATCATCTTGGTATGGCTAATGTGGTGGGAGAGGCGTTGAACCGACGGCCTATAGGGGAGTTGGTAGAGGTTTGGAAAGCAAAGTGGAGTGAACTTCGGCACGACGATGAGATCTACAGAGCGTGTATAGATGTTTTGACTATCACTCTTGATATTGTGATGAGGGTAGTTAATGCTTAGACAGAGGATTAGTTCTGCCATGATCGAGTACGTCAGTTATCAGCCAAGGCTGCAGAGTCCTATTTGGTTATCTCAGAAGGGGGTCTACATTTTAATGGGAGACTTATAGTGCACGAGGATAAGGATATGAGACATGAAGTAATGACTGAGTCCCACGGTTCAAGATTTACGGTACATCCTGGTGGGGATAAGATGTACAAGGACATAAGGAGACAGTACTAGTGACCAGGGATGAAGAGAGACACAACAAAGTTTTTCTCAAAGTTTATTACTTATCATCTTATGAAAGTTGACCATCAGAGGCCCTCAGGGATGCTGAAGCCACTAGATATTACCACGTGGAAGTGGGAAAGCATCGCAATCAATTTTATTATAGGGCTACCGATGTCAAAGTGAGGTCACATTTCTATTTGGGTGAAAGTGGATCGACTGACCAAGGTAATCCATTACTTATCAATTTGTACCGACTATTAGACGATGCAGTATGCATAACTATTCATTTTAGAGATTGTTAAGTTGCACGGGGTACTTATGAATATTATGTCTGACAGAGACAAGATCTTCGTGCCCCATTTCTAGCAGAGATTTTAGGAGGCCATGGGTATAGACATGAGGTTGCGTATGACTTATCAGCCACAGACATACGATCAGACCGAGAGGGTGAATTAGATGTTAGAGGACAAGTTGAGGATGTGCATCCTAGATTTTAGGGGAGGATATGATCGATACCTTCCATTGGTAGAATTTGCGTATAATAACTCTTACCAATTAACTATTGGCATGGACCCATTCGAGGAATTTTATAGGAGGCCTTATCGTTCACCCGCCTACTGGCTAGAGGTGGCGGACAAAAAGCTATTGGGACCTGCGATGATACATGAGAATTCTGCCAAGATTGAACTGATTCGGGGACGTATTCGGAGAGCTCAATATTGGTAAAATAACTGTGCTCACATGGACCATAGACACGCCAAGTTGGAGGTTGGTGACCAAGTGTTAGTACCGGTGTCTCCTATGAAGGGGATCATGAGGTTCAGCAAGAAGGGTAAGTGAGCACAGTGGTACGTGGGTCCATTTCCTATGATTGAGAGAGTGCGATCAATGGCCTACAGATTTGGCTTACCAGAGCTTCTTTAGTGGATACATGACGTGTTCCATGTTTCATTGCTGAAGAAGTACATGAGGAGCGAGAGGGCTTTCTAGCATGTACCGCTTGAGGAGATTGATTTGCAGCAAAACGTCTCATATGAGGAGAGACCCATAGCTATTTTGGATCATAGAGAGCATAAGTTGCAATCAAAGGTGGTGCCATTGGTGCGAGTTCAGTGGGGACACCACAATGTTGAAGAGTCGACTTGGGAGCGGGAGGATGACATACGATAGTAGTATCTAGAGCATTTTACCGCAGGTATGTCCTAATTTTGTAGACAAAATTCCCTTGTAAGGGGGAAGTTTGTAATACCCCGTATTTTTTTACATTTTTGAAATTTAAATTAATTTGGAAAATAATTAAAAAATTTATTTGGAATTAATTAGGAAAAAACGTTTTATTTATATTATGCGAGTGGAGTAATTTAATGTGATTAATTGATAAATGTGACTGTTAGATATTAATCGAGAGTTATATACAATTAATATTATGGATGGAATTTACTCAGTGTAAATAGTAAATAATTGATGATTATTGACTTACGTCATAGCGAGTGATATGGGCGTATTTCATTATATCTCAATCGGGAGTCACGTGTAGACTAAATTAAAGTCGAGATAGAAAATGTATTCATAGTGACTCGAATGATAATTTAGAGGTCACGAATGATTCCAAAAAGATGAAATAGTTGGAATAGTATATCCGGGGGTATAGTTTGGGTCCCGGGTCAATTTTTGACCAAACCGGCACATATGGATGGCATTTTAGTCATTTGAAAATAGAGGTTAAGGGACCTACGAAATTTGGAGTCCTAAATATGATGATTAGAAATTGGGATTAGGGTTAATAACACAAAAGCTTAAAAGATGCCATTATAAAGAAGACACAAACCATTCTCAAAGCTTAAAGGGGTGTTCTTGATGAATTAAACTTTGTTCTTGCATCCTTATCCTCTAAGGAGGGTGGATTTGAAGAGAAGATTAGCAATCCATCATCACCATCATGAAATCCGACCCCATCTATTAAGGCAAGTGTTTATATACAATGTTTTTGAAGTTATAATACCCACATGTAGGGTTTTAATGTCTAGATCTGATTAAATCAATATTCTTGGAAGAAAGGATTGTATTTTTATGCATGATTGGGTAGGAATTGCATGTAGCATGATTTAATATATGGAGAGGGTTAATAATCGGAGGATACATGATGATTAATACGAATTAAATGTGGGTTTCTTAATTAATGCATGGGAAGAACACAAAACTAGGGTCTTTGAAGAGATTTGGAGTTTTTATTCGTTCTTGATTGAATTCTGTGAAGATATGATATGTTTCGAATGTTAGAAATCACCCTAATGCATGTAGGAATGGTTAGGAATAATTGGTTGTGATTCTGGTATAGTTTAATGTATGTTTGGTAAATGAATATAGTGGAAAAATGCATAAATTAGACAAAACTAGCCAAACTGAACCATGTCGAATCGATTCGGTCAGGGGCGAATCGATTCGGTTTACCAGAAACCTCAAAATTTTCCCCTTTGTCCTAAAATTTCTAAATCATTATCGTGGAAACTGTTGGGACTTTGTTAAAATAATAAAGAGGGACTTATTATATTGCAGTAGGCCTAGGTGCAGATATGATTTAGTCTTATTGAGAGAATTAAGACGTGAATGAATTGGGTTAAACTATATCGTAATTAATATGAGAGACGGGCAAAGAATTACGAAAATCTTGAATGAATTGACGTATAGACCAGTAGGGTAAGTTAAACTTAACCACTGAAATTATTAAAGGGGTAACTAAGATCCTTAGAGTTCTCTGAATACTCGAATAAATATGATAGTGAGGTAAATAGTAAAGTAATATGTATGGTGAGTATTCGAGAGAAATACACTACGTACGAGCATGATTACTTAGGTTGTATGTATACCTACTGATTTAATTATAGGTGGAGTAAATACGTATTATATACTTGATTAATAAGTTCGATGAGATATTTTGAACCATATTCGATGAGACATTCCGAACCAAGTTCGATGAGACATTCCTAATCATGTTCGAAGAGACTTTCTGAACCATGTTCGAGGGGACAATCCGAAGTAATAGTCCTTAATGTGTGATACGGGGACGTTATATAAAAAGTATACACTTATAGTATATATTTTGAGTGATATATATATATATATATATATATATATATATATATATATATATATATATATATATATATATATATATACGAATAATCTATGTGTGTGTAATAATAGACCATTATATGATATGTGCCTAAGTAGCGAATTAAGTAAATAAACTTAATAAAAAATTTAAAAGAGGACATGTAAGAATTGTCACTTAAAATGATATAACATATGAGAGACGTTAAATCAATTAGCATTATGTATGGGCGGTATGGGGACTTATAGATAGCGAATAGTCCAGTTTGATATTTATGTCTAGGTGTCTAAGTGGCTTGGGTAGCATGGCTAAGTGGTCTAAGTAGAAACGTTAGGCATGCATGATAGCTGAGAGGTGAGGAAAACTCAAAAGAGCATAAGTTAACCTAACATGAGTAATCAATAACTGATTTTTGAATTGTTATAAACTCTTGCTAAATATTTTCAAAAAATTTTGAGTTCTAACTCCTTGCTATAAAATATTTTTAAAATCTTTTAGGCATCCAACAATAGAGGCGCCAGGCTTGATATTCTGTTCGAGTGAGGCGCAGTTGCGACACTAATGGATGTTTGCAGAACTTTGCCTAGACTCTTCCATTATTCATTCTGATTTAGTGTAGGATATCGGTTTAGTATTTCATTATGGACATGTTGTCCTTCAGTACTCATTTAATTTTAGCTCTGACATTAGTTCATTTTCTATTTTGGATTATCAGTTTGTTTTGGATTTTATGGTCGATGATGATATCAGTATGTAATTTAATTATGATATCTTATAATGGTTTGGATTCTATATTTTGTGGATGGTTTAAGTTAGTTTTTTTACGTTTATTATTGTTGTATTAAATGCAAGATAAAATTTGGCACTGGCTTAATTAATTGATAGGTGATTAGTAATTAATATGGTTTTTCGACAGTGATGCTAAGAATGGACAATTTTTTAAATCCTATTATAATTTAATATAGGCCTGATCACCTAGTATTTAATTAGGCGGGGTGTCACACTAACTATATTTTTACACAAAATAATTATATAATTATATTCAATTAACTTTTCCTCGTTGAATAGATGAATTCCCAATTCAATTTTCCCCACTTCTCTCCTTCTCCAATGTCCAATTGCCCCCTTTTCTTCTTCTCCCAGGATCTTCATTCTTCTCTCTCTAGGGTTTCCTTTCTCAAGTGTGAAAATGATTCAACTTCGACCTAATCTTCCCCATATGCACCCTGACCCATGAAGCCCGAAATCATATTCAAATGTTCCAAAACCTAGACGAAGTTATAAACTAACTCATAATTCTTAAAACCTAATATTTTAAGGTCTAACCGAACAGTCCACATGCCCCACAAGTCACCAGAAACCAATCTAACAACAATTTGATATTTTTTACAGTTTCATTTATTTATTAAATAATTATTAGTTAATTAAATAATAATTAGTTCATTACTCTATTTTAAATTCACTTTAATCTCAAATTATAAACAAGATACCCAAATACGAAATAAAAAAATTACCGGCAACACCATACAATGAAGATAAATAAATACATAGATTCATTTATTAAATTTAGTTCCCTCAAAATTATGGGGTATTACATTGTTCAACCCTAAAGTAATGAATTTTGTCCTCAAAATTCAATTTTTTCTTATACTTCTACTAGGAAGTCTAAGAACATCTTGGCCATAGTGTCCTCACACTACTATAAGAAACTTACTCCTTTATGAACTAACACACCTAGCAATCTCTAGTCATAATTTGTGTTCGGCCACTGTTCTATCATAACTAATCGACATGTTGAACTACACCCTTATCTCATCGGCATAATTCTTTCGCCAATCCTGTGTTGTCTTTATCAGTGCTCGAATGAATGTCAACTTCTCTAAGGTATCCCAAATAATATCTTATCAAATCATCATGTTCTTCCCTGACTCTATCCACCTCTTGGTCAATATCACAGTATCCCATATAGTGCCTCGTGGGGTTCCATACCAATAGTCCCCTAATGACTATTGTTGTAAGAAAAATCCACAAGAGGTAAATGTTGTTCCCACCCATATTTGAGATCTAACACACACGCCCTAAGAATATCTTCCAAAATTTAGTTCACTCAATCATTTTGACCATGAGACAGAGGGTGAAATTCCATACTCAAGATCAACTGTACTCCCATAGACTCTTGAAATCCTCTCTAAAACTAATATATGAAAGTGCTATCTCGATTAGACACAATGTCACGTCGTACACCATGAAGTCATACAATATTTGAGACAAATAATTTGGCTTAATGCTCGATCGTGAAATGTATTCGTACTTAAAGGAAATGGTCCACCTTAGTTAGTATATCAACTATGACCCAAGATGAACCATGACCTATATTGGACATCCACAATCCCACTATTAAGTCCATGGATATCCTCCCCCCACTTCAACTCGGGAATTTCCAAATCTTTTAATTCCCTTGTAGGTCTTTGGTGCTCCACCTTTACTAGATGATAGCTGGCACACTTAGAAACAAATAATGCAACATACATATTCATCCGATTTACCAATACACACTGTGCATTTCATGATATATTTTTACCCTCTTGAATGTACAGTGAATCATGAACCATTTGCTTTGACTAAAATTGTCCTCCTCAACTCGGGATTATATGTCATAACTAACCACCCTCTAACTAGATGGTGTACCTTCTCCTGGAATAAGGAATCTTATGCATGTGCATGTATCACCCATGTCACCATGGTTGGTGTAATGATCAATACTCCTAATAATGCATTCGATAAATCTAAGCTATGTGTTGCAATGTACTATTCTTCTGACTCAATGCATTTGTTACCACATTCGATTTTCTAAGATGATACTAAACCAAAAGGTGGTAGTTTTTTATAAACTCGATCCATATCCTCAGTCTCATATTCAAATCTCTCTGTGTAAATAAGCACTAGAGAGTGATGCATCCATATGTACCAAATAATCAACGCCTTGGTAATGTAAGAATGGGTACGGCGGTGACTTTTTCTTGGATCTCCTAAAAATCTCTCTGACAATGTGTGCCCCACATAAACAGTACTCCCTTCTAAGTGAGGTGTGTTAGGGGTCTAAAAATCTTCGAGAATCCCTGAATGAACCTCATGTAGTTTCCTACCATAGCCAATAAACTCCTAACTGCATTAGGCCTATGGGATTTACCCACTCTACATCTACAGATACCATGCTAGGATATACTAAAATCCCTACCTCAAATATGACATGGTTAAAGAGTTGTACCTCTCGAATTTAAGATCCACACTTGGAGAACGTAGTGGATATCTTATGTTCCCTCATTGTCAGCAAACAAATTTCAAATGCTTTTCGTGTTCCTCCATGAATTGAGAGTAAATAAAGAGTTCATGAATAAACATGATGCAAAACTTATCCAAAATAGTTAAAATATTCTACTCATTAGATCCATGAATCCTACTAGCACATTGGTCAACCAAACGGCATAACTCATCACTCATACAATCAGTATCGCGTCAGAAAAGTCATCTTCATGATGTCCTATTCCCAAATATAAAAATGATGATACCTTGGGAGCAAGTTAATCTTTGAAAAGGATGATGTACCACTCATATAGTCAAAATAGATGATTGATATTTGACAACAAATACTTGTTCCATATCGTACCTTTTTCAGCTCAATATAATTCATGCCTAACTGAAATGAACCATCCTTCTTCATCACAAATAACACTAGAGCTCACCACAAAGATCTACACCCGTATATAAAACCTTATCTCAATAACTTTTGAATCTTCTCAGGAAACTCCTCTATCTCTAATAGAGACATATGATATGGTGATTGCATAATGGGTTTTGTTCCCAATGCTATATCTATATAAAATTCTACGTCTCTAGAGAGTGGTAACCCAGGAGCCTTGTCCCCAACATTCGTAAACTTCTTGGACAATTGGTGTTGATCCTAATGATACGATGTCCTTCTCAGATGAAGTCACATCCATTCTTATACAAATGTTTTCTAGGTTCTCCCGTAAGCCTAGGCCTAACTATAAATATATTCCCTGCCCCAAAAAGGCAATCGTAAGGACCTACCCCGATAGTCGATATAATCTTAATACATATAGCTACTATTTAAAGACAAATAGTAATAATCAGAAGACAACATGTCTATATGAATAAAGAAGCTAAATACCTAGCTGACAAAAAATTTCCACATCTCTACTCTCAAGATGTAAAGAAGCCCCCTGCTCAATGGGGTATCCACATATAGATAAATTTTCGAGATAAATGTAATATATCTCAAAATCTTAATAAACACAACTAATAAAAATGACAAATCATTGAAGTCTAATTAATACTCCTAATCTTGAGTCATAAGCACGACCTTAACCATTCCCCTGTGATATCTCAAACAACTAGTTGTCCTAAAGTATCTCATAGTAAGTGGCCTCAATCACCTAAAAGGTAAAATTTTCCTTTAAATGAATTAACGAAATGACAACCCCACTAACGGCCTGTAACACCCCGTTATTTTAAGGGTCATTTATAAATATTATACAAAATTTAAGTAATATTATAATTTTATTAATCAGGATATTGGTATTATATTTATTTTTATTTGAAATCGAATCAAACATTTAAATTTAAATTACTTTTGGACATTTTATAATGGTTTAAATATGTAAAGTTGATAAATTTTGAATTAAAGGACAATATAGTAATATGCATTAGCTTAGTCTCCAAGATAGGGTTTGAGAGATGGGTTACATAAGGAATACTATGGGTGATTATAAGGAAAAGGAGATGAAAAATAGAGGTTAAAAACGAAATCCAAAGAGGCAAAAACGAGAGGAATGCGAAGAGCCAATTTGTAATGTTTAAATCTTCTTTTTTGAGTGCATTCGGATGAGATTTAAGAAAAATCCAAAACACATACCTGACTCAATTTTTTGTGTAGAATCCAAATCTGAAGTCGGATTGGCAGTTTGAATAATTTTTGGATCTTATTGTTCTGGATTTTTAAAATAGGACTATTTGGAGTTATCTTGTGTTAGGGCTAGAACATGATTTGAATATTTTCGCTGGAGGACCCTGATGGTGCGATAAGATTTTGAGGCTGAATTTATGTGGAAATTCTTGCAATGATTTTAAGGTATGGGGTTTTATGAAATATGCTCCTTAATCTTGCGAGTGTTATTCCCTTTGAATTCATGTCTAATTGAACTCATATTTGAATTGTTAAATTCTTGAAAATCTGGAAAAATATTTGTTGAATTATTTTAATTAATGTGGTATCTTAATGTTGTTGTTGAGCACGTTGTCATGAGATTTTAATATGGCAAGGATGTTGGGCATCAGCCAAAATTCCTGCTTCCCGGGCTATGTCTTGAAAAAGCATATGCGAATGGGGTGAGGCCTGGTGACCCGATTAATGTGTTATTGAGAAATTTATTGATAAATTCTTTGACTTTTGAATTTGATTTGAATATTCGTACTCGTGTTATTACGCTTTATTCATCGTTTATATATTTGTTGAGCATCTTTGTTGTCGTATTGTATACTTCCCCATATTTTCTTTTAGTTGGCAGGTTTGCGTGGATTTGAGCGCTATAAACCAATTGGGATGATTTTAGCATGGATTATTTTGGGAAGAATATTTTTTGGAAGATTTGTATTATTTTATTGTGTTGTACAAATCATTGGTGATTTATATTATTTTGAGAGACTTTGTTGTATTGAATTTCAAGATTGAGATTAGTGGTTTCGTTTATATTGTGGGATTTTTTTGAAATAGTGGTTTCAATTAAATATATTTTCTTTGGAGATAGAAATTTTTTGAGGACGTGTTAGTCATCGTGGTGAGGATGTTTAAAATTAATTTGCGGACTTTAGTGTGTGATTTTGGAAAATATAATCAAGTAGCATTTTATTTTGACCGTTAGGTTTCGTCGAATTTTGAGGACGAAATTCCTTTTCAAGGGGAGAAGTATGTAATACCCGTTATTTTAAGGGTCATTTATAAATATTATACAAAATTTCAGTAATATTATTATTTTATTAATCAGGATATTGACATTATATTTATTTTTAGTTGAAATCGAATCAAACATATAAACTTAAATTAGTTTTTGGACATTTTATAATGGTTTAAATATGCAAAGTAGATAAATTTTGAATTAAAGGACAATATAGTTATATGCATTAGCTTAGTCTCCAAGACATGTTTTGAGAGAGGGGTTATATAAGGAATAATATGGGTGATTATAAGGAAAGGGTGATGAAAAAGAGAGGTTAAAAACGAAATCCAAAGAGGCAAAAGCGAGAGGAATGAGAAGAGCCAATTTGAAATGTTTAGATCTTCTTTTTTGAGTGCATTCAGATGAGATTTGAGAAAAATCCAAAATACATACCCGACTCAATTTTTTTGTGTAGAATCCAAATCTAAAGTTGGATTAGCGATTCGAATAATTTTTGGATCTGCTTTTTCTGAATTTTTAAAATAGGACTATTTGGGGTTATCCTGTGTTAGGGCTAGAACATGATTTGATTGTTTTCTCAAGAGGAACATGATGGTGCCATCAGATTTTGAGGCTGAATTTATGTGTCAATTCACGCAATGATTTTAATGTATGGGGGTTTACACAATATGCTCCTTAATTTTGCGAGTGTTATTCCCTTTGAATTCATATCTAATTGAACCCATATTTCAATTGTTAAATTCATGGAAATCTGGAAAAATAATTGTTGAATTATTTTGATTCATGTGGTATCTTTATGTTGTTGTTGAGCACATTGTCATGAGATTTTAATATGGCACGGGTGTTGGGCACCCGCCAAAATTCCTACTTCCCGGGCTATGTCTTGATAAAGCATATGCGGATGGGGTGAGGCCTAGTGACCCGGTTAATGTGTTGGTGAGAAATTTATAGATAAATGATGTGAGATTTGTATTTGATTTGAATATTCATACTCGTGTTATTACACTTTATTCATTGTTTAGATATTTATTGAGCATCTTTCTTGTCGTATTGTGTACTACCCCATATTTTCTTTTAGTCCACATATTTGCGTGGATTTGAGCGCTATGGACCAATTGGGATGATTTTAGCATGGATTATTTTGGGAAGAATATTTTTTGGAAGATTTGTATTATTTTATTGTGTTGTACAAATCATTGGTGATTTATATTATTTTGAGAGACTTTATTGTATTGAATTTCATGATTGAGACTAGTGATTTATCTTATTTTATTGTTGGATTTAGATGATATATACCTTTTTACTTGTGGATTTGTTTAGGTTTACCGATAGTAGCGCTCCGACCCCTCTCCCCAGGCGGGCAGGGTGTTACACGACCCTGCTGACATTTTTTTTGTAGTTTTTTTACTAAAACTTTCCTCTTTAGGCCTGTTCTCATTGGTCGAACTCCCCTAGTTAATGTTTACATGGTTCTACTATACATAGCATATCATATGGTTTACTATGGAAACATCTTATGTTTGGTCCCTCTATGTGGTTTCTTTTTCTAATGAGGTCCTCACTATCAGGATCGACACTAATATATCTTTAATCAATTGGTCTAATTTTTCCTTTATCTTCCCACTCATAAGAATATGTTTCCTTCAGATAGTTTTGATGGTCTTACTAATTCCAAAAGGTAACTTCCACTACCTAATCAAAAGTGATGAATCTCTCAATTGCATATTCCAAAATCGTCGCATAAGATTTATGCTAACCCGAAAAGACTTCTCAAACTGTAACTAAAATTAGGAATAGTCTTCTTCTCTTTCATATCAATCCGTCCCAGTACAGAAAGAGAAATATAATTGAACTTTTACTCATGATGGCTACCATGAAGTTATACGGACAGGGTCTCTAACTCTTACTCATTTTTTAGCAACGGATGTTGAGGGGAAATATTTCCACCCAAACTATCCACTAAGAAGATTCCAAACGCCTCATGTTTAATGATCCCTAACTCATAATCAATAATGACTTCATGCATGGTACATCTAACAAGATAAATTCATACAAGTAACCCTCCCAATACACTTCGATCTCTACGATTTGGTCATTTGGAACAATGGCGCCAATCTTCTAAATGGTCACCGTTACAGATAATACAATTCCTAAATGGTAAGGCTCTAAAATATCAAAGAAAACTATGCGGAATGTGATGGACGCACTTAAGATCTTGGGGACACTAGAAACTTAATTTCTTTAATACCAACTGTGACACCTCATAAAATTTTAAGGGCCCATAGCCCTAGGGTGAAGATCCAAAATCACTGGCCAGACCATATGATAACATAGCTGGCAATGTGGAGCTCACTAAAGTATGCTGATATTTGGAAGATTTGGAGAAAAATAATGGAGAAGAAATGGTGTGGTTGTGCTCGAGAATGTAAATAAAACAACCTAATGAAACGGGATAAAAAGGAGACTAAGGAATAAAATATGATTAAATAGTCTCTAGACCTGGTAAAGGATATAATGAAACATCTAAGTGTGAGTATGATCACATCGCTAGGGTGCATTGCATGGTAGTTTCATTTATACTAACTAAATTATTAAATGTTTTCTGGATTGTTAAAATATGTATTATATGTAAAGTATTTTTGTAGAAAATGTATAGCTTCATATTACCCACCCTACTGAGTGTTCGCTCATCCACTTCTTTTTGTATAAAAAACCCCACCCCCACCCCAGGTACATCGAGTACAACATCGTTAGAGGTTTTGTTACTGTCTTGAAATTTTGCTTTAGAAACATTGGAATATGGTACATTTAAGCCTTTTATTCGGGACTTTGGCCACATGATATAATAATACCGGGATAACTATGATTTACTTATTATTTAATTAGTATTATCGGATTAATTAAACCTTTACAAATAAACCTTGAAAATTAACTTAATTACATACAGTGATCATTTTCTTTCTCAAATTAAAATCAATAATTTAATCCGTAACAAATGGTGCAATTCAAGGGTTTTTCTTGAATAATAAAATTGGAATTTTTCCCTCCCCGTTTAACTCCTTGATTCACAGGTTGACCCAACAGGGACCCAAACTCGGGTCGGGGCGTCACAAATGAAATTAGAGCAATAGGATCCTCGGGTGTGATGGAATGTTTACACTTTCCTACTATGTTTCCATATACATTTTAGCATAGTGTCTGCTTTAGTTACTGTCTAAGTAAATCTCTTCCACTATCACTATCACTTTCAGTTTGTATCATTGTGTATTAAACTCTCATTTCTTATGTATATGCCTCCACGTCGTGATGTGGCTAGTGGGTTGAGTAATATCGAGCTTAGATGCATGGATCAAGCCATGCGCTAGCTTGTAGACTCCTTCATGTAACAATCGGGGTTCAATCCTAGTAAAACGATTGAGAGTACTACCCTCACCTCTATCCTAAAGGAGTTCATGAGGCTATACCCATGCCCCTTTAATGGGGAGTCTGGCCTCGATGTTACCGAGGAGTGGCTCGATGAAATAACTCGAGTCATAGTGATTCTTGACGTGCTAGCTGGTCAAAAAGTCAATATAGCAACATTACAGCTTATAATGTAGGTACAACACTGGTGGAGAGACGACTTTGCTAGTACAATAGAGACCATAGACTGGGGTAGATTCAGACTTTCCTTCCTTGACTAGTACTTTCCCCAGGCATTTAAGGATGCTAAGGACGAGTTCCTTCATCTCATATAGGGAAATACTTCCATGAATGAGTACTTGGTCAAAATTGAAAGCTTGCGTAAGTATGTGGACGTAGTATAAAGAGATACGACAAGATGTTGAGGTTATATATTAAAGGCCTTAACCTGGGTATAAGATGAATTTTGGCAGGTATGGATCTGCCAAACTTCAGGTCAACAGTTAATATGGCTATCAGGTTGAAGTTAGATGTTAAGGATGGAAAGGCCATCAAGGAAAAGAAGAGAGAACCCAATGGGTCCTAGAGCGAAGATCATAACAAGTCCAGGAGCCGGGCTCAGTTTTTTTTATGAGTAAAAGGCCACTATGGTGGTTAGTTCTTCATTCTCTTAGTGTACCAGAGATCAGGTTCCTATATCCCCCACTGAGAGGACTTATTTTTCTTATGCGTCCCACGATAACTTCAAGAGGGATTGTTGTAATACCCCATAATTTTTAATGACTTTTAAAATGAGTTATATTTTAAATTAATGGATTAATTGGATTTTATTAATAATTAATTCATTGGCATTTTATCTGAATTGAGGATATTAAAATGTATGATTCTGAATATTACTTAAAGATATTTAGGTAATATATGAATGTGATGATTATTGATAATTATTGTTCGGTAATTTGGATTTTTAGTCAGACGCGGTATGGGACGTGTCGGGACTAATTTGTTAAATTAAAAAGGAAATTTATTTTCTATCAACCTTATAGTCATTTTTATTGCGTATTTGCATCCGGAAGGTTTGAAATAGTCAGAAAAGTCTATTTGGATGTTGAAATTGGGTCTCGGGTCATTTGGAAATGAAAAGACAACCCAAAAGGGCATTTTAGTCATTTTTATGGGGGGATGAATAGTGATTTCGGATTTTTGTCCTATTATAAGTATTTGAAGATTAAGTGTATGTGGGTTATTAATCTCATCTACACAAATTAGAGAATCCATCTTCCTAGAGAGAGTAAAAGGTTGCTCGGGAAGAGAAGAGTTTACTTGGGAAGGAGAAGAACTAAGAACCAAGGGTCACCACCACTAACCACCACCGGAGGTTGACCGGAGAAGGGAGAACCACCTGAGATATACTACACCAAAGGATCAAACCTTCATTAGAGACAAGTGTTTGATAATGGCAATCTAAGTTTGTATATTGTCCATGTTAGAATAGTTATTAAAAGAGATGATTTTTCATGTTTGGAAGAAATAATGGAGTTGTTAAATGGATTTCTGGAAACTGAAAATATATGGCAATGAAACTCATGATGTAGGTATTTAGTAATCCATGAAATAATCATGAATCTGTTGAAGAAATTATGAAAACCATTGATGTGTTCTTGAAGATATTATGTTGATAATTTTCTGGAAAAAGTGGATATAAACATGCTTTTGATTCGATCTCTTGATGATTCTAGGATGTTAGATGATTAGAAATCATTTATATATGTTGGTATAGCATGTATTAAGGATCATAAGTCATTTGGGATGTTAATATGGAGGCTTGAATGATCTAAAATGACTAAACCCGTAGTTGCAGAAATGCAGAAAAACTGGGTTGTTACCCCTGCCTTCGATTGATCGACCTCCCCAGGATTGTTAACGTTGTTTCTTTTTAATGTTGATTCTTATCCCAAAACTTTGGTAGATCTTTGGTGATTATTAATTAGATATTATGGGACTTATTTAAGATCAGTAACCCTAGATAAGATTTGAATTCATTTGATTGGGATTTAATTGATGAAAATAATGATAATTAATTTAAAGGAATTTCGGTTGTTAGATTCATTTGTTGGATTCTAATTGCTATGAATGAGGATTTAAGATAGGACCAGTAGATGTGATGGAATATAACACCTGGGTATCCTTAAGTTTACAAGAGGGTTTAATCCTAAGTGAAATAAGATGTGTTTATAAGAGATTTGAAACGATCGGTTTTAACCATAATTAAAGGGAGAGTTTAATTCGTAGTACTTTGGGAAAGATGACGATATGGACCAGTAGGATATTAGTGATTTCTTACTGAATATATGTTGAGGAAAAACCTATTTGAACCTTGAATATTGAGTGAGGCTCGGGGATAATTAAATTAAGAAGTAAAGTTATGATATTTAATACGTGGGATTTAAAGAGATATAACGCTACGTATGGGAATCATCTAAGGGTAATATGAGTACCTTGTTGATAGTATATTATAGGTATGATAATGCCTATTTGATTGATTGATGATTATGTGTATGACATACCTGGCTTACTTGCTATCGACGGGAGGTTTACACGTGAGGGCAGTCATATCTTGATGAATCCATGGGATCTTTGATTTGTCGCTCAAGAACATAGGTCTATGAAAGACTTATCGGGGAGTTGATAAGTCCACCGACTGTGGGAACATAGTTATGTGCGTGACCCATGGATACGAGAACTATGTTCGCCTCCAATTTGTTTGTTGCTGTTTGTGGTTTGAGGAATCCTTACCGAACCTTTTTGTGGCACCCCGACTAATTAAATACCGGGTAGCTACTCCTTTATTAAATTAATTCAAAATGCCAAGTTGCCTCAGTTAATAGCATCACTGTCGAAAACCTTTTAAAGATTACTAACCACCTAGTATTTAAAAAGTAATTTGCCAAATTTTAATTTAAGTCTGATTAACATGCAACAAGTGTAAAGAAGAAATAAATAACACCATTCACCATACTGAAGTAAAATGAATAACCATCACAATAGAGTAAATAAAGTCTGGAGGAAAACTCCCCACTACAATCCCATAACTGAAATGAATAACCGAATACTGAAAAAATACATGCTAAAGTCTGAGAACTGAAATGTAAAAGATGTCTCTAAATAGAAATGGGCAACATGCCCTACAACTGATAGATAGTGACTCTGGAATCCAAAAGATAGAAGCGTCTACATGCAAATCCCTGTAGCTTCCACAACCAGCTACATCTCGTCACCTGAATGAGTATCCTATGCTTGGTGTCCCTGTGGCTGGGCACCTAAAATGGTTTTACAAGAAAAAGATTTGAAAAGCAAACGGGCCAGAGCCCGAATGTGGAGTTATATTTTTAAAAACCTTCAAGTGCTTTAAAAACATTTAAAACATTAAATGCAAAGTACATGTTAGGACGTACACTCACATGATATTCTCACCTCTCGTCTAACTGTGAACTCCTAACGTAAGTACCCATCTACAATGATATAAACCACTAGCTAAGTAAAATCATAACCAGCTAGACTGTAATAGTTCCTACCCTTATTACCCGGTCCTATTAACATATAACGCTCGTAATTAAATAGGGATTTAATGTAAACTCAGATGCTCAATATGCAATATATTTCTCTATCAGCTAACTCATTATGTTTCTCGGAACAATACCGTAATTATTTATACAACATTAACATGAATGTTCTCATTAATTAAGTGTATATTATTCACATCATAAATATACAATACAAGCACCCTGAGAACTAAGCTGCGGTGCACACATACTCTGCTATCCATCCCGGTACATCACGTACATAAGGATCACACATTCCGAATCTCTCAGGAATAGTTCAGATAACACAAATCACAAATAGTGGAGGCGAACACAATCACATCACATGGGTCACGCACATACCTACGCTCCCATGATCAGCGGACTTATTAACATCCCAATAAGTCTTTCTCTGACCTATGTTCATTGAGGTAACAGTCTATATCCCCCCCGTAGGCACACAAGGATTAGAGGGTCCTAAGCGAACGCAACCTCCCGTGATAGCAAGTATGGTAGGTATGTCATACACACAATTCATATACCAATACTAAGTAAACACACATCTTAGTAATACAGTATTTTAATCGTAGTACATATTGCACTCTCGTACTAACTATAATTATTACAATTTGTACTATTCCGGTTTGTAATCATACGCGCCATAATTGCTCACGTCGTAGTAGACACTCACGTCTCAACCTAAACCGTCCATTTAATACAACTCTCGTATGTAAATTCCTTCTCATAAATACCCAAATGTCCCGATTCTATCATTACTACATCTACATAATGATATCTATATCCTCGAATAAGTTTACGGAACTCCAAAAATCAAAACAGTCCAAAATGGCCCAAACTGCCAGCTCGTTAGAAGTCTCGTTCGAACGAGACTGTTCGAACGAGTTTGGACTGTCAGCTCGTTAGAAGTCTCGTTCGAACGAGGCTGTTCGAACGAGATCCAGTTCGTTCGAACGAACTGTCCCTTCTAACGATATCTCATTCGAATGAGATATCGAACGAAATCACTATTCGTTAGCAATGACTGCTCAACTCGTTAGAAGCTCGTTCGAACGAGTTCGTTCGAACGACCTGGGGACTGCTTCTAACGACTGACCACTTTCGGCCCAGATTTTTCCCCAATTCGTTTTCATCCATTTTAACACCTCAAATCTTCTAAACTAAGTCCCAACCAATCGTTTAAAGGTCTATAATCAATACTAAACATATATAGTCACATCCTAACATGTTTTTAAGGGATCAATCCATCCTAACATCAATTTAATTTACAAATTTCTACATTTTTTCCCAATATCTCAAGAACATGAACCCTAACTTTATATCATCATCAAATCCCAGAATTTAATTCATTTTAATTTCTCCTAATCACAGTTATTATGAGGGAAATCATCTACCTATCATAATACATGCAATTCTCTTCCAAATTTTCAAGTTCTAAACTCCAACTACATGGGTTTTCATTTAATCTTTCAAGAACAATCAAAATTCTTCAATTTCTAACATGGAAAGGACATTCTCTGAATTTAAATGGAATAAAGTTACTTGCCTTGGTTTGATTTCTGATTTTGGTGTAGGTTTGATGAAGTTTTCTGCAGAAATTCCTTTCTCCAAGCTCCTTCTCCAATGGTGGCTTAAGGTGGCTAGGGTTTGATTTGGGGAACTTAGAAAACCTAAATGATAACCTACGTAGCCTTCTAAGTTAATATGGGTTGGTTATGGGCTTAGTGGGTCAAATCCAAATCAGATTTAATTAACTAATTTTCGTCACTTTTAATTCCTCAAAATGTAAAATTACCAAAATACCCTTTAAGTTGCCGGTATGGCCTAAAAATATCACGGGACCCAAACTATACCCTCGGCTAGTGTTTTCTGACTATCTCGACCCTTCCGGACGCGTTGGCGCACTCAAAACGACCATACGGATTATACATTTTAAATTCACTTTTATTATCAAAATATTTCACCGTGACGCGGCGGTCCCACGCGTCTCAACAAAATTTATAAAATGTCGTATATAAATCTCACGACAACTTTTATAATACCAAATACATATATCAAAACACGTATGCACATAATCAAATACCAAATCGCATCTCATTAGTATTTATAACCCGGATTAATTTCCAATTAATACGCATTTAATTAATTAAACCCAAAAATAAATATAGCCAAAAGTACGGGGTATTACATACTTCCCCCCTAATAACTGAATTTCGTCCCGAAATTCGAAACTAGAAAGTACCTGCCAAAAATAACTCTGGATAACGTTCGCGCATCTCATCTTCGCGCTCCCATGTGGACTCTTCGACATTGTGATGTCGCCACTGAACACGCACTAACGGGACTATCTTTGACCGCAGTTTCCTCTCGCTTCGGTCCAAAATAGCAATTGGCCCCTCCTCGTAGGAGCTATCCGGCTAGAGATCGATGTCCTCCACAGCAATGTAAGAATGGGCCAAATTATCTCTAAGGTATTTCCTCAGTGAGGAAATATGGAACACGTCGTGAATCGGATGCAAGTGCTCCGGTAGTCCAAGTCTACACGTAACCGGTCCGATCCGCTCAATGATAGGAAACGGCCCCACATACCTCGGTGCCAACTTCCCCTTCTTCCCGAAACGCATAATCCCCTTCATCGGAGATACCCTGAGCAAAACTTGGTCCCCCACTTGGAACTCTCTGAAAAACCTCTTCGCATCAGCATAACTCTTCTGCCTGTCTTGAGCTACCCGAATGCGACTCCGAATTAACTCAATCCTTACCGAAGTATCCTGAATCACTTCCGGCCCAAGTAGTTTGTTGTCCCCCACTTCTAATCAACATGCTGGGGAATGACAAGGCCTACCGTACAATGCCTCAAACGGAGCCATGCCAATAGTGAACTGATAGGAGTTGTTGTAGGCAAACTCCACCAGTGGAAGGTACTGCTCCCATCTACCCCCGAAGTCAATAATGCACATGCGTAGCATGTCCTCCAACATCTGATTGGTGCGCTCTGTCTGCCCATCGGTCTGCGGATGATAAGCCGTACTCAACCGCAATCCTGTGCCCATGGCCTCCTGGAAACTCTCCCAAAACCGCGAAACAAATATCTTATCTCTGTCAGACACGATATTTAGGGGCACACCGTGAAGTCTCACAATCTCTGAAATGAAGAGCTGGGCATACTGTCCCGTGGTGTAGTCACTCCTTACGCGTAAGAAGTGAGTGACCTTGGACAACCTGTCCACAATTACCCAAACGGAGTCGTGTCCCCTCTGCGATGTAGGTAACCCCGTGATAAAGTCCATGGATATGCTCTCCCACATCCACACCGGGACCTCCAACGGCTGTAGCAATCCTGCTGGTCTCTGATGATCCACTTTTACAAGCTGATAAGTGGCGCATTTCGAAACAAACTCAGCGATATCTCTCTTCATACTGCTCCACCAATACTGCCGTCTCATGTCTTGGTACATTTTGTCCCCTCCGGGATGTACCTCGAACCGTGAGCCGTGCGACTCTGCCATCACTTCGTGTCGCAATTCCTCTCCTTCCGAAACTACCAATCTCCCATTGACGCGTAATCCCCCGTCTGAGTTAACGGTATAGGATTCGGCTCCCTCTGCTAGTAATCGAACTATCTGCTCCTGACAGAATGAGTCATCGGCCTGTGCCTGTACTACCTTCGTGACAATCTGTGGTGTAACGGTCATCACAGACATGAAAGATCGGGCCACTGCATCCTGGTGTCCCAATTCCTTCCACTTTGCTTTCCACACCTCTGCCACCTCATCTGCTGGCCTACGGTTCAACGCGTCTGCTACCACGTTAGCCTTACCCGGGTGGTACTGGATGTCGAACTGGTAGTCTTTTACAAACTCAATCCACCTACGTTGCCGCATATTCAACTCTTTATGCGTGAACAGTTACTGTAGAGACTTGTGGTCCGTGAACAGTTGGAACTTCTCTACCAAAAGATAGTGCCTCCAAATCCGTAGGGAAAATGCCACCGCTGCCAACTCCAAATCATGCGTGGGGTAATTCTTCTCATGAGGCTTAAGCTTACGGGAAGAATAAGCTATGGCCTGTCTCTCCTGCTGCAATACACCTCCAAATCCTTGCAAAGACGCGTCCGTGTAAACCAAATACTCAACTCCCGGTCTCGACAATGCTAACACAGGTGCTGAGGTCAATTTGTCCTTCAATTCATCGAATGCCAACTGACAGGAATCACTCCAGATGTATGGCACACCCTTACGAGTAAGATGTGTCAAAGGACCCGCTATCTACGAGAAACCCCGAATAAACCTCCTGTAGTATCCTGCTAGACCCAAGAAACTACGAATCTCTGTTGGTGTCGTGGGCTGTCCCCACTCCCTCACCGCTGATAGCTTCCCCGGATCAACAGATATCCCTTGGTCGGAAATAATGTGACCCAAGAACTGGACTTCCTTCAGCCAAAACCCGCACTTCTCATATTTTGCATACAACTCGTTCTGACGGAGTGTCTGCAAAACCTGCCTCAAATGCCCGGCGTGCTCCTCTTCTGTCTGAGAGTAAACCAGAATGTCATCAATGAAGACAATGAAAAACTGATCTAGGAAATCCCTGAACACTCTGTTCATCAAGTCCATAAACACTGCTGGAGCGTTGGTCAAGCCGAAAGGCATAACTTGAAACTCGTAAGAACCATATCTCGATTAGAACACAGTCTTCAAGACATCCTCCTCCCTGATACACAACTGATGGTATCCCGATCTCAAGTCAATCTTCGAGAAGAAAGAAGCTCCTCTCAACTGGTCGAATAAGTCATCGATTCGAGGCAACGGATACTTATTCCGTATCGTGACCTTATTTAACTCTCGGTAGTCCACACACAATCTCAGTGAACCATCCCTCTTCTTCACAAACAAAATTGGAGCGCCCCAAGGTGAGGTACTCCTTTGAATAAAGCCTTGTCCCAACAGCTGCTCTATCTGATCCCGTAACTCTCGCATCTCAGCTGGAGCCATACTGTACGGTGCGCGTGCTATAGGTCTCGTACCCGGTAGTAAATCTATAACGAAGTCTATCTCTCGACTGGGTGGTAAGCCTGGTATCTCCTGAAACACATCCGAATATTCCCTGACTACTGGGATAGAATCTAAAGGAATCACTACCTCCTTAGAGGTATCCTCCTCAATATAATACAGATGAGCGGTCGATCCTCCCTCTGGGTGAGGCATCGCCACTACAAACATCTCTTGCCCCGGAATGGCAAAAACAATGCTCCCTCTGAAGCAATCAATCATGGCCCTATATGCTACGAGCCAATCCATACCGATGATCACATCGTGAACATGCATATCTAATACTAACATGTCCGCCGGTAATATCAAACCACCAATCTCTACCCCCACTCCCCGGCATATAAAGAAAATAAGTGACCCATTCCCCAATGGTGAGTCGACACACGTCACTTTGCTCTCTTCCGTAGCTAACAATCCTAAAGCTTTCGCGAAGTGTGTAGCTATAAAACAATGTGTAGCACTCGTATCAAATAATACCCGACCCATGGTGCCATGGATAGGAAACGTACCCTTGATCGCGGGCGGCGCCTGTGGAACTGCAGCCTGGTGGACGTTATAGACACGTCCATACTATAGCTGCCCCTGCTGAGATGGGACTGCTGGAATGGGTGGCAGTGCTGCCATCTGTGGCGGTGCGGGAAGAGCGGCGGGAAACATAGGCCTCTGTGGCTCCTGGCGAGCACCCAGCTGCTGCTGCTGTGGGGCCCTTCCCCTATCAGGACAATCCTGCTTCTTATGGCCAGTCTTGCCACAAAAAAAGCACTTCCCTCGGAAGTTCCCTCCCCTCTGCCCCTGCTATCCCCGGCCCTGGTGGCCGTTATCGTTCCTCCCTTGGCCCTACTGGCCCTGATGAAACTGCTGCCCATTCTGCCCCTGTTGGCCCTGATGGCTATTTGGACCCTGATGGCCCTGACGGAAACCTCCCTGCCCCTGCCTGTAGTTCCCTGACCGAAACCTCTTATTATCCCCCTGCTGGGAGCCCTGCTCATTCTGTCTCTGCCCCTGACCCGATTGTGCCCCGCTGGCACCATGTCCTCTGGTCCTGCCCTGATGGCTAGACTCCCCCGACCTCTTACCCTCGGCCATATGAAAACGGTGGTCCTGGAAGTGCAACAATGCAGCGTTAATCACATCAGAATAGGTGGCCAACGATAGGTTCCCTAGCAGATGCTGACGGATTCTCCAAGTCAACCCGTCGGTGAACTTCTCAATTTTCTTCTTCTCTGTTGGTATCTCGTCTGGAACGATGTTCAACAGATTCGTGAACTCGGCCTCATACTCGGCCACTGTCTTACCCTCCGCCTCAGACTCATCAGCTTCCTCCTCATTTCTGTATAAACTGCGGATGGAAAGTACTTGCGGTCGAACCGCACCCAGAACTCCTGAATCGTGAGAGCATCCCTCTCCTCCGCGGTGGTAATGGACTCCCACCACTGCAGTGCAGATCCAACCAGCTTGAAAGTAGCTAGCACCTGCTTCTGAACATCAGTGCACTCATGCATTCTCAAGTGCCTCTGCATATCCTTCCTCCATTGGCTCGAGACTACCACATCTGAGCTACCTGCAAACTCTGGCGGATGCGCTTTCTAAAAGGCGTCACGTACACGCTCCCAAGAAGACGAGAATGCATTTGCCTGTACCGGCGCGACAACCGGCGCCTGAGGTGGTGCCTGCTGAATCACGGCAATCGCGGCATTTACCGCTTGGGCTACTATAGCTGCAACCTCAGCGGCGTTCATCATACCCTGAACTGGAGCGGGCTGGGGTTCGGGCGTTGCATCCCTGGGAACTCGTCGTGCACGTCGTGGAGGCATCTGAAATAAGAACAAAGTTTATAAGTTCGCTGTTTATAAACTTAAAATAGCCGAAGAACGAAGCATACACAAAAAGAATACAACAGTCCTAAAATATAGGGCTCTATATCAAAGAAACGTAGAGGAAACATAATAGCCGTACAGAACCTAAAGGACACTAGAACCTGATGCTCTGATACCACCTGTGGCACCCCGACTAATTAAATACCAGGTAGCTACTCCTTTATTAAATTAATTCAAAATGCCAAGTTGGCTCAGTTAATAGCATCACTATCGAAAACCTTTTAAAGATTACTAACCACCTAGTATTTAAAAAGTAAGTTGCCAAATTTTAATTTAAGTCTGATTAACATGCAACAAGTGTAAAGAAGAAATAAATAACACCATTCACCATACTGAAGTAAAACGAATAACCATCACAATAGAGTAAATAAAGTCTGGAGGAAAACTCCTCACTACAATCCCATAACTGAAATGAATAACCGAATACTGAAAAAATACATGCTAAAGTCTGAGAACTGAAATGTAAAAGATGTCTCTAAATAGAAATGGGCAACATGCCCTACAACTGATAGATAGTGACTCTGGAATCCAAAAGATAGAAGTGTCTACATGCAAATCCCTGTAGCTTCCACAACCAGCTACAGCTCGTCACCTGAATGAGTATCCTATGCTTGGTGTCCCTGTGGCTGGGCACCTAAAATGGTTTTACAAGAAAAATATTTGAAAAGCAAACGCGTCAGAGCCCGAATGTGGAGTTATATTTTTAAAAACCTTCAAGTGCTTTAAAAACATTTAAAACATTAAATGCAAAGTACATGTTAGGACGTACACTCACATGATATTCTCACCTCTCGTCTAACTATGCACTCCTAACGTAAGTACCCATCTACAATGATATAAACCACTAGCTAAGTGACATCATAACCAGCTAGACTGTAATAGTTCCTACCCCTATTACCCGGTCCTATTAACATGTAACGCTCGTAATTAGATAGGGATTTAATGTAAACTCAGATGCTCAATATGCAATATATTTCTCTATCAGCTAACTCATTATGTTTCTCAGAACAATACCGTAATTATTTATACAACATTAACATGAATGTTCTCATTAATTAAGTGTATATTATTCACATCATAAATATACAATACAAGCACCCTGAGAACTAAGCTGCGGTGCACACATACTCTGCTATCCATCCCGGTACATCACGTACATAAGGATCACACATTCCGAATCTCTCAGGAATAGTTCAGATAGCACAAATCACAAATAGTGGAGGCGAACACAGTCACATCACATGGGTCACGCACATACCTACGCTCCCACGATCAGCGGACTTATTAACATCCCAAAAAGTCTTTCTCTGACCTATGTTCATCGAGGTACCAGTCTATATCCCCCCCGTAGGCACACAAGGATTAGAGGGTCCTAAGCGAATGCAACCTCCCATGATAGCAAGTATGGTAGGTATGTCATACACACAATTCATATACCAATACTAAGTAAACACACATCTTAGTAATACCGTATTTTAATCGTAGTACATATTGCACTCTCGTACTAACTATAATTATTACAATTTGTACTATTCCGGTTTGTAATCATACGCGCCATAATTTCTCACGTTGTAGTAGACACTCACGTCTCAACCCAAACCGTCCATGTAATACAACTCTCGTATGTAAATTCCTTCTCATAAATACCCAAATGTCCCGATTCTATCATTACTACATCTACGGAATGATATCTATATCCTCGAATAAGTTTACGGAACTCCAAAAATGAAAACAGTCCAAAATGGCCCAAACTGCCAGCTCGTTAGAAGTCTCGTTCGAACGAGACTGTTCGAACGAGTTTGGACTGTCAGCTCGTTAGAAGTCTCGTTCGAACGAGGCTGGTCGAACGAGATCCAGTTCGTTCGAACGAACTGTTCCTTCTAACGATATCTCGTTCGAACGAGATATCGAACGAAATCACTATTCATTAGCAATGACTGCTCAACTCGTTAGAAGCTCGTTCGAACGAGTTCGTTCGAACGACCTGGGGACTGCTTCTAACGACTGACCACTTTCGGCCCATATTTTTCCCCAATTCGTTTTTCATCCATTTTAACACCTCAAATCTTCTAAACTAAGTCCCAACCAATCGTTTTAAGGTCTATAATCAATACTAAACATATATAGTCACATCCTAACATGTTTTTAAGGGATCAATCCATCCTAACATCAATTTAATTTACAAATTTCTACACTTTTTCCCAATATCTCAAGAACATGAACCCTAACTTTATATCATCATCAAATCCCAGAATTTAATTCATTTTAATTTCTCCTAATCACAGTTATTATGAGGGAAATCATCTACCTATCATAATACATGCAATTCTCTTCCAAATTTTCAAGTTTTAAACTCCAACTACATGGGTTTTCATTTAATCTTTCAAGAACAATCAAAATTCTTCAATTTCTAACATGGAAAGGACATTCTCTGAATTTAAATGGAATAAAGTCACTTGCCTTGGTTTGATTTCTGATTTTGGTGTAGGTTTGATGAAGTTTTCTGCAGAAATTCCTCTCTCCAAGCTCCTTCTCCAATGGTGGCTTAAGGTGGCTAGGGTTTGATTTGGGGAACTTAGAAAACCTAAATGATAACCTACGTAGCCTTCTAAGTTAATATGGGTTGGTTATGGGCTTAGTGGGTCAAATCCACATCAGATTTAATTAACCAATTTTTGTCACTTTTAATTCCTCAAAATGTAAAATTACCAAAATACCTTTTAAGTTGCCGGTATGGCCTAAAAATATCACGGGACCCAAACTGTAACCCCGGCTAGTGTTTTCTGACTATCTCGACCCTTCCGGACGGGTTGGCACACTCAAAACGACCATACGGATTATAGGATTTAAATTCACTTTTATTATCAAAATATTTCACCGTGACGCGGCGGTCCCACGCGTCTCAACAAAATTTATAAAATGTCATATATAAATCTCACGACAACTTTTATAATACCAAATACATATATCAAAACACGTATGCACATAATCAAATACCAACTCGCATCTCATTAGTATTTATAACCCGGATTAATTTCCAATTAATACACATTTAATTAATTAAACCCAAAAATAAATATAGCCAAAAGTACGGGGTATTACACTTTTGTCTCATATTCGGCGACCAACGATGATGGGACATGATAGCAAAGAAATGCATTGCACCGCAGCTGTGACTCGAGGTGCCGTATTATATATGAATATATATATAATGTATTAAATAAATGAATGGTTATATTGTGGTTAGAATATCTACTGTGTGATAATTGTAGATAACGGTGAATTGAAAAAAGAATTGAAGTAAGTTAATGACTATTTATTGAAGAGCTTAATTCATGTTAATGATGAAATGATTCATATAAACGAGAAATGTATAAGAACGATTATATAAAGTATGGTATGGGACATTCGGGGTTATGATATGGGAATGGAATCATATTATGGAATTGGTAAAGAGGAACCATTAACTAGGAGGTTAATAAGAAACGTTAAGTGTGCACTCTAGTTGAGAGGTGAGAATAGCAAGTGGGAGTTGGATACCAACATGTACATAATAAATGCTTTATTAAACTTGTTAAATACTTGTTGTTTTCAAAATCATTTTCACAATCGGGCTCTGACCCGTTTCCTTGCATATTTTCTTTTCTAATGTACCTTCTATATCACGTGTCCAGCAGCAGGGATGCCAACCTTAGCGGATTATGACGAGCTATGGAGCTATGGAGTTTTGCTTAGACGCCTATATTCATTTGATTCACAGTATTCTTATTGTTAGGGAATTTCGCCCAAAGGATTTCAGTTATCACTTTCTATCGGAGTCATATACTATTGTGTTCGTGTCATTTTAATACATTTGTTATTGTTGGGATTACTGTAATGGATTAATATAATTTGGGAATTTTTATTCCAATTACATTTAAATTCGTTTGTGTTATCTGTTCGGTTATAAGTGTTGTAGATTAAAATGTGTTGTGTTATTCTTAAACTAATAATGTTTTTGTTGAATTAAAATTTGGAAATGTTTTTAACACCAGCTTAATTGGGTATTGGGTGAGTTGTAAATGTTTTCGACAGTGATGCTAAGAATGAGCCAACTGTATATTTTATTTTAATTTGGTATGGGATTGGCCACCTGGTATTTAATTAGGCGGGGTGTTACAATTGCCCACAAAGAGCCTAGGGTAGTCAACAGACTGCCAACTATGTATCGAGATGGAGTTTTAGCTACAAGAGTCCCACCCAACAACAACAGTTCTCCTCGGGCTATCATCAGCTCGCAAGGCATAGTGTGAATGTCTCACATTGGAGTCAGAGGTAGAGTATCCATGGGCCAAGTTATGTGGTTGATGGTCAGAGTAGTGGGTTTAACCTTGGATGAGCCTATGACTTGTCACAGTTTTTTTGCGCCTCTCGATGATCCACGTATAATGAAAGATATGATTCGCCTGTTCAGTATATAGGTTAAGTCATTATTTAATTCAAGAACATCACATTCTTTTATTTTATTCTCCTTAGCATTGGGTTTTGGACCAGAGTGGATGAGTTTTATCTTCCAATCTTAATAGGATTTTTGGTTAGTGATAATATAGTTGTCGATGGGGTCTGTTGTAGTTATATGGTAATGGTTTAAGACTATGCTATGGAGTATGACTTTATTTTCATGGACATGGATGTATTTGAGGTGATCCTTGATATGGAATGGCTGTCATGTTTTGACGCAACCATCAAGTGCCATCGATATAGTGTCTCAGTATCCCTTCCAGACAGGTATCTCCATCATTTTAGTAGTGAACATGGGACTGATTATCCCATAAGTTCTCAATCCTGCATGAATAAAAATGATACCATGTCTGGTTGTGTAGTATGGTGTCTTAGGATGAGACAAATGGTATGTTGCTATACTACCCAGTGGTGCGGGAGTTTGTTGATGTGCTCTAGATTAGTAGGTGTATTTTTTCATAGAGGTGAATCATATCATCCTGCCTATCTCTATACCACCTCACAAGATGGCTCCGACATAAATACATGAGCTAAAGTTTTAGTTGGAGGAGTTGACTAGAAAGGGCTTCATTCACCCTTGTGTGTCCTCGTGGGG